>CM077572.1:51692238-52292238 GCA_039657325.1 Stephania cephalantha
GCCTTGTGAAGTATTTCATTGATTCAAATTTCTAAACTTGATGATATTCTTGACATATAATTGATGAAAAGCATGCTATTAGGATAAGTTGTAATGGATTAAACTTGTATTATATTTCCTTGGGCTTTATAGCTTAACTAGTCTTGAAATCCTAGAGACTTAGAACTATTGATCCTTGAAAATTAAAGTAGAGATTATTTAGTGACTATTGCATAAGAGATGCGCGGTTCGTGGGGAATTAGATTGTGACGGCCCCAGTTTCCCACAAACTAGGCCCCGCCCGGCCTAAGCCAACGTGGACCCCCGAGCCAGTCTCGCAAGGTCAACGCAGACCTAGTCAGCATTCCAATCCATAATTCAAACTTTTCAGTTGAGTTATTAATATTTTCAAGTTTTATAATTTAGCGGAAACAACTACTACATTAAATAACTCAACAATAATTTTAAAAGAGTTGGACAACGTAATTGTGGAACTCTGCATAAATATATCATCATCAGAGGAAAGTAAATACAAGATATACAAAAGATTTACCTAGCTATAGAGCCTTCCCCTTGCTGGACGGGGATCTGCACTCAGTCAAACACAAGAATGACGAGCCCAGGTAAGTAACGCCAGTAGGACATATATACAACATTTCGAAATAACGAAATCACTTGAATTCATGCAATTAGAAAGAAATGAACAGGTAACGCATGAATATAAAAGCCTATAAACAAATCAATCGATAAGAGGCCGAATAACAAGGAGTCCCGACCAAAAGGTCGTTGAGTCGCGACAAAAGCCCAACATACTCGGGTTTAGGACGAGACACTGCCTCCCAGCCCTAACCCTTGCGACTATGAGATATCCACATACCCGGATAAGTGCCCGCAACGTACACTCAATTGGGAGATATCAACGACGTCCAGATAAGAGCTCATATCACAGATAAACAGTATCATGACTCACTTGCCAATGGACCACTCAACCAATAGCACTTTCAAGGATAGATATCAAAGCACTGAACAACAATATCAAAGCAATGAAATTACTAGACAATTTCCTAGCTGATTTACTTACCTCGAGAAATCCCAAATCGTCCTCAAAATGTCCCGCTCACGCCTCGATATGCGCACCTGACACCCGACTATAACCTCATAAGTCCCCGGTGTCCATTTATACCAATTAAGTTACTTAAGTCATTCAAATCAATATGTTCGCGATTATATCGAAATCACTCGATCCCAACACCAAAATATGGTTTAGGACCTCACCATGGCTTACAATGGAGGTCACAACTCCAAAATCCATTCGTCTTCTTCGCGAGCAATCCATCGCGTCGTCGAGCTTCGTCGAAGTCACGACGCCTTGTCCACTGTTGTTGTGTCTCGTCGGGGATCAATCGGTCCTGCAACGCGCCACTGCGCCGTTGCTCCACGTCGTTCCCCGCGCCGCTGCCGGAGCCGCGCCGCCGCCGGAGTCGTGCCTCCTCGTCGGCGTCCTAGTCCCTGGAACCGCCGTCCGCGGCCTCCGCGTCGCCTCGTCGCCATCGCCGCTCTCGCTGGTCCGCCGATGCACCTTGTTGGTCCGCGGCTCATCGGTCTCGTCGTCTGCCGCTGTCCATCCGCATACCGCGGTGATCCCACAGAGCTCGCTCTCGCTGGAGCCGTGCTGCCGATCGTTCGCGCCATCCGCCGCCCGATTGGTTGCTCGCCGTTCGTCTCGCGCGCGAGCTCCCCGAGCCACTACCCTCGCCGCCCTGGTCGTTGCACCATGAACCGCCGCCGTGATCTGAGCTCGCGCTGCTTCTCCCTCTCCGCCGTCTCTCTCTCTTTCTCTCTCATCTTCTCTCTCTCTCCGCCGTGTCTCTCTCTCTCCGATCTCTCTTCCTCCCTTTCTCTCTCATTCTTTTTCTCTCTCTCCCTCTCTCTCTCTCTCTCGCACTTATCCGATCTTTTTTTTTTACTTATCGCCTTGATTTTTTTGTCCGAATTAAACACCGAAAAATACCTCATTTTCGCCGAAAATTGACGAAAATACCATTGCACTCCGAAACATGGGTACACCGCGTCTAAACCTTAACTTGACCCTATTTCGCCTCGATTTTGATCCAAATTACGACGAGTGGGTCCCACATATGACCCTTAAATGACACGTGACACGAGTTCGATTTTTAGGGCCGTTACAGTCTTCCCAACTAATTGGAATTTCGTCCTCGAAATTGAAGCAATTCATAAAGGAATATAGTATTTTGTGAAGGCCCAAAGCCATACCCGCCCAAGGCCATACCCCCATCTTACTCTATAGGGCTGGGCTCCTCCGTGACGGGCTGGGTTCCTCCGAGACCTGCAGGCTATGTAATTCCCTTACACACCTTACATCATCTGTCTCCTCCTCTCCAATATATGCAGGGCAACATCCTCGAAACATATATGGGTAAACCTCAAAGGAAAATACTATTTCCATGGTCAACCATCACACACACACATCCTCCGTATGTCCGTGAAAATTTGAACATGTCTCTCGGACTGTTCGTCAGGCTCTCTAGTATAGTGGATTTCAAACCCAACTCATCGACCAAGCGACCGAAAATAAAACTATCAGGTTACGAGTAGTATTCGGATCTGGCTCGGCAGCTGCATGAACCTGCTCCCAGCTCTGATGTGGCTGCCTTCTGCCCAATCGTGGACACGTACTAGCGAAGTGATCTGGCTGTCCACAACAAGTATGCTGAGATCCTGATCTAGATGGAACACTCTGTCCCCGTCCATACCTTTGCCTCTGACCACTGCCTCTGCCACTTCCCTAAGTCCTCTGATATTGCTATCGCTGAGAACCTGACGTTGTCGCCAGCTGTGGTGTGCTAATATAACTTTGTACTGGAGCATATGGTATTGGCGCAATATGCGCAGTAGGAGGTGGAGATGCAACAAACCACATACTTTGAGCTCGATCTCTCGACCTCCACTGTCTAGGTCTCTTCCTCCTCCCGTCACCTCCGGGTCTGACATCTGGCTGTGCTGGTCATGGAGCTGTGTCTATTGTACCAGTGCGCGTGCTCAGAAAAGTCTCACTTGCCATATTCATCGCATACGCCTCCTGCACCGTTCCTAGAGCTGTGGTCACCATCATAGAATCGATCTCACCCAACAGGCCATTCATGAAGTAGGCCGGTCAGCGTCTGTATCAGTTATGCCTTCGGCATAGTCCATCAACTGCAAATATCAGCCCTTACACGGCATCACTGTCTCGTCAGCCGCCTGTCGGATGTTCTGAAACTCGGTCATCTTCATGTTCCTGACCGCGTGTGGGAAATACTTTTGATTGAACCTCTCCTTGAATTCAATACAGTCCTTGGGTTTCCCCTTTCTAGCCGCCATGCTACGCCACCACACATCAGCCTCTCCGAACAACGAAGCTGATGAGATGCTCGGCCTCATATGCTCTGGTGTGGCCAAGACGTCATGAATCTTCTCGTGACCCCTCATAAACTTCTCTACCGCTCCGAGATCCGTACCACCTTGAAACTTTTTCGGGTGATGTTGATGACACTCGCGAGAATTCCTCGCCTTAGCCGTCACTCGTGTACTTCCATCAGTGGGCGTGCTCGGTGTATCATCCACCAATGTATCTGGAGTCAATGGTACTCTCTCAGCCTGAACGTGTACTCCCTCAGGTTTGATCGGCGCTGTAAGGTCGTAACAGCGGCATGTACTCGTGTCGGCGCATTCCCGCCCTGAGTACCTGGTGCTGCTACTGCAGATGTAGAAGGCGATGTTGTAGCCTGTGCTATAAAACGTTGGAGAATCCCCTGAAGTTGCTGGTCATGTGAGGTGACTCCTAATCTAGGGCAACCGTGCGACGCCTAATCCTAATCCCGTAATTAAGCCCTAATCATATCCACGCAGGACTTAACTACGTATTAGTCAGCCTTTTCTAATTAAACCTTTTATTAAATGAATTTATTAGCGGAAGTCTTATTGATTATGCGGAAGCCATTTATAATAACCTAAGTGTGGAAAACCAAGAAATGCCATCGCATAAATATATGTAGTCTTCAAAATGTAGTGAAACAACAAAATAGTCTTTGTCAAGTCGGGGAACTAACGCTCAACCCAATATACAACCCAAAAAAAAATATCTGAAAGACATATATAAACTATACAATCAAAATATCAAAAGAAGACCTACAATCGATGTAGTGACGCGCGCGGCTCAGGGATAATCGCCGATCTTCTCTTTGCCCGGCCTGCTAGTAGACGGCTCTGCACCCACCGTCATAAAAAGGACGGTGAGTACAAGAATAAAACAGTAATCCCCGATGACAAGTTTAATTTGCATTTCCAAATATTCAAATGGTATTTAAAAGCATATAAATTGGAAAACTGAATAATAAACCATATGCGAGTAAATACCGAGTTAAACAAGTGATCGACACTAGGCTAAGTAGTAGTGATTTAGGTCCGGTCGGCGGTGAAACGTGTGTCACCCAATAATCATATAGCACAGGATAATCATATAGCACAGGGACTCTAACCCCGGTCAAGTGTTACACAAGGGACTCTAACCCTAACCCCGGGGACTGTGTAGACCACCTCGGGGACTCAACCCCGAGTGTCATACAATGTCAAGTAACATGTGCCGACATCCCCGGGGACTCTAACCCCGTGATTCGCGCACACCTCGATCAAGTACGGGACCTAAATGCAAAACTACTTTTTAATTTTCAAGAAATACCAAGTATGGATTGTCAAGGCATAGGCACATCTACACACCTAAACAAATAATGAATACAAGTCCTCTTAAACATTTATAAGATATTCACTAGCCTAATAGCATGCTATTTATCATTCAATTCACATTTAAAACAACAAGAATAGACATAGCATGGAATGGAATCAATGAATTAAATCAAATGAATGGATATCATGCAAACTAGACTCATCAAATGAGCATAGACACAAAGAACACATGATATAAGAGTACAAAGGCAAATAGTCAAAAGGACTATGCAAGGATAATAATTAATAGGAATGAAATGCCAAGTAAAATTGTCAATGGGTATACTCACAACAACAAAGTAAAGTCCTAGCTTTTTGGCCTCCTATACACCAAGTCTTGTATTCGCTCTCTCGTACTCTTTTTCCTAGGTTCCTGAGTTTGGTGTCTCATTAGTTCAAATAGTGAATTTAAGCTCAATTTAGTGTGTTTATTGTGTATTCAAATTGGTTCAATAGACTTTAAATCAATCATCCTAAATCAGCCCCTAAAGACTAAATTAAGTTTCAATTTCAGTCCTACATCTTAATGCACTTTTAGGCATGAAATGGTCCAAATATTGAATTCCTCCATCATTACCATTATTGTTGATCTCTCTCTTAGCTTTCTAGAAAGGTTTAGTTTTCAGAATTATGATTTAAACTGAAAGAGATATCATGCTTTTACTAAACATAGGTCTGATTGAAATTTAATCCGACCAGCAGATTTAGAAAATCTATTTCTCCCAATCTATAGTTCCTAAAAATGTGATTTTTGGTCACAAGGCAGAAAATATATCCAAATACAACATACTAAAAGATTAGCTCTTTTGGATAAGTAGTTAGGGAGTTATACCCTTAGCAAATTTAGTTTCAAAACTGTCCTTTATAATTCCAGCACCTATTTGTAGAGCATGTTTGGAAATGAAAACATTCAAATCAGAATACCTTCAGTTAAGCAAAGTTGTTCCTTTCTATATGAACTTTCAAATGCCACTGGTGTGGTTGAATTTGGATCTAACATGTTCAGATTATGACTAAATTACCCAGGTTGATTCCTAATACAACATGCAGAATTCCAGTTTTGATGTTGCAACTTCAAAAATTCATATCTTTATGATTTCAACACCAAATTAAGATCTTCAATATAGCTGGATTATCAGCTTGAAATGAGGAATCTAAATATATAAATCAACTGCATATATTCAATGATCTACTATCTGAAATTTGCCTAAAACCAGAACTTGTTCAAGTTTCAACTCAATATGTGTACCTAGTTGATGTAGCTTGAGGATTTCTCACAAACTCCCATGGATTCCTTCAAAACCTTGATGATTCATTCCCCTCCAGCAAATCTCTTCTTCTTCTCCAGCAAGAATGAATGAGTGGTTTGGTTTGCATGTTGTTGGGGGTGTAGGTGTAGGTGGGAGTGTTTGGTGGGTTTTTGTGTGCATGTAAGTGGGGTTGACACATGGCCTGAATTTTTCCAAGTGTTGCTTGAGTTGGGACAAGTGTGACTTGAGTTGGGACAAGTGTGACACCTGTTCGTGACACCGCTAGGACACTCGCCGTGTTTCGGGCGTTTCGACGCCCCGGTTTCGCGTCGAATCGAATGATATACGCGTACCGCCGCGTCGCTAGTCACTCAATATATATATTCCATATTATTTACTTGACAAATTGTTATTCAATTTCATTTTAGTATTACATAAGACTTACCAAAATGCTAACTACCCGGTTTCCCGACTAGCACGCTACTCGAGGCGTGTCCCCGCTCTCGTCTCGACGCCTACAACCGTACAAAATGACTTAGTAAGTCTACACAATACATAACACTAGGCATACATCAATACAAAAATACCATATACCTCGGCCACGTGCCTCGGTCGGTGTACGTATCACAGTGTAGGTCACACGTCAAGGGTCGGTGATCCTGATTAAGGAATTAAAACGGGTTTTGAGATTTGGGCCGTGACAAATATTCCCAACAAAATGAAAATTTCGTCCTCGAAATTAAGTTTAAGTTACGGTTCTGAATGGGCTGTTTCTCGTAAGAGATGTCCTCGCTCAGGTCGATCTGACTCAAGTCAACTGTCAGTCGCACGCCTGTCTTCGACTCGGCTAGTCGAAGCATCGAAATGTGGAACACTGGATGGACCCCTGACATCTGTGGAGGCAATTCAAGCTCGTATGTCACTTTCCCGACCCGTTTCTTAATCATGAAAGGCCGATGTACCTCGGTGCAAACTTGCCTTTCACCCCAAATCTCTGAAGACCCCTTCCGAGGGGAAACATTTAAATAGACAAAGGCTCCCTCGGAATACGCGAGATCACTGCGATACTTATTTGCATATCTCTTATGTCTCTCATGTGCTCATCTCGAGTCTTTGACGGATCGTTTGACCTTTTCCGTGTGGTCAACAACAATTTCGAGCCCCACTATCTCCCGGTCCTCCGCTCGGCCCAACACTGATGGCGAGCGACACGGTCGCCATACAAAGCCTCAAATGGCGCCATCTCAATGCTAGCCGACAAGCTGTTGTTATAAGCGAACTCACACAACGGTAGGTACTCGCCCAAGATCCGCCAAACTCCAACACACATGCCCGCAACATGTCCTCGAGGACCTAAATCAATCTCTCAGTCGCCCGTCGGTTTGAGGTTGGAAAGCCCTTACTGAACTGAAGGCGCGCACCGTACTGCTCTTGCATACTCCGCCACATCCTGGACGTATACGTAGCATCTCGATCTGACATGATCGTTAATGGTACCTCGTGCAGCCTGATAATCTCTCTCTCGAACAGGACGCTCAGCTGATCGAACGTGTAATGCGATGCCACTGGTAGGAAATGAGCAGACTTCGTCAGTCTGTCAACTATAACCCAGATTGAATCATGTCTCCTCGCGGTCCTCGGCAATCCTCTGACAAAATTCATAGAGATGTCTTCCCACTTCCATCGAGGAATGGGAAGCGGCTGTAGTAATCCCCCGGGTCTGCGATGCTCGGACTTCACTTGCTGAATGATTACCACAGTTCCTGATGAATCTAGACACGTCTGCCTTCATCCCAGACCACCGGGAATGTCTCCTCATGTCGTGGTACATCTTAGTCCTGCCTGGATGTACGGTAAGTCTGGAACGGTGCGACTCTGAAGGATCTCATCTCTCGGCTCGGTACCTCTCCGGTATCCACAACTGCCCCGTATCTCGGACAACGATATGTCGTCTCTCCCAATCTGTACACTCGCACTCTGCGCTAACTCGCTCTGAATCTCGAGTACAACTGGTCGGTCCTCTGACCCTCTGACACTCGCTGTGTAGACACTGTCTGTAGTCTCATTTGTGCGCAAATCATCACCTAAGTATCGGTAGAAATCTCTGTCGACATCTTTGTCGCCGCCTCGAGTAATCCATACTCATGCATCATGTGACATCTGACCACATCAGCATCTCTACTCGGTCTCCTACTCAGCGCATCTGCGACTACGTTCGCTTTTCCTGGGTGATACTCTAAGGAAAAGTCGTAGTCCTTCAAGAACTCCAACCATCTCATTTGTCACTTTGTTCAGCGCTTGTAGTCGATGCATAGTCTCGGACTACCATCCTTCTTCTTCACAAACAGAACCGGCGCTCCCCACGATGACATCGAAGGTGTGATGAATTCCTTCTCCCCCAAATCCTTAAGTTGAGTCCTCACTCCTCCAACTCCCTAGGAGCCATGCGGTACGGCGGTATCGCGATCGGTCTGGAACCCGGTACTAGGTCGATGATGAAGTCTACCTCTCGTGGTGGCGGTAATCCAGGTAAATCCTATGGGAAAACATATGGAAAGTCTCGAATAAGCAGTATTTCCTCTAGTCGGGTCCCCGACTCTCTGCTATAGTGTACAACGCTACCAGAGTCTCCATCTCTCCACCTGGATGCAAGCCGAACTCTCGTAGTGCTGAGTCTCGTGGTCGGGGGTGTTGTAGTAGTAGTTGTGGTGACGGGGCTGTCGAAATCAGTGCAGTCATCTGCGCCGACATGTAAGCGATGAAATGTGTGATATGTCGCTCCTGAGCGGTCGTCTGGTCAGACATCATCTAAAAATTGTCAATTGAAATGGTGGAGGCAGACTGCCGCTAGCTCCGGTGTCTCCAGCCTCGCGCGAATCCCCCATTGGTGTCTTCAAGTGGATAGCGAACGCGAATCAGCTACTACGTGGCATAACGCATATATATACATATAGAAACTAACACGTATATATAAGAAATCCCCATCTCACATTCACTCAATTCCCAACAAAATAGTTCCTAGGCAAGGATCATCTGGTTTCCACTTCTAAGGTTTGTGTTTTATACGAGTTCATGTTTTTCATATTTATCCATAAGGTTCTTATACCTAGGCTCTGATACCAACTGTGACGTTGGTATCACAATGTCTTAAGCCATTAAACTTTCCCCAGGTTCGCTTAAGCCGAACCTAAAGCTTTGATACCAAGCTTTGTAACGTGACCCCTCTCCTAATCTAGGGCACCGCCGGCCTAATCCCGTAATTAAGCCCTAATCATATCCACGCGGGACTTAACTACGTATTAGTCGACCTTTTCTAATTAAAAACCTTTTATTAAATGAATTTATTAGCGGAAGTCTTATTGATTATGCGGAAGCCATTTATAATATCCTAAGTGTGGAAAACCGGGAAATGCCATCGCATAAATATATGTAGTCTTCAAAATTCATTGAAACGATAAAATGGTCTAAGTCAAGTCCGGGAACTAACGCTCAACCCAATATACAACCCCAAAAAAATATCTCGAAAGACATATATAAACTATACAATCAAAATATCAAAAGAAGACCTACGATCGATGTAGTGACGCGCGCGCGGGCTCGGGGATAATCGCGATCTTCTCTTTGCTCGGCCTGCTAGTAGACGACTCTGCACCCACCGTCATAAAAAGGACGGTGAGTACAAGAATAAAACAGTAATCCCTGATGACAAGTTTAATTTGCATTTCCAAATATTCAAATGGTATTTAAAAGCATATAAATTGGAAAACGAATAATAAACCATATGCGAGTAAATACGAGTTAAACAAGTGATATGACACTAGGCTAAGTAGTAGTGATTTAGGTCCGGTCGGCGGTGAAACGTGTCACCCCGACCCAATAATCATATAGCACACGTGTCACCCTGAGGACTCTAACCCAAGTGTTACCGGGGACTCTAACCAATAATCATATAGCACAAGGGACTCTAACCCAAGTGTTACCGGGGACTCTAACCCCGGTGTGTAGACCACCTCGGGGACTACAACTAACCCCGAGTGTCATACAATGTCAAGTAACATGTGCCGACATCCCCTGGGGACTCTAACCCCGTGATTCGCGCACACCTCGATCAAGTACGGGACCTAAATGCAAAACTACTTTTTAAATTTCAAGAAATACCAAGTATGGATTGTCAAGGCATAAGCACATCTACACACCTAAACAAATAATGAATACAAGTCCTCTTAAACATTTATAAGATATTCACTAGCCTAATAGCATGCTATTTATCATTCAATTCACATTTAAAACAACAAGAATAGACATAGCATGGAATGGAATCAATGAATTAAATCAAATGAATGGATATCATGCAAACTAGACTCATCAAATGAGCATAGACACAAAGAACACATGATATAAGAGTACAAAGGCAAATAGTCAAAAGGACTATGCAAGGATAATAATTAATAGGAATGAAATGCCAAGTAAAATTGTCAATGGGTATACTCACAACAACAAAGTAAAGTCCTAGCTTTATTGGCCTCCCGATACACCAAGTCTTGTATTCGCTCTCTCGTACCCTTTTTCCTAGGTTCCTGAGTTTGGTGTCTCATTAGTTCAAATAGTGAATTTAAGCTCAATTTAGTGTGTTTATTGTGTATTCAAATTGGTTCAATAGACTTTAATTCAATCATCCTAAATCAGCCCCTAAAGACTAAATTAAGTTTCAATTTCAGTCCTACATCTTAATGCACTTTTAGGCATGAAATGGTCCAAATATTGAATTCCTCCATCATTACCATTATTGTTGATCTCTCTCTTAGCTTTCTAGAAAGGTTTAGTTTTCAGAATTATGATTTAAACTGAAAGAGATATCATGCTTTTACTAAACATAGGTCTGATTGAAATTTAATCCGACCAGCAGATTTAGAAAATCTATTTCTCCCAATCTATAGTTCCTAAAAATGTGATTTTTGGTCACAAGGCAGAAAATATATCCAAATACAACATACTAAAAGATTAGCTCTTTTGGATAAGTAGTTAGGGAGTTATACCCTTAGCAAATTTAGTTTCAAAACTGTCCTTTATAATTCCAGCACCTATTTGTAGAGCATGTTTGGAAATGAAAACATTCAAATCAGAATACCTTCAGTTAAGCAAAGTTGTTCCTTTCTATATGAACTTTCAAATGCCACTGGTGTGGTTGAATTTGGATCTAACATGTTCAGATTATGACTAAATTACCCAGGTTGATTCCTAATACAACATGCAGAATTCCAGTTTTGATGTTGCAACTTCAAAAATTCATATCTTTATGATTTCAACACCAAATTAAGATCTTCAATATAGCTGGATTATCAGCTTGAAATGAGGAATCTAAATATATAAATCAACTGCATATATTCAATGATCTACTATCTGAAATTTGCCTAAAACCAGAACTTGTTCAAGTTTCAACTCAATATGTGTACCTAGTTGATGTAGCTTGAGGATTTCTCACAAACTCCCATGGATTCCTTCAAAACCTTGATGATTCATTCCCCTCCAGCAAATCTCTTCTTCTTCTCCAGCAAGAATGAATGAGTGGTTTGGTTTGCATGTTGTTGGGGGTGTAGGTGTAGGTGGGAGTGTTTGGTGGGTTTTTGTGTGCATGTAAGTGGGGTTGACACATGGCCTGAATTTTTCCAAGTGTTGCTTGAGTTGGGACAAGTGTGACTTGAGTTGAGTTGGGACAAGTGTGACACCTGTTCGTGACACCGCTAGGACACTCGCCGTGTTTCGGGCGTTTCGACGCCCGGTTTCGCGTCCGAATCGTGATATACGCGTACCGTCGCGTCGCTAGTCACTCAATATATATATTCCATATTATTTACTTGACAAATTGTTATTCAATTTCATTTTAGTATTACATAAGACTTACCAAAATGCTAACTACCCGGTTTCCCGACTAGCACGCTACTCGAGGCGTGTCCCCGCTCTCGTCTCGACGCCTACAACCGTACAAAATGACTTAGTAAGTCTACACAATACATAACACTAGGCATACATCAATACAAAAATACCATATACCTCGGCCACGTGCCTCGGTCGGTGTACGTATCACAGTGTAGGTAACACGTCAAGGGTCGGTGATCCTGATTAAGGAATTAAAACGGGTTTTGAGATTTGGGCCATGACAGACGCGGTGGCGTGTTGCCTGACCGATTGATCCCCGACGAGACACAACAACAGTGGACAAGGTGTCGTGAATTCGACGAAGCTCGACGACGCGATGGATTGCTCGCGAAGAAGACGAATGGATTTTGGAGTTGAGACCGCCATTGTAGGCCATGGTGAGGTCCTAAACCATATTTTGGTGTTGGGATCGAGTGATTTCGATTTAATCGCGAACATATTGATTAGAATGACTTAAGTAACTTAATTGGTATAAATGGACACCGGGGACTTATGAGGTTATAGTCGGGTGTCAGGTGCGCATATCGAGGCGTGAGCGAGACATTTTGAGGACGATTTGGGATTTCTCGAGGTAAGTAAATCAGCTAGGAAATTGTCTAGTAATTTCATTGCTTTGATATTGTTGTTCAGTGCTTTGATATCTATCCTTGAAAGTGCTATTGGTTGAGTGGTCAATTGGCAAGTGAGTCATGATACTGTTTATCTGTGATATGAGCTCTTATCTGGACGGCGTTGATATCTCCCAATTGAGTGTACGTTGGGGGCACTTATCCGGGTCTGTGGATATCTCATAGTCGCAAGGGTTAGGGCTGGGAGGCAGTGTCTCGTCCTAAACCCGAGTATGCTGGGCTTTTGCCGCGACTCAACAACCTTTTGGTTGGGACTCCTTGCTATTCGGCATCACTTATCGATTGATTTGTTTATAGGCTTTTATATTCATGCGTTACTTGTTCATTTCTTTCTAATTGCATGAATTCGAGTGATTTAGTTATTTCGAAATGTTGTATATATGTCCTACTGGTGTTACTTACCTAAGCTCGTCATTCTTGTGGTTGACTGAGTGCAGATCCACGGTCAAGCAAGGGGAAGGCTCTATAGCTAGGTGAATCTTTTGTATATCTTGTATTTACTTTCCTCTGATGATGATATATTTATGCAGGGTTCCACAATTAGGTTTTTCAACTCTTTTAAAATTATTGTTGAGTTATTTAATGTAGTAGTTGCTTCCGCTAAATTGTAAAACTTGAAAAATACAAATTACTCAACTTAAAAGTATGAATTATGGATTGGAAGGCTGACTAGGTCTGCGTTGACCTTGCGAGACTGGCTCGGGGGTCTACGTAGTTTGTGGGAAACTAGGGCCGTCACAGTTGGTATCAGAGCGAATTTAGAGAACTATATGGCTTAAGGCAATATGATACCAACACAGTTGGTATGAAAGACTAGTTTTGAGAATCCCATGGCTTAAGACATTGTAATACCAACGTCACAGTTGGTATCAGAGCGTAAGGTTTTAAAAAATAGTGTTAAGACACGGTTGGAACTTAGAATGGAACCCTGTGATCCTGACTTAGAGTCTTAGTTGGGAAGTGAGGAGAGTTGATGTATTGTATATTCTTCCTATTGATAGATATATCTTGATCGAGAAATCGCATTATTTGCAAATTGCGATGGCCGATCAGCCTGAGACCAGCGATACCGGTCTGGGTGACGATCATGAGAGGTTATATGCGATGTCCCAGCTGGTCACCTCACATGAACATCAACTTCAGGGGATTCTCCAACGTTTGAGATCACAGGCTACATCATCGCCTTCTACATCTGTCGTAGCAGCACCAGGTACTCAGGGCGGGAATGCGCCGACAGTACAAGCCGATGTTACGACCTTACAGCCGCCGATCAGACCTGAGGGAGTACACGTTCAGACTCAGAGAGTACTATTTACTCCTGATACATTGGTGGATGATACACCGAGCACGCCCACTGATGGGAGCACACGAGTGACGGCTAAGGCAAGACAATCTCGCGAGTGTCATCAACATCACCTGGAAAAGTTTCACAGTGGTACGGATCTCGAAGCAGCAAAGAAGTTTATGAGGAGTCACGAGAAGATTCATGACGTTTGGCCACACCAAAGCATATGAGGCCGAGCATCTCATCAGCTTCGTTGTTCGAGAGGCTGATGTGTGGTGGCGTAGCATGGTGGCTAGGAAGGGGAAACCCAAGGACTGGACTGAATTCAATGAGAGGTTCAATCATAAGTATTTCCCACACGCGGTCAAGAACATGAAGAGGACCGAGTTTTAGAACATCCGACAGGCGACTGACGAGACAATGATGTCGTATAAGGGCTGATATTTGCGGTTGATGGACTATGCCGGAGGCATAACTGATACAGACGCTGATCGAGCCTACTTCATGAATGGCCTGTTGGGTGAGATCGGTTCTATGATGGTGACCACAGCTCCAGGAATGGTGCATGAGGCGTATGCGAGGAGTATGGCAAGTGAGACTTTTCTGAGCACGTGCACTGGTATAGTAGACACAGCTGCACCACCAGCACAGCCAGATGTCAGACCGGAGGTGACGGGAGGAGGATGAGACTTATACAGTGGAGGTCGAGAGATCGAGCTCAAAGTATGTGGTTTGTTGCATCTCCACCTCCTACTGCGCGTATTGCGCTAATACCATCTGCTCCAAGACAGAGTTATATTAACACACCACAGTTGCCGGCATCGTCAGGTTCTCAGCGACAGCTGTATCAGAGGACTGAGGGAAGTAGCAGATGCAGTGGTCAGAGGCAGAGGTATGGACGGGGACAGAATGTTCCATCTAGATCGGGATATCAGCGTACTTGTTGGGAGTGTGGACAGCCAGATCACTTCGCTAGTACGTGTCCACTATTGGGCAGAAGGCAGCCACAACAGAGCTGGGAGCAGGTTCATGCAGTTGTCGAGCCAGATCCGACTGCTACCCGTAACCTGATAGTTTTATTTCCGATCGTTTGGTCGATGAGTTGGGTTTGAAATCCACTAGACTAGAGAGACTGACGAACAATCCGATAGACTGGTTCAAATTTTCACGGATATACGGAGGATGTGTGTGTGTGTGTGACGGTGGACCATGGAAATGGTATTTTCTATTGAGTTTTCCCATATATGTTTCGAGGATGTTGCCTTGACATATATTGGAGAGGAGGAGACAGATGGTGTAAGGCGTGTAAAGGCATTACACAGCCTGCAGGTCTCGGAGGAGCCCAACTCGTTACGGAGGAGCCCAGCCCTACAGGGTAAGATGGGGGTACGGGCTTAGGCGGGTATGGCTTTGGGCCTTCACATAGATCTATTGGGGTTCCGACACTTACCACTACTGTTGTGCAGCACACTCGGTATGGGCCTCGAGGTTGTTGGTAAGAATGAGATAGATGATTTATACGCGTAGAGCACAGCTTTGCCATTTGAGAATTGATAGAATTGATGAAATATGTAGAGCACAACTCCATATAGTTGTGGAAAAGGCTAGGTGATAGTTCTCGCCGCCGACCGGACGTAGATCATATCTACTTAGCCTGTGTCAGTCTATACATTTTTAGCTGATGTATTTGCTTGCATTACTTGATTCGACAAATTTTCTGCTACTTTATGCTTTTAAATACCTTTCTTTTGTTTTGGAAATGTAGTATAGAATTCTCCAGTTATTACTTAAATATCGCTATACTTACCGTCTAGTTTGTGACGGTGGATGTAGGTCCGTCGAGCAGCAGCAGGCCGAGGAAGGAGAAGACCGACGACTTTCTTTGAGCATTTCAGCGATTCTCCTATTTCATTTTGTGTATGACTCGACTTTTGTTGTATTACTGATGCTTATGTCTTTCTATTACATTTTTGGTTGTATATTGGGTTGAGCGCATAGTTCTTCGACTTGAGACTTGGTTATCACACTGTGTTATTATCCTTATAATATTTATATGCATGGGATGATGTTTTCCTGGTTTTCACACTTAGGATTTTTAAATAATAATTGCTTCCACATGACCTTTAAAATTTTCGTGATAATATTATAACGATAAAGAGTTTTAATTAACTCTGAAATCTAATGATATAATGAAAGATGTATTACTTATCCTGAATGCATGTATCGAGAAGTATATGAAAGAAGGACTGACTAATACGTAGTTAAGTCTTACGTGGCTAAGATTAAGGCTTAATGACGCGCGTCAAACGCGTAGTTTTCTAAATCAACTATTTTATAGAATAGTGGCGAATGGTCGATCCCATAGAGATTGGTGGTCTTTCTAAGGTTAAAAACAACGAAAAGGAAAAATCGGGGGTTTTAAATAAATAATTTAACTAACTAATCCAACTAAACTAAATAAATAAAATAACTAAAATAACTTTAAAAACAATTAATGAACACCTAAGTAACACTTAGATCTACAGATCCACAAATCAGGATCAAGATTCAATAGCAATCGTGGTCTTCAATCTTTCCCAAAAAGTTATTAATTTAAATTCTCCCAGATTAGCTATAGAAAATCGACATCCGCCAGAAATTCCTCATTCCCCTAATCTTGATAGCCAGGACATCCGCCACTAACTACTTCCATAATTAATGTATAACCCTAGACATCCACCAATCGGGTTTAACACACTAACCGCAATAATATGGATCTATGAGAACACTAATCCTTAATAACTGAATCGCATCCGCTTCCGATTTAACCTAGATTCAATTGTTGCACACTCAAGAACTGAAAGGGTTTTACCGCAAACGGGTGAGTGTGTGAATGCCTGGGTACCCCCATACGCTGCTAGAGGCCCAAAGACACCTCAAGGTAGATGTATATGTGGACACACACGGGACCTCCCACATATACATCTTCTATGTCCCCCCGTATATATGCGCACCACGGGACCTCGCATATATGGGCACGATCTTTCGCCTCCCCAAGTCTCGAACCCGCACCTGGAGGCTTAAGTAAACGGATTTATGAGACTTGGTACCAACTTGGCTAGCTAGCCAAGTTGGTACCAAACTCGTTAAACTTGGGTACTTTAGCCTCCAGGTCCCGAGTTCGAGTTTGGGGAGGCGAAAGACTGTGCCCATATATGCGAGGTCCTGTGTGGTGCGCATATATGGGGGGGACATAGAAGATGTATATGTGGGAGGTCCTGTGTGGTGTCCACATATACATCTACCTTGAGGTCTTTGGGGCCTGGGCCGTATGGGGGTACCTGAGCAGCCTTCACGCTTTTTTTTTGTGAAGGCCTGGGTACCCCCCCATACGGCCTAGAGGCCCCAGCACCTCCAAGGTAGATGTATATGTGGACACCACACATGACCTCCCACATATACATCTTCTATGTCCCCCCCCCCATATATGCGCACCACACAGGACCTCGCATATATGGGCATAGTACTTTCGCCTCCCCAAGTCTCGAACCCGCACCTGGAGGCTTAAGTAAACGGATTTATGAGACTTGGTACCAACTTGGCTAGCTAGCCAAGTTGGTACCAAACTCGCCAAACTTGGGTACTTTAGCCTCCAGGTCCCTAGTTCGAGTTTGGGGAGGCGAAAGTACTATGCCCATATATGCGAGGTCCTGTGTGGTGCGCATATATGGGGGGGGACATAGAAGATGTATATGTGGGAGGTCATGTGTGGTGTCCACATATACATCTACCTTGGAGGCGATGGGGCCTCTAAGCCGTATGGGGGGTACCCAGGCCTTCACAATGGCCTTCCCCTTGCCAAGATCGTTCGCACTCGTAGAAGGACCTGTATTGTAAGGGGGGTGAGCTAAAGAACCAACGGAGCCCAATAAGAGAGGAACTACACTCAAATATTAAACATGCAAGTAATACCTATAAATCAAAATAAAACTAGCATGCATTTAAAATTAGGATACATTGAAATATGTAGCATGACATCATTTTCATATAGAGTAAGCATATTGTTGAGTCGTTAATTATGTAATATTATATATAGGTTATTTATATATTTTTATTGTCAAGTCTCCAAAATACTAGCCTAATTGCGTTTATTTATTATTTTCAAGGTTATTGGAGTGCGTGGTTGAATCCGGGGCGAAAAACTACGCAAAATCAAATATTCATATGCTTGGATCCGTTTTACACCGAAAATCGCGATAGCACCTATCTCGAGGTAAATTTGGTGAGCCCAAATGAAAGGAGCGTGCCATGATGAGATGATGAAAATCAAGTGGAGCAATAGGGCGTTGACGCATGATTTGATTTGTTATATATAAGAATATATATATATAATAGATATATAAATTAAAGATAAGATATGCATGGACAGATATGCATGGAAAATAGCAAGATATCTTGAGAAAGAAAGACATGCATAAAAAAAGAAAGATCGAAAAGAAAAAAGGAGGGAGAAAAGTGAAAAACAGAAAAACGTGCAGGGGACGGCTATTCTCTTCACGGCCTCTCGAGCCGAACTCTCATCTCCCCCATTTTATTTGATCCGTTTTATACCGAAAATCGCGATAGCACCTATCTCGAGGCAAATTTGGTGAGCCCAAATGAAAGGAGCGTGCCATGATGAGATGATGAAAATCAAGTGGAGCAATAGGGCGTTGACGCATGATTTGATTTGTTATATATAATAATATATATATAATAGATATATAAATTAAAGATGAGATATGCATGGACATATATGCATGGAAAATAGCAAGATATCTTGAGAAAGAAAGATATGCATAAAAAAAGAAAGGTCGAAAAGAAAAAAGGAGGGAGAAAAGTGAAAAACAGAAAAACGTGCAGGGGACGGCTATTCTCTTCTCGGCCTCTCGAGCCGAACTCTCTTCTCCCCCATTCTATTTTTTATTTTTCTTTGTTCTTTGTGTTCTTGGATGCGAGGCTAAAACCTCTAGCCTAGGCAAGACTGCGAGGGAGGTTCGACTGCGCATATCAATGGATTTGTGAGATTTATATATTTTAATTTCAATCTTTTCATTATTATTTTATTTTCTTTGGTATTATTTGAATAATTGAAGTTAAACACTTGTTTAAACCTTGATTTATTTGTCAGTGAGTCGTAAGCATCCGTACTTGTGCAATAAGACCACACTAGTGGCAATTGACCTTACCAATTGATTAGTCTCTTTTGGGACCGGTTGAATACCTTAGAAATCTAGGCTAAATCGGACACACGAGTGATTCGGTTGTCTAGGTGTAGTGCCTTCACGAAACTTATTGCAGACATCGTGTTAAACCCAATACGCTTAAGTATAGGGTTATAGTTTGACTAGAGAAATAGTCACCGTCGTACCTTGGCTATCGAGATTAGGAAGTGTGAGGAACCGCATATGTTACCGGTTCTATAGCTACACTAGGATATTTTGATTTGCATATTTTACATAAATCGATGACCAAATCCAATCTTTTCTCGAACTGAACTTGTATGTCTTGACCTAGGTGTTTTTATTAATTGTTTTCAAATTTATTTCCATTGTTTTATTTATTTTGTTGATATTTAAATTAGTTTTATTATTCACTCTCTCAAAACCCCCGATTTCCCTTTGTGTTCTTTTTAAACCTTATAAAGAATATCAATCCCTGTGGGATCGACCCTTTGCCACTATTCTACAAAAATAGTTGGTTTAGGTATTTTAATTTTATTGACGCGTTCGGCGCGCGTCACATATCATAAGCATATAGCAACTTGAACAGTTATATGGAGTATCAAGGATTGTAAAAACATAAGAAATTCAACTTTTTGCATGCAAAGGGGTTCTAAGAGATACGCATAGAATGTAATAGATATAAATGCAAGTTCATGGTCACATTTGTCATTACCTTCCCTTGTTGACCAAACATCATAATATAATAAATATGTGTGGGTGACTTGATTCCACCGTGTGTCCACGGCTCCTCAAGAGGCTCGGGTGACTTGGTTCCATCGTGCATCCACGACTCCCCTAGAGGCCCTTGCAGAAATGGGTGACTTGGTTCCACCGTATTACTACGCCTCCCCAAGAGGCCCTTAAGCATGTAAGGTGACTTAGTTCCACCATATGAGTATGACGGCCCTTAAGCAATTTGTCTGCAAGGACTCAATTATGAACTCCTAACAGTTACATGTTATGTCACATATTAAGTCCAACCCTCCTTATATTTGCGGCGCTTACTCATCATAACTAAAGACTAATCACTTATTGATATGAAGATTAGGGATTTCATACAAGACCACAACAACAACAACATCATAGCCTCAGTCCCAAATTAACTGGGGTCGGCTACATGGATCAAACTTTTTCATTGTGCTCGATTAAGTGCAATTGATGGTGAGCTTTTCAAACCGTTCAAATCCCTCCTAATTAATGCATCCCATGTTAACTTTGGTCTGCCCGTATCTCGTCGAATTTCTACAGTTTCTATTGAGTCAAGTTTTCTAGTTGGGGCATGTGTAGGTCGTCTTTGCAGGTGACCAAACCACCGCAACCGCCCTTCCCTAATCTTTGTATCAATTGGTGCTACTCGTATTTGTCTTTGAATTTCTATATTTCTTATTCTATCTTTACGAGTTTTACGACACATCTGCCTAAGCATCCTCATTTCTGCTACGTTCATTTTATGTAATTGTTGTTGTTTTACCGCCCAACATTCACTTCCATAGAGCATAGCTGGCCTAATTGCGGTCCTATAAAATTTTCTTTTTAACTTAGTAGGAACATTTCGATCACAAATCACTCATGTTGCACTCCGCCATATCTTCCATCCAGCTTGAATTCTATGTGTGACATCATTCTCGATATTACCATCATTTTGTATGATTGATCATAGGTATCTAAAGTGGTTTACCTTAGGAACTTCTACTTCCCCTAATTTTACCACTCCGTCATCTCGATGTCTAGTGTTTCTAAACTCACAGTGCATGTATTCGGTTTCGTCCTACTCAACTTAAAACCTTTAGATTCTAATGTATTCATCCAAAATTCTAATTTCCTATTCACTCCATCTTTTGTTTCATCCACTAAGACAATATCATCTGCAAATAGCCTACATCATGGTATATCCTCTTGAATATGTCTAGTTAGTTCATCCATAATTAAAGTAAATAGATATGAGCTTAAAGCCGATCCTTGATGTAGTCCTATCGTAATGGGAAATTCTTTTGTAGCTCCTCCAAATGTCTTTATACTCGTTACTACTCCATCATACATATCCTTAATAGTGTCTATGTATCTAGCATACACTCTTTTTCTTTCTATAACCCACCAAAAAACATCTCTAGGGACTCTATCATATGTTTTTTCTAAATCTACGAATACCATATGAAACCAATCGTCTTACAAGGAAAATCGCCTCCATAGTTGACCTCCCAGGCATGAAACCAAATTGGTTCTCTGATATTGTTGTTTCTCTCCTTAGCATATTGTCAATTATCATTTCCCAAAGTTTCATAGTGTGATTCATAAGTTTAATTCCCCGGTAGTTTGAGCAACTTTGAATGTCTCCTTTGTTTTTGAAGATTGGCACAAACGTGCTTCTTCTCCAATCCATTGGCACCCGTTTTGATTTTAAAATTTTATTGAAAAGTTTTGTTAACCAAGTCAATCCAATTTCTCCAAAGCATTTTCAAACCTCTATGGGTATTTCATCTGGGCCACATACTTTCCCTATTTTCATTCTTTTCAATGCCTCTTTAACTTCTACAATTCTAATATTACGTGTATAGTTTACATTTCTTTCTTGGTGTGGGTTTTCATCTATTATAGTATCAACTTGGCCATCATTAAATAAACTGTAAAAATACGTGTTTTTTTTTTTTTTTTTTTTACACACACAAAAAAAACCACGTATTTTTTTTAAGTAGCACAATACGTGGTTTAATTCATTTGGAAAATGGGCTGCAAATTAGTTTTTATATACGGAGAGTGCACAAATGTTATCGGTCTCATACTCATGCATAGTGGCAGACAAGTAATTAAACAAAAACATATTCATCTGTTCAAAAGCTACAATTAAATTAATTGGTCCTGTTAATGCTTTTTTTTTTAAGAAATGAAAATTTTATTAATCATGAATGACTCTCAATAGATTTAATTAAATTAATTGGTCATGCTAATATCTTTTTTGAAGAACTAAAAATTAAATTAATCATCAATGACTTTCAATACATTTAATGGAAGAGGACGAGACATAATCAATCACTGTAGCAAATTGGTTCGCTAATTCAAATTGTTGAAATGAACAATCAACCGCCATAAAGTTGATTTACAAGAGCTGCGACTGTAATGACAGAATAGTTTGACGATTAGTGATTATTATTCTCTTGACAAACGTCTAAAATACGACAGTAAATAGATACATAACTCAAACCGTAATAAATGAAAAAATTAAACAAAACTTTTAACAAGGGAAGTAAACACGAAACTTCCAACAATAAGGGGAGATAATCTAAACCTTATGACCGAAGAATGAAACAACTACTTATGAAACAAAACTTAATAACGAGTATCAACTCCATAAACGCAAATCTACACACAATCTTTATAAAGGATACATAAGTAAAGAAGTGATTGTTGCCAGTAATGAATCCGATATGGCCGCAACATGGATAAAACTAATCATCTCATTATCAAATTTGAATAGGTCTAAGAGTTTATTTGATTAATAAAAGGCAAACACGATCACAAACTCATAATGATTATAACAATTTGATCGCGAAAAACTTTATTTTTATTCAAGCTAACTTTACTAAAGTCGCACTCAATGTCATTTCATATATTATCAATTAAAATTTGCTAATATAAACCAACGCGGAGATAAGTTGGTGATGACGTGGCTTAATACATCAAATTAGTATAAATAAATTAAAATTAAAAGAAAAATCAGTGCAACTTTTTAGTCTATTGTATCTGTAACTCTTATTCCTGTTCGAGGATGTTGTCAATTGAATGCACCCAAATACTTCTATTAAACTTATCAAATTTCGAATGTCGTTTAATTGTCTGGAGTAGTTCCATGGTACCATGGATTTAGATTAAGTGTTCAAGTAACGTTGTTTGTGACCCACATCAAGAGACAAACAACAACATGTAAGCAGACAAGAGTCCAAGTGTACGTATAAAAAAGTGACATACTCGTGTCGGATATTCAACGCCCCCTCGAACGTAGGACAAAAAAAGACATACTCCTACGTTACACAACACTACTCCCATCCTCCTCAGGAGAACAAACTCCACACCAATCTGGATGAAATCCAACGACTCAGATCACAGGATCACCATCCTCCCGAGGCCGACGCGAGACACAGAACGCGCGTACGAGTTCTCGTGATTTGCATTTCCACGCCTCGCCTTTGCTCATGACTTGGTTGAATAGTTCATGACTTCATTCACTTTCACCTCCCCTTCTCGTGCTCCCTCTCCCTCTCCTCTCTCTCTCTCTACTCTGCTCAACTAAACCCTAGAATTTCAACATTTCAATCCACTCCGATCGTTGGTTCTCGTTTGCGAGATCGATTTTGGTGGAATTCGTCCGTCCGTATGTTTCTGATCTCGCCTTTTGTTAATTGTGATTTTGATGATCATCTTATTTATCTGTTTCGATTCACTCAATTGAGGTGTTGGTATTTGTTGTTGTGGGCTTTGATTTGTGTTTTTGTTAATTTAGGTTTGTTGGTGGATCGTATGGATCATGTAGTGAATGATTTTTTATACTTTGCATTTTTTGGTGTTTAAAGTGAAAGGGGTGGGGAAAAAATTGAACTTTTGTAATGGTTCAAACATTTTTATTGGTAGAAAGTACTAGTTTCCTTTACAATTAGAAAAGCTATGATTTTTGGAAGTGAATGTTGGGCGGTAAAGAAACAATAAGTACGTAAAGTGAACATAGTGGAAATGAAGATGCTTAGGTGGATTTGTGATAAAACTCGTCCAGATAGAATAAGAAATGCATAAATAAAAAAAAGTAGGAGTAGCACAAATTGAGACAAAGATTAGAGAAGGGTGGTAGTTGTTGTTTGGATGGCTGCAAAGACAACTTACAAATGCCCATACTAGGAAATCCGACCCAATAGAAATTGAAGAAATCCGACGGGGTAAGGATAGTCCAAAGCTAACTTTAGACATGTTGATTAGGAGAGATTTAAATGATTTGAAAAGTACACCATTTATTGCACTAAATCGAGTGAAATAGAAGAGTTTGGTCCGTGTAGCAGACCTCAACTAATTTGGGATTGAGGACCCTTGAAAGGTTACAATACATATATGGGATAAGCATATGTTTTCACTTTAAATAGCATACTCAGCGTGTTAATCACGGACGTTAATTTCTGTTTTTGTTGATGCTGCATAGTTTCGCCAGGACTTATTGAAAATCTTATTATTTATGGCAGGGTCATCATGTTGTTCACTGTTTAATAAGCATGCCAGTCCATCAAATATGTTATTCATTTTGATAGGAGAAATATTATGATCTTTGTGCTATCTGATTGCCGGAATCATCAGAAGGATTCATTGTAAAGAGGAAATATGATTGTGGTATTGGTATCCTTTGTTTTCGTTTCTTTCAGTGGTGTTAGTGTAATCCAGCAAAAGAAATAGGATATACATCTAAGGATGGGGCTATCTCCTGGAACTTGTGAAATTGTGGAGCCACTGGACGAAAATGATACCATTGGACAGTCGAAGAGATCTGTGACGCCAGGGTTAACAATTGATGAGAAAAGTGGAAAACGTCCCTTGAGACACAAATGTTCAATCGAGGATGATCTCGACCAGCTCTTTAAGACAATAAATATCAGGAGTGCAGCTAGGAGGGTGGACACTATTAAAGGTTCAGCCACAGATCTTTCCCGCAATGATTCTCTCAAAAGGCCTATTAGAATTGGCGTATCTCGTACATCAGCTATTGGAATCTCGGAGTCTATTTCTTTGAAGCAGGCATTAAGGGGCTTGTGCATTACTCATGCATCAGAGATGGCTGCTACGAAGCGTCTATCAAAGCCTCCTGATTGCTTGGGGCCTCAGAAGCTGGAGCATTGCAGAGGTTGTACAGGGGAGTGGTAATTGACGTCCGTGAATCCGGTCTTTCTTTCCATGAAGGTAAAGGGGTTCAATGGAAATTTCTTTAGGGCCCTCCAAAGATACGTTAAACAACCCAAATAAGGTATCTGTATCTTTAAATGTGCCACAGAGGGAAGGTATGAGTTCAGCTGCTCAGTCCTCACGATTTGATGTTGCAACAACATCTAAGGTATTGAAGAATAAAACACCACAAAAAGATGAGACTGATTCCATGGCAGGAGAGTTGACACGAGAAATGTCGACCATGGATCTTGAGCATAAAGGAAAGCAGAAATTGGCGAGTGGCTCAAGTACCACAGAAAGATCCTTAGAAAAAGATGAAATTGTTCTTGCCTCAAAAGAAGTTGAAAGTGACTCATCAATGCCCGTGCTGGCGAAAAATGTGGATCTGCATTGTTCATCAGATTTGCGTAGCACTGCTACTGACAATGAGGTGAGCAGATCTGCCAGCAACAGTCCTCTTGTGTTCAAGCCACTTGCCAGGAACATATTTTTCCTTAAGAAGAAAGCAAAGAAAGGCTCAACTTTGGTATCCAATGTTTCTAACACGCATGAAGAAGAGGTTAATCCTGTGAGTAAAACAAATAGAATGGTGTTTACGAAGGAGAAAATCAATCAAAAGAAGGTTAAGAAAGAATCTCATGTCCGAGCAAATAGAAATGCTAGTATTACTACAGACAATTTCATGAGTAATAAGAACTTGGGATCAAGTAATCAGGGTTCACAATCATCAGATAATGATAGAATTACCGAGGCAGAAGTCAGTGAGATCTCAAGGTCAACAGAATATGGGGAGATATCCCAAAGCTCAAAAAGTGCGGTTGCTGATTATAGCTGTAGCACCAGCATCAGCGAGGAGAGCAACATAGCAGGGTCTGCATTTGGTGCCTTTAGGCCCCACATGTCAAAAGATTTGAGATGGGATGCGATAAGACGGGTTGAAATGCAGCATGGAAGCCTGGGGTTGAGGCATTTTAAGTTGCTAAAGCAACTAGGTTGTGGCGACATTGGAACCGTCTATCTCGCTGAATTAATTGGAACAACCTGCCTCTTTGCTGTGAAGGTAATGGACATCGAGTTTTTGGCTTGCAGGAATAAAACACCGAGGGCTCAAACTGAGCGGGAAATACTGCAAATGCTAGATCATCCTTTTCTCCCAACACTTTTTGCTCATTTTACCACCAATAAATTTTCGTGTTTAGTGATGGAATATTGCCCAGGGGGAGATCTCCACATCCTTCGACAGAGGCAGCCTAGTCGGTGTTTCAGTGAACAGGCAGCTAGGTAAAACAAGCAAAAGTGACTTTACTAGAATATTTTTTTTCTGATGCTGGTAAACTTATGATTTCAAGCTATATGAGTCAACTGTTAATTGCAATAAATTTCAATAATTAATAGGCAGCCTCAATCTTATGTCGAGTGTTTATTTGGCTATCGGGAAGTAAATCCTTTTATGTGTAGATGGATCTTAATCAGAATGTAAGAAATATTGTATCTTCATGGGGCTAGGAAAATGCTGTCTTAGCCACTTAGGCATTTCTTGTTATATCCGGCAGTTCAAATCTCAAATGAAAGTGAATGTTTTTTCCACTTTTATACTTAGTTATACCTATTTTTAAAGAGTTTCATTGAAATCTCATCTGAAAATGGCTTATTTTTAAGCGCCTATATACTTTTCATTGATTTTTCATATGCAGTCATGTTGATATATTTAACAATCTCTCAATTCTGGTGCCTTGTCGATAAATCTAAGTATATATTAGTTACATGGTACACATGTCATCTTGTTTTCTCTTGGCATTTTATTCGTCATAACGCCATTCACGACGAACTATTAACAAAAAAACTGTTATCTTCCCTTTCTGTAAATTTTTACATGACTTGTTTCATTCTCTATTGTTGCTGCAGATTTTATGTCGCAGAAGTCCTCCTGGCCTTGGAGTACCTACACATGCTAGGGGTTGTATATAGAGATCTGAAGCCAGAAAATATCCTTATTCGAGAAGATGGTCATATCATGCTGACCGATTTTGATTTGTCGCTCAGATGCAACGTAAGCCCTACGCTTCTGAAATCATCCTTGCCGATTGTAGTACCAGCGAAGAAGGTATCAGGCCCATGTATGGAATCTAGCTGCATTGATCCTTTATTCATTCAGCCATCATGTGTACAAGTTCCATGCTTCACCCCCAGAACTACATCTGCGGTTGCAAAAACTAGGAAACAGAAATCAGAAACCGGGACACTAGTCACCCATCTGCCACAGCTCGTTGCAGAACCAACAAATGCACGATCAAACTCCTTCGTCGGAACACACGAGTACTTGGCCCCTGAGATAATCAAAGGAGAGGGTCATGGCAATGCTGTCGACTGGTGGACGTTCGGAATTTTTCTGTATGAGCTTCTATTTGGAAGAACACCATTCAAGGGACCAGGGACTGAGGACACACTAGCTAATGTGGTGTTGAAGGGCCTCAAGTTCCCTGAAACTCCTACGGTCAGCGTTCAGGCGAGGGACCTTATCAGAGCTTTGCTAATAAAGGACCCTGAGAACCGATTGGGTTCGCTCAAAGGAGCGACTGAGCTCAGGCAGCACCCCTTCTTCGAGGACTTGAATTGGGCACTAATACGATGTACCGTCCCGCCTAAGCTTCCAAACTCTTGTGATCCAAGGGCTTGCCTCTCAACCTCCAAAGCCGGTGAGGGTGCGGCGACTCATACAACAGGAGAGCAACTGCAGTTTCAGCTGTTCTAGATAGTTGCAGGGATGGTCTCCTTGTTCTAGTACTTCAATACTTGTAAAACTCCTTTGGTACATAACATATACATGTAAACGGAAGGTTAAAAGTAAATTTGTTGTAGTCTTCAATATATCAAAAGTTCAAAGAAGAAAAGGAAACAAAAAATGACCGAGTCCTGTAAGAGTTGCATTTTACAACGTATGCAAATTTTATTTATTTATTTATTTATTTTTATTTTTTTTAACACCACATAGATATGTCGAAAGATGAAATATCAGCTTACACGAGGGAATTGATTGGAGACTCTTAGGATTATGTGGTAGCTTCGGGCTTAAATTTATTAGGGTCAAATTTACGTGGATCAAATTTTACTATGTGGATCAAATTCTTCTATTATGCTCCATTTAATGTAAAGACTTTGTATATCAAAATACGAAAATAACAAGAAAGTTTCAATCTTAAATTAGTTGAAGTTGGCGGGTAAAGCAAAGTGGCCTCCCCTAAATAAATTTAGAATACTACTTTGACTTCTCAACTTAGGAGTGTTCATGAATCCACGAATCCGCATATTCACTTCGATCAAGTTCATTTAGCTCTAATTAATTCATTATTTGAGTTTGTAAAACTGGATGGAATTGCGAAAGTTGCAATTTACACGGATTGAACTGGATTGCGGATTACACACCTTAATCTACAGATTCATTCCGTAATTGAATCAAATTAACCTTCACATACATTACAATTGTATATGCGTATAAATCTTGAACTATATTTAGATGACATTAGCATTTGTTAGTGTCGCGATCATATTGACAGTTTTGATTTGTCATTAAAGTTGTTACGATCGTCAGTTTGGTAAATGAGTCATCCAACTCATGAACCATGTGCTTAAAATCATAAGAGAAATAGTTGGAGATTGGATGGAAGATATGCGGTTGCAACCGATATCTCGGAGTGGTTGCAACAGGATTTATGAATCGGGCAGTTAAAGATTTGATGTTATTCCAACCAGGTGATAGTTAACTGAAGATTATGAAGAGATTGGAGATTGCGATTCAGAAGAATAATTACCACGTTTTCATCATGCAAGATTATGGTTATTTAGAGATGGAGATTAGGCAAATCTTACGGTTAATAGTTAGGATTGTGTAATCTACATGTGTCTATTTATTTGTCAAAGTGATTGAGTCATGCACACTAGTTAAGTCAATTTACTTTGTATAGTGAACATGTTCTGTTCACTCTCTTTATTGAGTTGTAAAACCCCAAGGGGACTTGGGTGTTTTAGTGAGGGGGAGCCTCACAGTGCAAGTGGGAGACTTGTATTCCATCGAGAGGAGCTCGACGCACCAGTGAAAGCTTGGGTATTCCAGTGAGAGGGAGCCTCAACGTGCAAGTAACGGGAGACTTGCGTAAAGTCCATTGTGAAGGTGAAGGGTAGTGTGCAAGCCTAGCGAAGGATCACTGATTCGGTTGTTGCGTAAATTGTAACTTTTTTTTATCTTAATGGATTTTACATATGGGCGTGGCCCCGCAGACATAGGACTTGGACCGAACTGCGATAACATATCTAGTGTCCTGGTGTGATTTATTTTTCTGCATACTTTATTTTTAAGTATTTGTATTAATTTATGTTTCCTTTTTATAACCACCTTCGTATTCGATTGTAATCGCCTTTGGTTATTTTAGCATTTATATGCCACTATCCAGCTTATGAAGGTGCTTCCTCAATGTTGTAATTTATTATTTGATTAAACATTTTTAAAGAGCAATTGCATTATTATCTGCCTACAGAGATTATGTATTATCATTTTAAGCGTGTCAAGAACTAAGCACGTTTATTGAAACAAAAAAAGAGAAAAGAACTAGGTACATAATGATATGAAATGTAAAGAAAACAAATATGCAAAGAAGAAACAAAATAAAGAAATGATTAATGTAGATGACTACATTGGATCAACGCACCAACGTGCTGACTTTGTTACGTATATAATGTTTAAATAACTACTTAGATCCTAATTTAAAGCTCTTTATAAACATAAATAATATAAAAACAAATGTGGCAGCCCCAAATCCCGAGGTAATCTTGGGACCCGCTATATCGCATCCCACTTCACCAAGCCCTGCCTCGTCATGGCCCGCTTACCTACGACGCCCCGCGACCTAACTGGTTGCTTACACTTTTCTAGCTAACACTAGTTTCGCTAATTAATTTATATATAAATATTAAGGATTTAGTTAGCTGGTTAATCAATTCATCAAGTTATATTACAATTTTACAGTGGAAGTCTTTAAATAAGTAAGTTATGCAATATTTAACAATCATAAGTAGTGAAAAACCCGCCAAAAGATATCATGTATAAATCAAAAGCAAGGTAGGTACAACAAAATTCATATACATGTAATCAGTGTTCTACAGTCCTCGAAACCCAACGAAAAGTAAATACATACATACCGATGTCACACACGAGCTGACGTCACTATCTCAAAGGTAGTTGCCTAATACCTCCTTGCTTTTGCTCGTCGAAAGATCTGCACTCGGTCACCCAACAAATACAGTGACGAGTCCAGTGTGTAAAACCCCAAGAAAAGTCCACACAATATTCATGAAATAAAACTGATAACTACGAGACATGCAAATATGACATTGACGACAGTAAATCATATTCCAACGAATGTAGGCAATACACGACAAGCAAAATCTGTAGCGTGAAATAAATAAATAGCATATACCAACTAAACATGCTCGAAAATAATGCATTAATAAGTAAACAATCAAATCTCATCCAAATACTATAATTAAGATATCGTATTTGATGGTGAGTTGTTGAGTGTATAAACAAAGAGATGAGAGGAGGTATAGAGATTAAAAAGTAGAAGACAAAATATGACGAGTTTAATTATGGTTTAATTTGGGGAGGGATATAAAAAGTGAAATTAAAGTAGAAGGGATAAGGGCTCTGTTTGGTAAGCACAAACTAGCTTATCAGCTAGCCGATAAGTTAGTTTATTTGTTAAGTTGTGTTTGGTTTGTAGCTTATTTTAAAAATAATCTAGATGATAAGCTCCCAATTGAAACGCTACTCTTAGTAGCGTTTGAAACGAAAATCCGTCGTTTGGATTTATTCTCGCGATTATACCCTTATTTTTTACGGTATTAATAAATTAATGCTCTTGCAAATTAGTGGAAACAAAATACGCAAATACTTAAACAAACCCTGCGAATATTAGTACCCCGCGATTATACCCTGGTAGAGTTGGCATAGGCGAAACTAACATTTCAAGCTCTTCTAGGCTAGACCAACAGTTATATAATACGTTATTAAAACTTATTGAATTTAAAATTAACATATATCTTAATATTGTTAATCTACTATTTTTTTAAGTTATAGAGAGACTTCTCTAGAAATGAAGAATATTCGCAATAACATTGCTTCTCAATTATGGATGATGCATTAAGTATATGTATAGTTATCCAAGTTGCCAAAAGGTGAGTGTAGTGAGTGAGATAAGAGTTGATGATGAATTTAAGGATCTCATTTAGGGAGGGGTGTAGAAAGTGAAAGTAAAGTTGAGAAGGGTCTAGATAGTGAAAAGTAGAATGGGAAAAAGGAAATGGATTTATGATTTATAGTGAGGTTATTTATGTAATTTTGTCTAAAAACATTTTAGTTTAAAAATGTATTAAATTAAATGGGGGCTTATATAAGGTAGGGAGCTAATAGTCGCTCTCTATATTTATGACAAAAGTTGATTATGTAAATGCTTAAATATTTCATGGTTAAATATTTCATGGTTAGTAGTACTTTTTTTTAGAAGCCCTGGTTAGTAATATTTTAAAGATATGTCTTACAAAGTTAGGAGATTCACAAATTTCATAAAGCTACTAAGGTCCATTAAATATTTCAATATTTACACAAAAGAGTTAATGAAAAAAATACTGCATGCAACGAGAACAACACATTTGATTTTACTCCCAACAAGACGAGGACCAATTCAATTACCATAACCAACAACTACAGTGGTCTTCAAGAAAAGGGTTCTGATTGAAACAACTTTCATCTTACATACAATTGAATTTTTTGAACTTCCATAACTAAAATCTTAAACTATATATGTTTGGTTTGAAGGCTTTCTTCCACGTTTTCGCCTTGGATTGTTATCAACCATGCAATAGAAGGCATTGACAAGCTCTTGATCCTCTTCTTGAGTTAGAATCTTCGCTAAATTAGGATTTTTAAGGAGAAGCTTTGCCACCAGATATCCTGCAACTGACCAAGTCTGGTGTAGGTGGGCTTGTTTTCCTATAAATCTTGCACGTTTAGAATCGTAGTATTCAGGCCACTTGTCTGTTGACAACCGTTTCTCGGCAACTTTAATGGCTTTTGCAGCAATATCATGTCTGTTCATTTTTATGCAAGCAATAGCCAACTGCAACAATATCTTAAAAGTCATATTATGTAGCACATAGAAGTGTAATGAGGTCAAACAATTGAATCTTAAAATTATAACATAGAAACAATAATTTTCAATATAGAGAAATGGTAACGATAACAAAAAACGTTCAAACTTGCACAATTCTTTTTGATTGTACATTATGCTCTTCGAAAACTTTAAGGAATGTAGAGATAACTAAGGTACTGCAACAAAAGACTCTACTGAGTTCGCTAGAGAACTCAAGTAGAGCAGTATAACTAATGCAAACGTAAATCTTCGATAGAACATAAGACTAAAGAACCATATGCATAAATGTCAATGTTCTTAAAAAACACAATAATTGTGAAACAGTATATTTTGTCTCCGATTGGATTGAATGTAGGATTGAATGTAGCATTCGTATGTCCAATTATGTACCAATGCAATAAGTTCTATAACACAAAGTATAATAGTTAACTGACCTGCCATAATAAAGTTGGCCAAGCACCTGCATTGTGGTAGGACCAAGGCCTGCACCACAAACAAATCAATTGAAAATAAGGAGAAAACTCAATTTAGAGTAACATTACAGATGCATTAACATTCAACAAAATTATTTACGTGTTTTTGGGATCACTTCCTGTGATAATTCGCCATTCCTGTCCCTCGAGAGCTGGATAGCATATTTTGAATGGCATATCTGCCACCAAATCCGACCATCTGGCTTCAATTAGGTCCAGTATCGCATGAGATTGCTCCCTTGTTGCTAAACCAGAAACTATAGACCACAAGTTCCCAAGGGCGAAGAAACGGAAGTCCATGTGAGCCGGTTGCAGGTTTCCAATTAAATACCCACCCTTGTTGGGCATCCATTCCACCAGCCAAGGAGAAACTTGATCTGGGTAAATATTGAACTTATTAACAGCATCATAGGAATATTCTTCAGTTTTATACCGGTATATCTCATTTAATTTTTTCATGTCAACCCAATAGTATTCCCTGATATGATATGATAGAGCCACTAAACGATTATTTAGAGCTCTAATAAGATCTGTTGAGCCATCTTCAGGAGTGAGCATCTCACGAGCACAAAGTAGTGCTGAATAAAATAGAGCCTGCAAGAAGACACCTTCATGGTATCACTCTCAATTCTATTAAGGTGTTTTATTCTTTAACACGAACATACATAAAACACACATGATCCAATCGACCTACCATGAACACATATTATCCAAATTTAAATGGAGAGAAATACTGAAAGGTGTAAGCACGAGTTTTGATTATTTGAAGATAATAATGCTTGCTAATTGAAGATGGAGTAGTAACAGTAGCAGTAGCACAAAGGGCAGTAGTAACATTGACAAATAAACCACAACTTATTCATGGAGCGAAAATAACCTGAATTTCTAGGGGATGTCCATGGATTCCCATACGGCGATCAATCATGCATGAGCCATCGGTCACCAATAATGTTGGGAACATGTCAAAACCATCCGCAAGGCACAATCTTAGAATCATCTTAATTCCTGTTTGCACGTCAATCCTTTCCTGGACAGACGAGTCTCCAGTACATTTCCCATATGCTCTTAACAGTATAATCCACCATAATCCTGAATTTCAAAAGGAGACAATTAGAAACCAAGCTTTGAATGTGAAACAATAACTATGGTCGATACACGGAGGAGAACGTTTCAATGATTTTGTTTACCAGAGTCAACAGGCGCAACACGACCTATTGCTGCCTCTCCAAAGTCAGGATCCAGCACCTCTTCGGTCGCATTATCATCACCCTCAAGTGGAACAGTACGCACCTTGAAGCTGGCAGGCATAAGTCCTTGGCCAGGACTATGACAGTCCATGGTTTTCTCCCAACTCTTAAAAGAAGAAAAAAAACAAGAAGAATGACAACGAATTTTATAAAAATGAAGAATCCTCATTGGAAAAAAATGGTCGAAACTAGGACTGCTTATACAACAGTGGAAAAGTATTCAAAATGAAACCAAAAGAAAAAGCTATAGTACCTGCAATTGAAGTGTGTAAAGAATGAAGTTTCGAACAATGTCATATTCTCCCTTCAAAAGAAAAGCTACTCCAGAAGGTATAAAATCACGGATGAAGACCTGATCATAGTTTAAAACATTAGAACTGGTTGGATCATTTGCAGCAATTGTTCCTATAGGACTACCGCAATAATAAACAACCGATGCCCGTAACAGATTCCACGCTTCATCCTCAATGGAGTCTTCCGCAACTTGGTCTAATGTACTTCCAACCGCGACATCTCCACTTATCTCGCCAGTGCTACCTAAATCCTCCTTCTCATTCTCTAGTACATTTGCACCATTAGTCGAGTTCAGTTTCTTCTCTACTCCCACAAACCAGGTCCCATTTCCATCCTCCGCAGTTGCACCACTAATGCTTTCAGCACGTTGGCATTGACAACATGGAAACTGATTTCTGTCAAATCCAATTATTCTTTGTCGTCCTTTTGACGAATTCCATGATTGTATTCTCGCTGAACTTATTTTTCTCCGCCACTTTGCGCTAGACCTCGAAGAAACTATCGAAGCTACACACGGCGCAGACATAGATAACCCTTGCAAAACGATTTCCCCCGAACCTATAACCATTCTTAAATCCAATTAGCTCCAACCTTTTGTTTCAATTGATCAATACTCCCTGTAACAATCAGAACTCCTCTAGTTATACTTTCAAAAATCAATCTTGTGCTGAATTTTGCCAGTCTACAAGAAAATTATCAACTTTAACATACAAGCATCTTAAAGATAAAGATGGAAAGTCTGAGCTAATAGAAATAAGGGTTTTTTGCGACTTTGTTTTGGGAGAAACACATTGTTTCTCGCCATGTACATAATTTTTTAGCTATACAAGTCTTTCACATACATACAAATTTCCCTAAAAGATCAGATTTAGAAGAAACCAACATCAAATTAGTCACAATTTGAGAACCAATCCAATAAATCCCCAAAATTTCAAAATCTAGGTTTCCATCCACTCAAATGAAAATTCTGAACCATAGACTTAGACATCGTGAGCGTTAGAGATTGAACAATCAATACAGCAAAAGAAATCGAACCTCGCATGTGTCAACAACTTGAGTTGCAAATCCGTGACGAAAAGTAGAACAATCAATTCAAGCTTTGATCTTGAAATCCAAAAACGATCACCTTTATTGGTTCGATTTTGTACCAATCGGTTCAACTACGACGCGGCGATGAACGAAGCCTTTGATCAAAGGTCATGCACATATCTCGAGGTCTATAGGACGTCATTCGCATCTACGTACTGCTCTGAATCTCGAGGGTGTAATACACACGTCTTTGTTACTCGAGTTTTTTTTTTTTTTTTTTTTTTTTATAAGGTGATATTACCCAAATTTTGAAAAAAAAAATCATTCATTTAAAAAAAGGAAATACTATCACGACAGCATCAATGTCACACTATGAAATATATGAGCTCACAAGAGCCTCTATGCGACTTCGACCCGCTTATTATGCATTGATATTTATATATATTCATATCTCGAAAAGCACATGAATGACTCATGTAAGCTAATGTGTCTTATGATGTGACACGTTGTTCCCGTTCTAACACTTATTTTTTTTAAAAAAAGTGTTTTTTTTTGAAAAAATATCGCATAATGGAGAAACCACCATTAAAAAAATTTTACCATTATCGATCAATTCGGCTTGAGTCCAGAATATTGGATTATGTTCGGATATTAAGTGGTCGTCGTTGATCCTGTTGTACTAATTGTTGGGTTCAAGAGAGGAAGTTAACTAATTCAAGTGAAATTTGATTTTTTGAATGGAAAATGGCCAATGGTCCTACCTACCCACCACGTGGTACGCGCAGCACGCATCTCGAGAAGCGAATTGGATTGTTATTGTAGCACTGGCTCAGTCTGACTGACAGACTGGCTAACTGACTACCACATCACTCGTTCGTCTCCTTAAACCCTAAACCGTCTTTCTCTCAAATTCTCTGGTTTCGCTTTTAATGGAGTCCAAAGACGTCGTAATTCTTGTACTTTCAGATCCATCAGAAGACGAGTCCGACATCCCCGATAGCGAGATGTCTCTGTCGATGGACGAAATCTCTGAATGGAACATTCCAGCAATTCTACGCTGTCGTTCGATCAATGTTTCGGCGAATCGAGACCGGTGAGCTTGATCAAGTTTGGTTATTGAGTCCGATTTGTGTTCTTGATCATCAATTTCGCTGAAAGTGGTCTGAATCTCGATTTGGTTTTGGTTTTGGTTTTGGTTTTATGTGAATTTACAGCCTCAGCAGTCAATCTTCGTTTTTTCGAGGTCTCCTAAGTGGAAGTTGCAGGTTGAGTAATCTAAACTTGATGCAATAGCTCGACGACTTAACGAGTTCCGCTTTTTACTGAGACTATGTGTGTTGATTGCTTTATTTGGTCTCATGTTTTATGTAGGGAGTCGTACCAAGACCGCGTTACAATCCGGTGGAACTTGGAGATAGTCGTTGAAGTTCTTAGATTTATTTGCGGTTGTCGGTTGGAGATCAATGTCGATAATTTTCTCCCACTTATGGAGGTGCTGCATTGTTCCAATCAATTATTATTTGATTAAGCATTTTTGAAAGCCATTGTTAATTTGGGACTGAGGCTATGTTGTTGTTGTTGTTGTTTATTACATCGTTCGGAAATTAGCATTTTATGTTTTAGAAATGGGCATTTAATTAATCTAAGCACCCATGAACTAGTAGATTTCCTTTCGATAGTCGTTTTAATTTTTTTTTTTTTTTTTTAATATATCTAGGATTGTTCTTTATCGGACTTCTCTTTTCATTTGTTTAAATTTTTGGTTACCATCTCCATGAGAAATATGCTAGTTTCTTTCCCCTTACTTCTTATATCATATTAATTAGCTTGTGAGTCTAACCATTTTCAATACTGTTTTTTGTTTCCCCTCTTTAGTTGGATTGATAAACTATGTATGTTCTCCTTTTGCTTGAGAAAATTGTTTATACTACTAATGAAAGAAAACCAGTTTTTCCACTATAAATTTATGATTTAGAAATAAGTGCTATTTGTTCTAGTCGTCGTTGCATTTGGCACTCAAGAATTTGTTGAAGGTTTAACATTTACATCCAATTGCGGTAGATTTCAGGCATTTTTGTTGGGTTCTGTCAGAAAAATTAAAGCATTTGAAGTTGTTGAAGAAATGGGGAGATATTTTATGCAATCTCGTGGCAAATATGCTATTGAACAGATGAATTTGTTTCTGTTAGGATGCCCAAATACTCTTTTCGCCTTTTCGATAAGCGTTCTTCTGAGCTCGTGGTTTAAATAATTATGAAATATATGTGGGATATGAAATATATGCTATTTACATTTTAATTATAATTGTTAGTCATATATGTACGGGATGAGGCTCTTGTCCCTGAGATCCTTTTATAGTTCTTCACTAGTCTTTTTGTCTTGTGTGTTCTTGCTTTCTAATTCAAGTAATTAGAGATGAAGTGCAATGATTCTGTAGCTGAGGTTTATTCATATCATTCGTTCGTTGTGTTTTAGTAGTTAGTACTTATTTTTATGATGATATAGACAAAGCAACATGTTTGATTTAGATAAAATCTTATGATGCCACTTGATTTTTCTTACAAATTGCTCATTTGACTCTATCAAGGACTCAGGGTGCTGTATATTTTGGTGTCACTGCTCTTTTGATGGAATGCAAATCATGGTTTCATGAGACAACCACACATAAGAGTATTTCCACACCTCAAATACCCTTCAACGCTATAGTTGAAACTTGGAGCTTCGCTGTGGAGAATGGTTATATGTGTGCAGTGAGTAGCTTTGTTCCAGAGCTGTCTTGTGGATATATTGCTCGAAATTTTGTAGGTACTTGATCTCCAACATCTTTTCATCTACATTTATATATATACATTTGAAAAGTACGAGTTAATAATGGGGGGATTTAGATTGGTATGGTATTTTTGAGATGATGATGCCATAAACGAATTTATGCAAGTAGGCTTTATCAAGTTTGAGTCCATGTTTTATTACATTACACCATTCATGCTTAAACTAGATATTATTTTCTATTCTATATTTTATTCTCCCCAACTAATTTGGGATTGAGGCTTTGTTGTATTTTATTCAGATTTTTGAACTTTATTCTGAATATATTTGGAGATAATAGCAATTCGCCGGAATCACTTATAGCTGGTTACTCAGATGAAATTGTTATTCTTTTTTTTTTTTTTAATTGACGAAGTTCTCATGACATTCTCCTGCATCTAGTATTGCATACTTTTGGTGAAGCAAATATTAGTTGTTGAATAGGAGAACCAATATCATTAGTTTCTGTTTTGTTTATAGGTTAACAGTTAATATTGGAATGCTTCTCTCCATTTCCTCTTTAAATGCATGATTCTACGTTTCCAACTCATGAAGAGTCTCCTTTTCATGTGATTTGGATTATGATTTACCATTGTTGTTTATCACCATTGCTGTTTAGTTTATTAAGGTATATTCCTCCGTGCAATGTTTCTTGGTGATGATTGTTGATTGAAAGTTAGAGTCTGCGTTACACAGATGTGGGCTTCGAGCTGCTCCTCTTTTGTTGGTATTCCATACAATTTATTACGTGATTGCCTGGCCAATCCTCATCTTACAGTTGACAGGTTACTTAGTTTGAATGCTAATGCTGCCTACATTTGTCTTATATGTACATTTCCTTTCCCCATTTTATGATTTTCTCTTTTACACATATTTTGTTAATTTTCATAGTGAAAAGAATCTTGCGGAAGCTCTCATACATTGGCTTGATTGTAATAGAAAAATCGGATGTGCTTCTACCACCTCCAGAGATGACTACGGTGACATTCTGAAAGAGGTATAGCTGAGAAAATGAGTTCTAGAGGAATATTTAATTGTATAGTGACTAATGTTTTGATGCTACGTGTATGTGTATGCCTATGTGTATGTGTATGCCTATGTGTATGTGTATATATAGTGTTTCTGAATTATGCTATACTAATTTAACTAACTCATCAACAGTCAACTACTGGGCTATGGATTTGGTCTTTCACATGACAGTCCTAATCTGTGCTGTAAGTCTGAAACAAGTTCTAGAGCCTTTCCTTGTTTGTTTCTTGTAGTTGTAGTTACCAAAATGAGGTTTGAGATGGAATATGCTAATTGTTGTGACTGTTGATTTTTAGTCTCTTCAACTTGAAACTATGTTCCATTTTGTTTGAACTGCAATCTATGCATGTAACCACTTCCACGATTTCTTTGTTTTGGCTTTTTTTTTTTTCTCTTTCTGTCAATAATTTCTAATTGTAGGAAAAAAGATATGTTTACCATGCACATGGCACTTTTTCTTCGTTAGATCATAACTCTGCCATTCCCTTTTAGAGCTAGTTTTCGTGAGAAATTTTTTTTTTTTTTTTGATACCCAGGGTATCTAGCTGGTCCCACCTCACTACAGCTGACACCTGCTCAGTGGGCCCCCCTAATTAATCCCTAGGGAGGGACAACAATGTCCCTATGCGTCCCCCCTATCAAGTCTTTCCAGGATTGGAGGGGCAAGGAGTCGAACTCGTGCCAAAGTGGTCACAAGCCCAACACCCTTGCCACTAGGCCACCTTGGCGGGGACGGTTTTTGTCAGAAATAACAGTAATGGTTTGAAGAAAACTGGAAACTTTCCCTCCTAAACCTCTCTAATTAGCCAGCTGCTCTTTCTGATGAAAAATCACTATCTTCCTGAAGTATGATTTTCTTTTTAATTTTAATTTTTACATTATCTTTAATTTTTATTTTTTTGCACAGGTTCGAATTAACCTTTTGCCTCTTGGATTTGTTATAGGTATTTTTCCCAAAACTCCTTGTGGTTTTGCTTGGATATAAAATTTGTTTTGTCAGCTTCCTTTTTTATAGCTAGAGAAGTGTTGTTTAATTCAAAGTAATGCTTGTAGGGAAGAAAAGGTGCCGCCACTTTTCGAAACTTGCATGTGGGAGCATTGATGTCATTTCAAGTGTATTGAGAGATCCCTCCACGGGGTTGATGCGTTTATCAGGAGATATTATATTTGATAGTATAAAGATTCGTTTAACGGAATATACAAAGGTAAATCGAAGCCTTTTTGCCTTTATATTATTGAAAAAAAAAAAGATTATATGAAGGTTTCGTTTTACTTATTCCACTTTTGGTTCCGTATGAGGCAAAATTCTACTCCTTCTCTTTCATCCTTCTTTTTCCTTCTCCCCCTCCTGCACTCTTACTTTTAGCGAATTGATAATATTTAAATTCACTTTTTCATTTAGCGAATTGATATGCTTTGCAAATAATTTTCAAATTAGTTGCTTTGTAAATGTAATTTCTTATTTTCTTGTATATACAAGAAATTTTTGGTTATACAAGTTTTGTTTGTTGCGTAGTGGCAAAGTGGCAGATCCTTGATTATGTATTAACAGTTGATTGATGATTGACATATTTGGGTTTTGGTAAAATTGTTTAATACGTTTCTCTCTTTCCAGTATATTGTAAGTTTGAGGTTGTTTGCAGCTTAACTACCATCTATGGATTATAAAACTAAGTTTTCTGTTCTTTTCAGCGAATAGATCTTTCTGGGTGTCCACAGATTACATCTGCTTGCTTGATCTTTTCTGTACTTCCTTGCTTACATGACATGGATCATAACTTAAAAAAGAGAATCAAACAATCTCTGGTAGAGATTGAGCGTTTTGATCAGAATCCATTTTCAATATCTCAAGAGTTGTTTCCGACTTTGTTGTTCCAATCAGTACATGAGGTGGATCTCTCCAAGTGTCCTCTATTACACTTAGAAACTGCTATCAAGTTCTTCTGTAAATCATTTCCATTTTTGAGGACAATGAAAGCATCTTACTGCTTAAACTTCAGGATGAAAAGTTTGCTTTACTTGATTAAAAACTGCCCCTTAGTTGATGAAGTTGATCTAACTGCTGATATTAGTCCGGTGGTACCAATGCAAGTCTCAGTTATATCCACTCATTCTGATGTATACGAAGATATGAATTCGGCATCAGATATTGTGTCGAAAGTAAGATCATTGTCATCACATATTAGAAAACTTACGTTGGCTGGCCAAAGTGATATAGAAGGTAGTGAAATCCCTTTGCCTATTATTCTTAAGCATTATTTGTCTTAACAAGCTACTTATATGAAAGAAAAAATTGAAACTGTTTTAAATGGCTTTACTCGTGATATGCATTATTTGCCTGATTAATGACTTTACTTTGCTGGTAGGGCTGCACATTTCTAGCATTCCTTCAGAATATGCTATATGATTAGATGGTTAATTGCCATACAAAAGTGTCTAAATTAATTACCTGATGGTGGATTGCCATAGAAGCTTGTAAATGATGCTCTTAAAGCCACCTGTCTGTAACCATCTTGCAGTTTGATTCACAGATCCAGTAGATTAAATGCATGGTATTGTGTTCCATTATGGATTCACCATCCATGTTTATCGGATTTCCAGTGCAGAATGCAATATAATGCTCTGCTCTTTCCACTCTGATTGTGCTTATTTTGCTTTCATATTCATGTTTAGTGAAGTGTGTTCACGCTCCTTGATTTTTTTTATTCGTTCAGATTCGGACCTCTTTATCATCTCATTACTCTCTCATTCCTTGACTTACCTGAATATTGCTGGGTGCACTTCAGCAACTGATACGGGAATCTCCAAACTCATCTGCAACTGTATGAACCTACAATCTTTAGTTGTCTCTGACACTTATTTTGGGAGAAATTCAATTCTTACTCTTTGTTCTGATTTGCATTCTCCTGAGAATTTTCATGGGGTGCATCGTGAACATGGACATTCAACCTTGTTGGCTTCTAGACTTCAGGAACTGGATATTGGAGGTTGCATGAGTAAGTCATCCATCACATATCAATTGGAGTTTTGTCATTTTGAAATCAATCTTTGTACTGTAAGTCTTCTTATTATTGTGATGGTTTTCGTTACTTCTAATAAACCTCTATCTTGTAATGCACACTTCAATTGATAGACTTTTTGACAAAACATGGAAATTCTAAAACTTCTGTTTGGATTTGGTGATTGCAACAGGTTTAGACATTTATAAAAAAAAATCATTTTTTATTGATCCATATTCATAGAGTGACGAAGTTCTTTATCGTTTGTCAGCCTAAAAGCCTCAATGTATAAAACGTAGGAGAAGCTAGGTGCAGTTTTTTTTTTTTTTTTTTTTTGGGGGGTACATAGCTAAGTGCAATTGTTATAAAACAACGATATATGTTTCTAGACCCATTTTGTCCATGGTCACACGTTGAAGTGTTTTTCTGTGGTTTCGTTGTGTGGAATAAGGATTGCAAGGCGCTATGGCGATTTATCTAGCCTAGGCAAGGTGCTACTTAAGCGGACAAAATAATATTTATTTAGAGGTTCCTGAATAAGTATTTATTTATTTATAGGCCCTTAAGTAACACTAATTGTCTGGTAGTCGATGTGGTTCCTATTCAATATTACTTCAAGAATACTAATAAATCTTTAGGTCCCTATGTAACATTAATTGTGTTAAGATTTTGTTGTTGGGTAGGCATACTTATTAGCAAATTTAACTGTAAATAGTCCCTTCAAATTTCTAATAAATTACTTAGAAGGACAACGCCCGCCTAAGGGGGCAAAACCGCCTAGGCGACGCGGTCGACGCCTTGCAATTGCGAATGACAGCTCCTTCTATGGGAAACCTCATCAACATGTAGTTTTGTTATTGATTGTAAGTTTCTTCTTTTTTTCCTTTTACAAAAAAAAATAAATAAAAGAAAAGAAAAGAAAAAGAAAAGGAAAAAAGGTTGAGGATATCAAGAACATGCATCACATTTGGACTTCAATTATGTTTTCAGAGGATTTGGGCCATTAGTTATACTACAGCTGTAATTGTTACGATGATGCATTAATAGGCAGACATACCTCTGAATGTGTGGTATTATTATCATTAAATGTGAAAATTGTCTCCTGGATTATCTACTTTCTTAAAAATAATGAAAAATGTCCTCCACAATGCTGACCGTCTATTGGCAGTGATTTGAACTTACCTTCCTTCATATTTGGACTCATGTTTCTGGAGCTCTACAGATAACCTGCAGTTTTGAAATAGGCAATTTTTTTCCATCTTTTTATTGGTCACTCTTCATCATTGAAATCTTGTTTCCTTTCAAAAAAACTAATAGAAAGGCAAATTCTTTTTTGCTTTGATTGTCAAAATACTAGTGATTTCCCCTTTATTGGAGTTGTTTATTGATAGGTCCATTTTATGAATTGAATGTTAATCTCTGGAAGCAAGTAATGTCATTTTACTAGGAAGAAGTAAAATAAAGCAAATGGGCTCAAGAATTGTTAATGCAGTTCGCACTTCTATGGCCTACATCTGTGGGGCCATGCTCAAGTGCAAAAACTCTACTGTAAAAAAAAAAAATTGTAACAGCTGTTATTGGTTTGATACATTAACCTTTAAACTAATCCATGCTTCAACTTGTGTTACTGATTGAGAGTGATACAATTGTGGATGATCTAATACAACAGCCTTGAGCGGACGCCATTGCCAACTACAACTTTTTTCTTATCTCGTTAAGTTTCTCGCTTCTATTATCTTGACTTATGCTTTCAAATAATCCTCGAGTGTAAAGTAAAATTTTATGATGGCTAATAATAGTTTCATTGAAAATCCTGTCTCAGGATCATTATTATTGATAGTTATTCTTTTCCTTTGCCTGCAGGTGTGGATGTAGCATCTCTCAAACACTTAATGTCTCACATTTGCATGATAAGGAATCTATGTGTAAGAGGGACTGTTCTCGTGGATGATGTGTTGTTCAGTTTCTCCGGTTCTTCATTAGAGATGCTCGACATATCTGATACTATGGTGTGTTAACATTTCCCAAACTGGTGATATGCACATCCTTTTTCTGCCCTCGTCTCTTTAGGATCATACTCTTACTTGATTGATGGATGATTTTGTGTGTGTGTGCTTAAAATTTATGCGGCGCATTTGACACATGTTGCTCAAGTACGGGTGGGGTGTAAGCCTCATGGTGATGTGAGGCATAAACAAAATAACGGCTATGTGGAGTGTTATACGTATGATTGCAAATTTGCAATAAGTATATGTTTAGGCCTGCTATGTTTTATGTTTGTCAATGTGGGCAGTAAAGAAACAACAAGTACATAAATTGAACGTAGTAAAAATGAAGATGCTTAGGTGGATGTGTGGTAAAACTTGCAAAGATAGAATAAAAATAGAGCTAAAAAAAGTAGGAGTAGCACCAATTGACACAGATTATGGAAGGGCAGTTGCGGTGGTTTGGATGCCTTCAAAGATGGCCTACAAATGCCCCCTCTAGAAACTTGACTCAATAGAAACAGAAGAAATTCGATGAGGTAGGGGTAGACCAAAGCTTACTTGGGACACATTGATTGTGAGGGATTTAAATGAATTGGAGAGCACACCATCAATTGCACTAAATCAAGCGCAATGGAAGAGTTTGATCCATGTAGTCGACCCCAACTAATTTGGGATTTAGAGTATGCTGTTGTTTTTGTTGTTGACGAACAACCTACTGGAGGCATGAAATAAGAACAGAGCAGCAAGGGAAGCAACAGATCAGCTCTCTGTTATGCTGCTACTGTTTGTGTTACAGCAGCATTGATGGAGAATACTGCTGCAATTGCTAGTGCACAAGAGCACTTTTATTGCTCCCTTTGCAGCGGCAGTTGCTATAAATGTTGCTTTGACCACAGCCACACAGTAGAAAGATAATTGGCCATAGCTGTTTGAAGGAGAGATAAAAGAAATGGAAGTAAAAGAGTAGGAAGGGTGGATGGAGGGGTGAGAGGAATACTGAGAAGATAATTTAATCTGCACCACTGTCTTCATCTCTCCCCTGAGTTTTCTTTTTCTTTTCTTTCTTTAACCTTTCATTTATTTTAGAGCTTAAAGTGAAAATAACGAGTGGAATTCGAATTTGTAATGACATTGGCATGAATATGACAGGCTAATGTTAATAAAGACAAAAAGAAATGCACCTGTACCAATTAAAATGAGATGTGAGTATTAAGCCTCAAAGGCTCAAACAATAAGGCTTAAACCTCAGCAAGTACATATTGAAGCTTACCTCAAATGATTTTTTATGCGTCGCTAGCCATAAATGTTATGTTTGACAAAAACCTGTTGAACTCAGTAGCTCATAGTGTAGCTAGGAAGCTGGCTCTTTGTCTGGTCATTGTGGATGGTCTGTTCCGCCACCATTCCTTACCAATGCATTGGAAAATGATCTGAAATAAAATAAAGCCTTGATTGGGTTTCAAAAAAAAAAAAAAAAAAAAAAAAACTTGTTGAATATGTAACAATATTTAGGATGTCTAACTATTGGATTCATTTGACTTGTTGAAGTGAAAACTTATCCGCTGCTGAAGAATATTTTTGACACTGAAAGCTTTCTTGTGCACCTTCCATGGTCCATATAGTTTTGTGATTAAATTCACGCTTTAATCCAACGAGCTCAAAAGAAATTTTAATGGCTAAATGTATGTTCCTGTTCATAATGTGTGTACTTGTGCTATTGCAGGTATCCAGTGCTGCTGTAACTTACGTCATCAAAAGGAATGCTGATCTGAGGTGTTTCAAGTCAATTGGCTGTAGGAATTTATGCAGGACTGATCTTTCTAATGGCTGCATGAGGGCGGAGCAGATGTATGTCGAGATGGGGGAAATATGTAATTTGGAAGATGTGGCATTTGGATGGGGGTTTTCTTCTTTATCACTAATAGGTTTGGGATCTGCAATGAGATCTCTGAGAGCCATGAGAGTGGGTCTTGGGGCATCACTAAATGAATGTGTACTCATGGAATTATCTAGTACCTGTCCGTTGCTTGAACAGCTGGTGCTTAAATTTCAGGTATCATGAAATTTAAATTGAGGGTCTACAAATGTTTAAAAAGTTGTGCACCTTCCTGGGGAAGATTAGTTTGTTCATGATCACAATAATGTCCCAGGAACGTAAACTTTTGCCTCATTGGATGTTCATCGAATATCCTGTTGCTTTTTTTTGACAAAAAATCCTGTTGTTGTTCATTACATCAATATGCTGAACTTATTGCTTTTTGTAGCATTTTTTTCCTTCTGAATTCTTAGAGGAAGCAATGGAGCATTTGATTAATATTGTTTATTATGTTACATGCTATTTTGAGTTTTTGCTATATGCGGCTCCCAAGAAAACTAATAGACCATATTTTGCTACGCCACTTCTGATGATTACATATTCTGTAATTTATCTGAGTAACTATTTTTTTGTTGTTGCCTCAATGTAAGGTGTTTTTCGAATAAAGTGCTTATGTTACTCATACTATGTTTCATGTCCTTAACAGATCATATCTGATGATATAGTGAAAAGTGTTGTTGAATCCTTGAGAAACTTGCAAGTGTTGGGCATATGCTGCTGCCTTGGAGAATTGTCTTCATTAAGCATCTTCAGTGGTGCTACAAACTTGAGGAAGTTGAGTCTGCTAAGGATGACTCCATGGATGACAAATGATGATTTGGTTGTTCTTACTCAAAACTGTACCGGATTAATTGAGCTTCAGTTATCAGGATGCAATCTACTTAATTCAGGTCTGCTTAGGATGCACATGAAACACATCCTTATTGGCTAAATGATGAAAATGCGCCAACCCCTCCCCCTTCCTCCCCTTATATGTATGAACGATCTCAATTGCAGTGCTTCCGTCGATTTTATTCATGAAATGTTTATCTCATATGCAGATTCACAGAAGATTATTTCGCGGGGATGGCCTGGTTTAATTTCTTTGGATCTCGAGGTTTATTGCCATTCTATCTGTTACATTTTTGTGTTTCCTGCAAGAGTTGAAATTAGCAACAAAAGAAAGAAGAATAGCATAGGAATGTTTAGTTGTTGCCTTGTTTTGATAAGATAACCAAGATCGTTGGAATTTGGGTGATCAAGAGACTTAGACATCGAAAGCTTTTTTTTCTTTTTTTTGAAGCACTTCGAAAGCTTTGAGAGCAATGAAGATTATTTATTTTATATATGTAAATTCTGTATCCGTATAAATTAACAGGTTTAGCTTAAATTTGATGAAAACTCAGAATTTAATATACAAGGTCCATGTTTTATAATGCTTTTTTTGTGTCATATATGGCCGGTGTTTCGACTTTTGCATAAATTGATTGCATGTAAAATCAAATTCTGTTTAACAAATTGAAACGTTTAGCCATATAAGTAAAACTTTTACGCTATCAAAAAAAAAAAAAAAAATCTCAATCAGATCATTGGATCGCCTGACTCTGAGATTCTATGACTTCGATTGGGTTCTTTGATTCCCATTCAAACAAACTTGTTTGGGATTCAATCAAAGTAGAGTTCTGGGGATTGTATTTTTTTTTATAAGACTGTTCCGAGGGATTGTAAATACTGTAGGATTCAACACTCAGAATTAGGATCTTGGAAACAATGCTTTTAATATTTGTTGCTTATCCCTAAAAGATGGTGTGTATGTTTTTCCACCACGGACAGCATAGATGTCTTGTTTAATACATACATAGATGTTGATTTACTCTTATCTCTAGTTTATCTTTGTTGTGGGTGTCGATACAAGTAAAATTTTCTAACACAGTTAATTTATTTATCGTGCTAATGATTAGGATCATAGGATAAACAGATAAAGTAGATTAATGGTTTTACCTTTTTAAATGTTTTGTGTGCTTCGTCACTTCTTGAATGTAAAGTAGTTTATCTTCTCAGGATTGTGGAGAAGTGACATCAAAAGGGATCAATGCTCTTTTTGAATGCAAAGCAATTGAAGTTCTCACCTTGCGACATAATGTAAGTTATTCAGATAATCAGATCTTTCTAACTGGCTTGTTTGACGCATTCTTTCCCCTCCAAATTCTAATTGTTTGGTCCAAATCTGAGTCTATAATGCAGCTGCTACATCTCCATTATAAAGACAAAAATATGTATATGATGGTATCTGGACTTGCCTCAAAATCCTAACATAGATTTTTTTTTTTTTTTTTTGTTCTAACTGTTAACCTTTTGCATTAAGCATGGGAGTTATGAGCTTGATGACATGATTATTTTATTGTTTCAAGTAATCAAATGATATTTGATGTCATAATTTTGCAATACTCAATATTTACATTTTTTCTTAAAAATTTATTACTATAAAACATACAGGGTCGCGGAATCCCTAAGAGCTTTATTATCGATGTTGCTTCCAAGGTATAGTTATATGTGTTTCTCCATCGTACTTTGATGCAACTTTATATGGATCGTCATTGAACTTTATGTTTTTTCGTGATCCTCACAGATGCCTATGCTTCGAAAACTAGCATTAGATTTGTGTGATGCAAATGAAGGTGGCTTTGAAAGTCCTAGTGTAAGTTGTACCTGTTATCTGTTCTACTTATTTGAGAATTTATTTCTTGTCTTTATCAAAACTTCATTATTTTATTTGTTTTTGTTTAAAGCTGCAATTATAATGTTTTAACCAATATTGTTGAATACTAGGTCGTTAAAAAGTAATAAATATATAATACATTGTAACATACTAAAAAATACTCCAGCATATTATAATTTTATAAGTATATAAAATAATATAAAGTTAACTATATGTTTGATTTAAGCTATCACTGTTTATTTACAATGTACCGATTATGTATTTAATTATTTATAGCAACACAGTGTTAAACAACATCTAATGGTGTAAAAGTCATATTTTCTTCTGGTGTTATTGGAACATTGGAACTCTAATGGTATTTTTCATATTCTGCATAATCATTGTCCCTATCTTTCTGGTCGACTATGAATATCACAAGAAATCATGTTATGAAGAATTGATCAACTCTTTTTCTCTCTTTGCTCTAGTTATTTGTTTTTGTTTAAAGCTGCAATTATAATGTTTTAACCAATATTGTTGAATACTAGGTCGTTAAAAAGTAATAAATATATAATACATTGTAACATACTAAAAAATACTCCAGCATATTATAATTTTATAAGTATATAAAATAATATAAAGTTAACTATATGTTTGATTTAAGCTATCACTGTTTATTTACAATGTACCGATTATGTATTTAATTATTTATAGCAACACAGTGTTAAACAACATCTAATGGTGTAAAAGTCATATTTTCTTCTGGTGTTATTGGAACATTGGAACTCTAATGGTATTTTTCATATTCTGCATAATCATTGTCCCTATCTTTCTGGTCGACTATGAATATCACAAGAAATCATGTTATGAAGAATTGATCAACTCTTTTTCTCTCTTTGCTCTAGTATGAACAGAAGTTCTTCTTGAGGACCGTGACAATCGCAAAATGTAAGCAAGAAATGTGCGCATTCAACTTCGGACGATTAGCTCACAAGGAGAACGTTGTTTTAGAGTGGTACAGTAAATGGCACCGAACGACTATTGTGAAAGAAAGGCTTTAGCTGATGGTCGTGGCATCGACTAGACACAAATTGTTGGAGATACTACATGAGGTTTCACTAACTTGGTGCACTGATACTATGATATATATTTTTCATTGAGATATATTTTATACAAATAATCGGGAACTACAAATGCAATGTATTGTTACAAGTTATAAGGCACGAAAGACTTCTTGTATTTCCCAATAGAATGATAGATTCCTCATTCTGTGGTTGTTAGAACAAAACATTTGAAGCCCATAATACAAAAATTGAAGAATAAAGCATATTATTTTACACTTCTAATGCTAACCAAAACTTCTTAATCAAAGATTGTGTACTTGTCAAAAAGCTTCCTTCAGGATGTGATCAGTTAAACTCATATGTCATCAAACTTATGATTGTCGTTCTGGCAATATAATTAGGATATTGATAGAATGACACCCCAAACGCACACTCCTGCCACATTCGATCTTCGTGTTCACTTTGGGATGTAAGCTTACGCATCTCGAGATTCAAAACATGTTTGAATAAGAAATACTTAATATATACTAATTATAAGTAGGAAAATGTTTTGCTAAGCCACTTAGGACAACGTCAAATTGGACTGATTGGGTAATTGCCGTGCAATGTGCCTTGAGATGTGTTGCACGTACCACTGTTCGAAATGTATCGCACGGCGCCCACCCTATCCTTTAGCAAGGTTTTTACTAGCGTGCAAATGTGCAATGGATGAATAAAGAATATACTACCTTGGAGTTTAGTGTTCAAGAGATGTGTTTATTATAATGGGTTGGGCCGTTTATTTTGTCTCGGCCGGGCACTCAACTGAACCTTCACTTTGTTTTGTTTTGTTTTGTTTTGATCTGCAACGAACATGGCCCAATCCAAGCAGAACAAAACACTTCACGAAACGCAAGAATTGTTTTATTCTTAGCCGGCTTTATTTCTTCCCAAACAGTCCCTTTTCTTTGGACTTGAAAAGGAAACTAAACTTTGTTTTTTTCACAATTGACACAATTGGCAAGGTTTGACCATTTAATTACATTATTTATTGCTCTAAAAACTCATATTTTATTAATTGAAAGATTAGCATTGTAAAGAGCATTTATTTATTTTATTATTATTATTATTATTATTATTATTATTATTATTATTATTATTATTATTACTTGCCTTGTGATGTATTCATTTTTTAAAAAAAATATAATAGAAATTCATATGAATCATTGTTTATTTTTGTTGGTGAACCACAAAGCCACATTGCGTTTGGCGAGCGTTGATCGATTCTTGCGGATTGACATCATCCGAAACGACGAAAAAAAAAAAAAAAAAACCTGTAATTTCCTCAAATCCGAACTTGTTTCCACTATATAATGGAGGATGTACTTGCTCACTATGAAAATCATGAACTCCCGACTGTTTCTCGCCTCGCAGACCGAGATATATTACTTAAATAATTTCATATGAAATAAGTGAGTCATCCACTTGTTTGGACATGGTAGCAGCCTTCAATTTGTTTTGATTGCATATATAGTTAAGGAAACTATTAAATCAGGGTGGACAGTTATTTAAGGATACTATAAGAAGCATCAAACTGTGTGCATGTGTGCATGGCTGCAAATCAACATCGAAGTTTGTTCTGAAAAAAAAATCAACGTCGAAGTACACCAGCATACAGTCTCGACTCCTAGAGGATCTTCCTCATTCTCTTTGGTTCTAAAAGATCTTCCTTCTATTTCCGTTTTTAGGTTTTAGGACTAAATTTTTTTTTTCGGGCCTTTGAGCTGTCTGTGCGCAGATGTGAGCACAAATATATCTCATTGCATAATAAATTTACTGGCCCACACAACTCCATAAACGTAACCAACTCCATAAAGTCTCATCATACCTCCTTCTAGAATTTTTTATTTTGAGAAAGTGCTACATTCGCATCACCAACCTCACACTTGGAAGTAACTTTTCAATACATAACACACGGAGTGTGTATTCCGAGACAAGTAACGACGCAACGAAGGTATAAATGGCCCACCCAGCTCCGTGCGCACGACCAACACAACACAGGATCACGAATTTTTCTCTCTGTCTCTCTCTCTCTCCAACTCGCCTGACATCATCCCCATAAAATCCCAGTCGATTCGATCCCACATACATACGTACAAATCTGTATAAAATTGAAACACCAAAATCATGAACATCGTACGTAACAATTTATTAGCCATTGTTTTTATAGGAATATAGTGTTGGTGTTGGAGAAGTTGTTGATTGTGTTTGATGATCGTCAATACCAACAAACAAACAAACAAACAAACAAAGTTAACAAACAGAGAGAGACAATGGCGGAGATATTAGGGCAGGAGATGGGGAGGACGGCGAGTGGTGGCGGGATGAGATGGGGGAGTCTGAGAGATGCGTTTGCGGCGCAAGAAAACGACTACGTGTTCCGGTCGAGGCGGGAAGAAGAGGAGGAGAAGGAGGAGGAGGAGTTGAGGTGGGCGGCGATCGAGAGGCTGCCGACTTACGATAGAATGCGAAAGGGAATGCTGGTGAAGGCGACGGAGGGCGGCGGCGGCGGCGGCGGCGGCGGAGGGAAGAGAAGGAGGGAGGAAGTGGACGTGGGGAGGTTGGAGTTGGAGGATAGGAAGAGGCTCATGGAGAGTGTGTTGAGGGTTGTTGAGGAGGACAATGAGCGCTTCTTGAGGAGGATCAGGGACCGCACCGATCGGTATATATAGAGAGAGGGGATTGTTAATTACTTTGTTAATTATATATAGTGTGTTTTTGATTGGTTTGATATTGATTTGTTTTGGATGCAGGGTTGGGATTGAGACTCCGAAGACGGAAGTGCGGTTCGAGCATTTATCAGCGGAGGCGGATGCTTATGTTGGGAGTAGAGCACTTCCTACTCTCTTCAATTCATTCTTGAATAATGTTGAGGTGCTACTTCTTGCTTCCTCTTTTAACTTTGTATGCCATATTGTTGTGTGTTTTTCAAGTTCATGATCAACTCTTTGAAGCCCATCGGAGTCCTCCATTATCCAGACTTGGGGACCCATTTATGTAGCGCATATAATGTTCTCATAATGGAGTTAAATTAAATTAAATTATTGCTGATGATTAAAATTTATTTGACTATGGATTAAAAAAAAAATGGATGTGTTTCGAAAATGGTTTGATATGTGATAATATGCTGATCTTTTTGAATTGATTTTGCAATATTACAGGCCATTCTTAAGCTCATTAGGCTTGCCCCATCGAATAAAACGATTAACAAGATACTCCGAGATGTGAGCGGAATAGTGAGACCTTCGAGGTATGTAATATCTCTATGAAATCTGATTTTTTTCTTGCAATTTGATTATCTTAGCGTTAAATTGCGGTGAACTTACGGTCGATGCTGTGCTTCCACCGCTTTACACTAATTAATGCGTCTCTTACAAATTTGTTATCAACAGGATGACATTACTACTTGGACCTCCTGCCTCAGGCAAAACAACATTGTTGAAGTCTCTTGCTGGGAAGGATGACAGGAACTTACGGGTTTGTTTCGAAAAGACACTCCCTTGAGTGAAATTTATGTTTGAGTGTATTTGTAGGCTTTTTTAAATCTCTCAATGACCTCAAGTAATCAACAGGTTAGTGGGAAGTTAACTTACTGTGGACATGAGTTCTCCGAATTTGTGCCTCGAAGAACTTGTGCATACATCAGCCAACATGACCTTCATTATGGGGAGATGACTGTGAGAGAAACGTTAGATTTTTCGGGACGATGCTTAGGAGTTGGAGCTAGATATGACATGCTGGCAGAGCTATGTAGACGAGAGAAAGAAGCAGGAATCAAACCTGATCCCGATATTGATGCGTTTATGAAAGCAACAGCAATGGAAGGCCAGGAATCCAGCTTGGAGACGGATTATGTTCTTAAGGTTTGATGAATTCCTCTAGATACTTTTCTCTCGCTTGTTTGATTAGTTAGTCATAATGTGAAAACTTTTCAAAACAGATACTTGGTTTAGATATTTGCGCGGATATTATGGTTGGCGATGAGATGAGAAGGGGAATTTCTGGTGGACAAAAGAAGCGCGTAACGACTGGTATGTTTGTTTGTAGTATAATACTATAAGAAAGATTTAGTAATGAAAAATGGGAATGGGAAGCAACGCCTTTTTTCTTGCACTGCCGGGTAATATATTAAACATTACGTTCTGAATTCAGGGGAGATGTTGGTTGGACCTGCAAAAGTTTTCTTCATGGATGAAATATCAACTGGGCTTGACAGTTCAACAACATTTCAAATTGTTAGATTTATGAGGCAGATGGTTCATGTTATGGATGTAACCATGATCATATCTCTTCTGCAACCAGCACCTGAAACATTTGAACTTTTTGATGATATCGTCCTCCTTTCAGAGGGACAAATCGTCTATCAAGGGCCAAGAGAAGATGTCCTCGAATTCTTTGAACACGCAGGATTCAAGTGTCCCGAAAGGAAAGGAGTTGCAGACTTTCTCCAAGAGGTAACATCTAAGAAGGACCAAGAACAGTACTGGATGAACAAGAATCAGCCTTACAGTTATGTCTCCGTACCTGACTTCGTCCGGTCTTTTAAATCTTTCCGCATCGGTCAGCAACTAGAAATGGATCTAAAAGTTCCTTACGACAAGTCTCAAGCTCATCCCGCTGCATTAGTGACTGAAAAATATGGTATATCTGATTGGGAACTATTCAAAGCATGCTTCTCGAGAGAGTGGCTGTTGATGAAGCGCAATTCCTTTGTGTACATATTCAAAACTACTCAGATAACAATTATGTCATTAATCACGATGACCGTGTTCCTTAGAACAACGATGAAGCATGGCAGGATTCAAGACGGAGGAAAATATTATGGAGCATTATTTTTCAGTTTGATTAATGTGATGTTCAATGGAATGGCAGAGCTAGCAATGACGGTTCTTAGGCTGCCTGTCTTCTATAAACAAAGAGATTCCTTGTTTTTCCCTCCATGGGCATTTGGATTACCAATTTGGCTCCTTAGGGTACCCCTCTCTGTGATGGAGTCGGCCATCTGGATTTTTCTTACTTATTACACAGTAGGCTTTGCTCCTTCGGCCAGCAGGTGAACAGACCAACATACTTCATATAGCAGCAAATTATGATTAAACAAGATTTAGATGGAAATCTTATTTTCATGTTCTTTTGAGTTTTGACTCGACATGTTCATGTTTAGGTTTTTCCGACAGTTCTTAGCATTCATCGGAGTACATCAGATGGCTCTCTCTCTATTTCGGTTCATTGCAGCAGTGGGAAGAACAACAGTTGTTGCAAACACGCTCGGTACATTTACCTTGCTGATTGTTTTCGTCCTTGGAGGATACATCGTTTCCAAAGGTTAGCTGTTTATTCTTTTCGTCTAATCCTTATTGGAAGACTCCCTCTTGTTCACACTAACTGGAATCTCTCTCTTTGTACGTTAGATGATCTTAAGTCATGGATGAAATGGGGTTACTATGTTTCTCCTATGATGTATGGTCAAAACGCCATTGCTATCAATGAGTTCCTTGATGAAAGATGGAGTGCGGTGAGGTTTCTTTAAATTTCCGGTGCTTGTTTTATAGTAATTGTTTATTGAATTATGCTATGACCGTAAATAAAGTTTTGTGGAGTGTGGCTTTGTTACTTATTGGATCATATTCTTGCAGCCATTAATTTATATAGATTTGGTACTGTATAATTTTTTAATGCAGCCCATTGTTGATCCTGTCACTCATCAACCCACCGTCGGGAAGGCCCTTCTAAAGAGCAGAGGCTTGTTCGTTGAAGATTATTGGTATTGGATTTGTGTTGGGGCACTCATTGGTTTTTCACTTCTGTTCAATGTTCTTTTTATTGCAGCATTGACTTATTTGAATCGTAAGCATTTACATCTCAGTTTGTTGTCTTGCCTTCTGCAGTTTTTATGAGTAAATTCACAAAACTTAATGAGAAACCTTTTGTCCTTGACCTTTCATATAGCATTTGGTGATTCAAAATCGGCAATCGTGGCTGAAGATGAGGACAGCAAGAATAAATTATCATCAGCGGTCACTTCTGCATCTCATACCTCCAAAGGTCAGAGGTTCAACTTTTATTGCCAATCTTAAGTCATTATGGTATGATTATTACACTTAATTGTTAGTTGCAATTGTTTGATAAAGAGAATTTCACAAAAAGGTTTGCTCGAGTAAATGAACAAAAGGAAGTGATTTTGATAAACTATACCTGCTTCTATTTGTTTAATTATGGTTTCTTTTTTCCTAGATATTATCATTTACCAATTACACCAACTCATGTAACAATTAGGAGAATGTTGCAAAAGCTCGCAGTTTCTTAAAAAAAAAAAAAAAAAAAAAAAAAAAAAAAGGAAATTGTGGCTATGCGAGTTATTCTCAGTCATTATAAGCGAGTAGACAGATTAAACTAAAACCCTGCCAGAAAATGAAATTTGTTATATTTAATATCTGTAACTGGAACAAACAGATCTAGCTACTTGCTTTAGTTCATATTTACACGAGCTAATGACGGCTAATTGTAACAGGATGATTTCATAGCATTTTTTTAATCAGTTTTCTAAAATCTTATGTTTTATCAAACAACTATAGGTATTGCCATGACAACTATAGAAGGCTCAGAGACCATTGACAAAGAACATGTTCAGAGAAGGGGAATGGTTTTACCGTTCCAACCTCTTTCGCTCGCCTTCAATCATGTGAACTACTACGTCGATATGCCCGCTGTAAGTAACATGTAGTATATATAACTTCCACTTATATTAGGCTTACTTTTTGTCTATGGCTTATTTGATCACCTGTTAGTCTTGAATGGAGATGACTGTCTTTATTTTAAAATTGACATGGATCAATACAATTTTGAAAATGTCATAGCTTCAGAAAATAATACAATAGAATCCTTATAGCATTAAAATTCCTCAATGGAAAAGTTTGATCCATGTAGCCGACCCCAGTTAATTTGGGACTGAGGCTATGTTGTTGTTGTTGTTGCAGGAGATGAAGAACCAAGGAATTAAAGAAACCCGTCTACAATTGCTACGTGATGTTAGTGGTGCTTTTAGACCTGGGGTTTTGACAGCGTTAGTTGGAGTAAGTGGTGCAGGAAAGACCACCTTGATGGATGTTCTAGCAGGAAGAAAGACGGGGGGAAATATTGAAGGAAGCATTAGCATTTCTGGTTACCCTAAGAACCAAGCAACATTTGCTCGAATTAGTGGATATTGTGAACAGAATGATGTCCATTCACCAAATGTTACTGTTTATGAATCTGTCACGTACTCAGCTTGGATGCGTCTTGCCTCAGAAGTTAAGGCTGAGACAAGAAAGGTACGTTCGAACCTCTTCATTTCCTAAATGCGAAATTCAACTAATGAAGGATTTTCATTTTAGTTTCTTTTTTTTGTTCTAGATGTTTGTCAATGAGGTTATGGAATTGGTTGAACTTAACCCAATCAGAGATGCTCTAGTCGGCCTTCCTGGTTTAAATGGACTGTCGACTGAGCAGAGAAAGAGGCTCACAATAGCTGTAGAGCTGGTCGCCAATCCATCAATAATATTCATGGATGAGCCAACATCAGGCCTTGATGCTAGAGCTGCCGCAATTGTTATGCGAACTGTGAGAAATACTGTTGACACGGGCAGAACTGTCGTTTGCACAATTCACCAACCAAGTATAGACATATTTGAAGCTTTTGATGAGGTATGGCTCAACTCGGTTATTTTGATTCCGGAGTCGGTTATTTCTTACTTATCATACAGTAGTGCTTGTCTATAATATATTCTTCGTTTTCGTTGCAGCTACTGTTGATGAAAAGAGGGGGGCAAGTGATTTATGCTGGACCTCTTGGTCACCATTCTCATCATCTAATTGAGTACTTTGAAGTGAGAATGCTTTTCTTTTGTCTACTTTATTCATCCTAATTGATAAATTAACCACATTTCATCCGATGCAAAAAAAAAAAAAAAAAAAGAAAAGATCAAATAGTTGATGACAGGTTTAATAATGAGACCGATCATCAAAAACAAGTGCATGTAGGATTGGCATTTGACGTGAGATTTACATGTTAAACATGAGAGCACAATTTGGAAGATTTTCAACTAGTGAGTTTTCTATGAGTTTAAATGTGGATTCTTGAAGACTAATTCAATTATTATTACTTCTTGCAGGCAACACCAGGGGTTCCGAAAATTAAAGATGGTTATAACCCTGCCACATGGATGCTAGAAGTGAGCGCTCCATCAGTGGAAGGTCAACTTAACGTTGATTTCGCAGATGTTTATGCCAATTCCTCTCTGTATCAGTAAGTTGAATATGATTTTCCAATTCGATATACTTATTACTGCGTTTTTCTTTTTTTCGTAAGACTTTGTATGTCTTTCTCGCTAACTTTCAGGAGAAATCAAGAACTCATCAAAGAGATAAGCATCCCTGCTCCTGGTTCAGAAGATCTTTACTTCCCAACGAAGTACTCCCAAAGCTTCTTCACTCAATGCACGGCGTGTTTTTGGAAACAACACTGGTCATACTGGAGGAACACACAATACAATGCCATTAGGTTCTTTTTGACAGTAGTCATTGGTCTTCTATTTGGCGCCATCTTTTGGAGCAAAGGAGGTCAAATGTAAGTTTGTTTAATTCTTAATTTAACAGATTCTTGGAAGTGTTTTCACATAGTTTTTGTTTTCCATTTGACTTGTAAAGCCAAAAATGGAGGATTTTATCAGGTTGCATTTGGTTTAAAAATAAAGTTATGGTTCTTCATAATCAAGTTTATTTCATTATGATAGAACAAAGTTTGATTTTATGATATCTGAATTAGGAAAATATCAATCATTCATGTTTTCGAAATTAATCACATTTTTGGATCCACAACTGAGCACGAGTTTACATGTTTAGACTTCGGCGTATGTAAAACTTTTTTCTACTTTGCTCTTGTTATAACAGGAGCAAACAACAAGACCTATTTAATATACTAGGATCAATGTATTCTTCAACTCTTTTCCTTGGAGCTTGCAATGCTTCTGCAGTGCAAGCTGTTGTTGCAATTGAGAGAACAGTTTTCTACCGAGAAAGAGCGGCTGGAATGTATTCAGCATTGCCATATGCATTTGCTCAGGTGAACCTCTTATTAGTTTTTGCCTTCTATATTGCAGTTAGTTACATTAGGGAAGAAACATAATTATTCTTGTCCTATAAGTGAACTAATACTTAAACTTTCTCGTGCAGGTCGCGATTGAGGTTATTTATGTGGCCATTCAAACTGTAGTGTATGCTACAATCCTTTATTCGATGATCGGTTTCCAGTGGCAAGTTGACAAGTTCTTTTGGTTCTACTACTACATGTTTATTTGCTTCATCTACTTTGTCATGTATGGGATGATGGTGGTCGCTCTTACTCCGGGACATCAAATTGCCGCGATTGTGATGTCTTTCTTCCTAAGCTTCTGGAATCTTTTCTCCGGTTTCTTCATCCCCCGACCGGTATGCAATCCTTTTTCTTATATACGAGGACAATTTAAACACTCAGTGCAGAATTAAATTTTCATCCTTGTTTTAATCTTTACAGCAAATCCCAGTTTGGTGGAGGTGGTATTACTATCTTTCTCCAGTTTCTTGGACCATTAATGGACTCGTGACGTCTCAAATTGGCGATAGCAATGACATGCTTCAGATTCCAGGGATGGTAGAGAAGATACCAGTAAGACAGTTTCTAAAGAGTTATTTTGGCTTTGATCATGACATGCTTGGATACATCGCCGTCGTGAACATCGCCTTTGTTCTGGTATTCTTCTTTGTTTTCGCGTATGGCATCAAATACTTCAATTTCCAAAGAAGATGAGTAGAAGATTATTGAACAATTTGTTTAGATAGGTTAGACAATTTTTCATTGCACAGCAGAAACTAGTGCTTCCATTTAATTGCAGTTTGCAAGCAAAAACAGTATACATCTTCCATTTCCATATAGATCTCATTCTTTCATTATGTTACAAGTTCTCAGTATTCTTGTAATTGTATGTTCATTGTAATAAACCATCCTTTGAGTTGAGTACAAGCTTAAGCTTTGTGCTGGGAAACTGTTGCATTCTTTATCTTATGAAGTAATTAAAACACCTCTTAAAGAGAAGTAGATCGACACAACTGTATTGACCTTTCAAAAAGCCGATCCAAATTAGTTGAGATATCAAACAGAGAGAGCACAAGTTCAAGGAGATGAACAAACAAACAAAACAAACAAGAGCAAGTACAGAAATGAAAGCATCAAAAGAAATGAAGTTTTCCTAAAAGAGTTGAAACCACAAGTCAGGTGCTAATGCTACTAGTCTCAGAGACACACCCCCTTCTCAGCTCATGTAGAACACTAGTAGGTGAGTCTGAGGACGATGAGCGCAGCATCTCGCCAAGCAGACCAGCCATGGAGCTCCCCTGTTGAGACCCCCATTCCCTTCCCCAACTCTGATGAGACTGATCAGTTCTTACAGTCATCTCCCCCGAAGACGCCGCATGATCAGCATTGCCGGTCGACAACTTCAATGAGAAATCGCCGGAAGAGAGACTCCGTGGAATTGCAATAGAGAGTCCGGTGGTCGTGACGCTTGTTGGATCGGCATTGTGAAAAATACTATTCGATTCTACTTGCGACTTCGGCCTCTCATCAAAGAAATGGCGAAGAAGCTGCTGTCCTTCTGATCTGCCAACCTCAACATTGTGAGCTTCCAAGGAGATCTCACTCCCCATTTTGACCTCTGAGGATCTGCACATTTAAGAGACACCATTAACAACACATCCAAAACTTTTCAACAAAGACTAGCAAAACATTAACAAAGATCAACAAATAACAACATAACGTCGGTCCCAAATTAATTAGAGTCGGCTACATTGATCAAATTCTTCCATCGTGATCAATTAAGTGCAACATAGCCTCATATCCAAATTAATTGGAGTCAGCTACATTGATCAAACTCTAAGTACAACATAGCCTCAAGTCCCAAATTAATTGGGGTCGACTACATTGATCAAACTCTTTTATTGTGCTCGATTAAGTGCAATCACTGAATTCAATCTCACATTCACATTTACCATGACCATTGATTAAGTTTTGATCAAAATTTACCTCTGATTGAGCTGAAAATCAATTAAAGATGAGGGCTTTGAGGGGGCAAATTTAGCCCCACCAGTAGTACTACTGGCCACTGCTGCCAAGGGCAGAGCTGAAACAGAATCAACAGCTGTTTTGAGAGCAGCTGGAGTGGCAATTTCCACAGGCTTTCTTGAACGGTTGCGGCCGCGGTGCACGTGGCGTTCGCAGTACTTCTGGCCAGCCACCACGTCCCGCGAGCACCGCCACTTCTTCCCGTCTGTTCTCCGGCACCGGCCGGGCTCAGGATCCACCACATTTCTGCTCCAGTACCCTGGCTGCAACACTGGACAAAACATGTGGACACCCACCACATTTACATCACAACAACAACAATTCAGGTCATTGAAAATGTAGTACTTTAACATAGACAGCAAAATATGGAGAAAACAATGCATAGACAAACAAATCAAGAGCTGCAATAATGATAAAACATGAAGCAATGAACCAGACAAATCAAAAGATGCAGCATTGAAGAAGTGATAACTACCAAGTCAGATCACAGAAACAGTGTTCAATATGACAAAAAGACCAGATCTAGCGTAACAAACCAGCAAAGATCATCAAACCAAAACTACCCTTTAATCAACTCACGTAAAGGATCAAAAACCTAACAACAAATCTCAACAAAACATACAAATGAACCCATTTCACAGTCCATTGAAAGATCAAAAAACAGAGGAAACAGAGTAAACAGGGCACAAACTCACCATATGGTTGGTAATGCTGGTGGTACTGTTGTTGATGATAAGGGTGGCTGTAAAGATAAGATGATGGAAGAGCATTACTAACAACAAGGCTTTTGATGGATTGAAGAAGCTCAACAGGGACAGGAGCCCCAGCCAACATGTACTTGAAAATCAAAGCTTGGAGTTCAAGTTCTTGTCTCTGAGCCACACTGAACACACCTTCAACCACAAAAACAGCATAATCACATCAAAAAACCCAAAACTGTGTAATTTCCTCAAAAGGGTAGAGAAATCAAAGTGCATAAGCCACAAATTCTTACTGGGAAATGCTGACAAGTTGTTGTTGCTGACCCTAACACTGGGTTCAGTCACAAACAATGGCAGAGCAGAACAAGTTTTAGGAGAAGAAGAAGAAGAAGAAGAGGCAGAGCCATGTGGGTGGCCCTCTGACTGGTGGTTCTGGGTCCTCCATGGTTTCAGATCAAAGTGATCCATCACAGAAAAAATGGGGTCTTGGGGGTGTTTGAGATTCAACACTTTTCCCGAATAGTGTTCTCAGAGGGTTTAAAAAGACTGGAAACTCAGAGGTTTGGTTATGGACAAAGTGAGTGCAGGTGCTGTGAAGAGGCAGAGTGGATGGTGTGTATATAATCTGTGATGTGAAAGGCTGCAAAAGTTTTGTTTGTTTTTGAATTGGGAATTCAGTTTTTTGATGGTGCAGTGGGCAGTGGTGTGGCATCACACCTCCTCTGAGCACACTTTGAGAGGAAAAGACAGTCAGAGTCAGACAAAGACGGCAGAGTGTCAGAGCTGCAGCACGGACCGAGGAGAGTCTAGCTAGAGAGAGAAAGTAGAGAGAGGTTGATCGATTGTTGTTGTTGTTTTAACATCATCTTCTCCGATGCTAAATGCAGATGGCAAGCGTGGATTGATGTTACGTAATGATAAATGTGAATTTTAGTGTGTAGATTCATGACACGTTATTAATGTATAAAGAATGTTAATTTTATATGACTTCAATAGATATTGATTTTTAAAATTAATTTTTAATAGTAGATGTGAATTTATACCCTTCACAAAATTCACATCTAAAGTAGATATTGTGTATTTTTTTATCTGTCACGTCGCCTCCGCATTCGGAATAGACATTTTCATCGAAGAAGTTTTTTTTTTCTTTCAATATATATTATGTCCTACATTTTACACATTCTCACTTTAATTCACATCTCTATTAGAGGTGCTCTAAGTAACATGGAGCGGATGTGTCTTGAATAAATATTGAAATTTAAAAGTATTCTTGGTGAATATAAATTGCATTTTTTTATTTTAAAAATTTATTATTTTTTATATATTTAAGGAAAAATTATTAACGTGGCTATAGATTACATTTTTTAGAAGTAGACATTCAAAATAAATTATATATATCTACATCAACTCGAAATTTAAAACGCGCGTTCCATTTGAGAGGTTTGTTTCACTATGATGTCAATTTAATTTTAGATGGAACATCCACAGGAGATGGTCTTAGAGCATCTCCAATAGTAAATGCGGATTTTATGTGTGGATTCTCAATGCGAAGAGAATGTTCATCTCATGTGACTCAAATTGACGTTCAACTTCAAAATAAGTATCCAATGGTAGACGTGAATTTATGGCTCACTGACATTTCTTTTTATAATTTTATTAATTAAAATGTAAAAATAAAAGTGTAAATAAAATAAGTAAATATTTTAAAAAATTTATTATCCAACATGTATGTCAATTTAAATATCAAGAATTGATATTCGAAATAAACAATGGCTATCCACGTTATCTTGACATTTAAAATACACATTATATTAAAAAGATTTTTTCACTCAAATGTCTATTTAGTAATAGTTGACACACATTGAAATCAGATCCGCATTCCATTAGAGATGCTCTTAGTCAGTTGCTCAGGAATGACTGACGCTGGTCTGGGTGGCCACCTTGTGATGACACGTGGAGGAGTTAGTGTGAGTTTGGCACACGTGTTGATAGCCCAGTAATTGGTGGAGGGATGATGGGCCCACAAGCAAAGCAGTGATTGAGATGTGGCTAGTGTTAGGTTGCTTTCCTGAAAAGGTAAAACAGGGGGGGAAATATATTTATATATTTTTTTCTTTCGATAAATTTACTGAACTCCAACCTAACGCTTTATTTTGTCCGAATTAGGGGTGGCAATTCGTGTCGGTGAGTCATAAACGTATCGTGTCATAAATAGGTCCTGACTCATATAATACAAACCCATTACATGACATGTTTATTAATCGTGTTAATCATTTTCGTGTCTAAGTGGATCGTGTTAAACATGTCGTGTATTCGTGTCACCCATTTATTAAATATTGTATTTAAAAATTTTATTTTATTCAAACTTTTATAATTTAGTTACTACTTTTTAAAATATATCTAAATGATTAAATTCGAACAAACATACTAAAAATAGCCAATAAAATATAATGTGGTTGTATATAGTCGTTAGTTTTACTTTATTTTTTCATTCAAGTCTTTATTACTCTTAATAATAAAGGAAAAATGACTCGTAATAATAACATAAACAAAATTTTAAGAATTATTTAAAAAAATATTTAAATTTTACTTTGGTGAAAAGTTTATTTTTTCTTAATAAATAATTATTAATAAAATCTAAAACATAAATAATATATTAAAAGTGAAATGGATATTTCCTCTCAAATATAAAATAAAATATGATAAAAGATTTCTATAAATAAAATAAATAAATCATGCTATTAACATGCATTCAAATTGGTGAATTTTGTATCAATCTATTTATTATACCATATTTATTATTTATACATTATTCTTTAGTCGTGTTAAGCGAGTCATAAACGAGTTAAGCAGGTTGACATGTTAATGACTCGTTTATTAACCGTGTATAAACGTGTTAACATGTTTATGACCCAGACCCACTTAAGCCAAACCCACGACATGTTTATTACGTGTCGTGTTAATCGTTTCATGACCCAAATTGTCAGCCCTAGTCCGAATGGCTTTACTAAATTCCGACCTACTGTGATTCGGATAATTTGTCCATCTTAGGGTTATAGTCCCATTTGGAAGGTTTGAACTACATCACTAAGTACGTGTTGTGGAATCTATTTTCAAGCTCCAGTGAGTCGTAATATCTATTCGTAATAGATTGTTTCGCTTTTTTAAGTTAGAAAACACATTAATAAATTTTTTTTATAAAAAAAGTGAAATATAATATTTTTTTTTTATTTAACAATCTATTACTTGAATGGTTCAAGGCCGAACTATAAAATGTTTACAAAATTGGTTAGTTCTAAAAACATTTTAAAATAACTTCAAAAATTCTTCGTCGAAACGTTCTTACATCAATTTGAATAAAGAGGTTCTAAAAAGTTTTGCCTTCAAATATCACAAAATTTGTCTCGAGATACGCATATACATATCTCGAAGTGTATTGGACAAATACATAAGTGCTAAAATGACAAAACAATGTAACATCACAAGACACATTGATTCACAAGAGTCATCTATACGTGCCTTGAGATGCGGGCATATATAGATCTCGATACATAATACGTGGGTCACCAAGCAAAAATGTCCTCAGGTGGTAACTGGTAAGTTGGGTGGGGTGGGGTGGGGTGGGAAAAAAACGCACGTGCCAAAAAAGCAGCAGGAGCAGCACCTGGAAAGTGGGAAGCGAAGAGATGGTTGTTGTTGCTTCAAAGAGAGAGCGAGAGAAAGAGAGAAGGCTAGACTCTAGAGAGAGAGAGAGAGTACTAAGTGATAGAGGGAGAGGAGGTCTAGAGAGAGAGAGAGATAGAAAGTGAGGAGGTACGTGTAGGGGCAAGTCCTGAAAGGTGTCAGAGGTGGAACAGGCGGTGGTCAGTGATTGTCGTCTCTATCTCTCTCATTGCACGCCACCACCATCACCACCGCCCATATCTCTCCCTCTCTCTCTCTCTCTTCACGTGCTTCCACGTGATCCTTATTCTTCTTCTTCAATTCCTTGGTTTTATTATTATTATTATTATTATTATTATTATTATTCGTAGCGGATTGTACGGTGGGACGTGGCGCGGCGCGTGACTCTCTTAATTCACTTCTCCTCCTGCATGCACTTCTTGTTGTTGTTGTTGTTGTTGGTTGCCTCCGCACCAACCATTAATGTTGGAATCTTTTCTTTTCTTCACTTTTCCCCTGCCCCTTATATCTTTATTTTTCTTTTTGGTCAAATTTCTCTTTGCTGAAACATTTTTTTTTTCTTCATTCTTAGAGCTGGGAAGCTGTTAGAGGCACCCGCTTTAGGCATCAAATTTAGACATTTAATAATCGCGCGCAGGGGCGGATCTACATGTATTTTGCCATGGTCTATAGCCCATGTCAAGATACATGTAACCCCTATATATACATAGGCCTTTTTTTTTTTTTTTTTTTTTTTTTTTTTTTTTTAGTTTAGCCCACCCATTATTAAGATTTTTCAAGCCTAATCCACTCAAATAAAAAAACAATAAAAGAAAATAAATTAAGTAAAGTTCATTTGTCGACATTCAATTAAAAATAAGGAGTAAAAAACATCTCAGGTGAAACATCACTTGCTAAAAAGTAAGCAGGGAGGTAGCGTGTTCGACTCCCTCTTAAGCAAAAATTAAATAAATAAAAGAGAACGAAAAGCAAGAAAAATGTTTACCAAAGTTTAATGTTTATTTCATTGATTCAATAAAAAAATGTTTATTTCATTGAACTGGTGTTATTGAAATAAAATTAGAGTGAGCTAGTTTTGGCAGAGACATCATTTGCCTAAAGGCAATGTTTCAGGAGGTGGTGATTCGATTTCCATTGAAATAAAAATAAAAGAGCTAATTTTGGTGGTGGAGTAGTTGGTGTAACAACGTAATTGAATTTGAATTGCACCTCCATCGTCCTGATCGGAATTGAGATGAACTTTATAGTATAATGTAGTTGGTAGCTATATCATCTTTCTTCCTAGAGAAAAATATAATTAACACTTGCTGATATATTTTCGAAATTCTTTATTTAAACAAAAAAAAGACCCTACTATATACTGTAACTCAGAAAAGTCACGTATTTGTTGGCGTCCCTCTAATAGGCATCAAGATGCGTGCAGACACACATGTCGGGGAAACTCAAGAGATGTCACTAAGTGAGTGTCAACTTTTCTACGTTACAAAAATATTTTTTTAAAAATATTTTCCAAAAAAAATACATATTAGTATTTAAGTCTAGCCCAGGTCTACTTAAAATCCTGGATTCGCCCCTGATCGCGCGCCACCGAGATACGTGTTTAATGTGTATTGAACAATGCTCGATTAATGGGTGCTCAAAGTCGATGTCTAAAGTGAGTGCTCTAAGCATTTTCCTTTTAAATTAATTGGTGGATGGCTTCAACATATCCAAAGACAATCTGCCTACAAATATTCCAAGAGAAAACAGGCTAAATAAAAATAGATATAAATTATCTTGAAAAGCATTATTAGAAAGATTTAAAAAATTTAGAATGTGCGTCTTTAAATATATTAAATTAACAGTTATTAAAGAGTTTGATCTATGCAACTAACTCTAACTCATCTGTGATTAAAGCTTTGTCGTTGGTTTCGTTGTGATTGTTACAATGTCTTTTGAGCTAATCTACTACTATCAAGATCAGGTCGCAAAACTCAAATAAATTTGGATTACGTAATTGTTAAGAAAATTCGGTGTTGCCTAAACGGTATCTTAATTTCTTAAGGTTTCTTTTTTCTTTTCTTTTTTTCTTTTCTTTTTTGTGTGTCAAGGTTACATTTGTAGTTCCAAATCTATTGCATGGAGTCATAAATTATTGAAGCTTTGGTGCTACCTCTACCTAATTTTGCGCCTGTGACAACTTCACAAAAGTACTTGCGACAAACATATTAGTTAGGAACTCACAAAAACCTAGTCACAAGTCCTCAACTTTATGGAAAGTGGGAATGGAACTAACTACCGTAAGGCTGTGAGTTTAATTCCCATGCCCCTAGAGTTTAGTAAGTGCCTGTATTTATTTATTTATTTTTATTTTATTTTTTAACAAGCGTCTTGTGCTTGGCTCGTAGTTCCAAGTGCTTCAATAATTGAATCAACATAATAGAATATAACTTTGTTATGTATATGACCTTAAAAAAACTCAGAATCCATGGCCTCTCTGTCTCTCTTAGTGACTTAAGGTCTTCAACCATACTTGGAAACTCAAAATAAGCAACTTTTTGTGCTGAACTTAGTGATCCAGTTGAAGATGACCTACTAAAGATTATGTTGAAGAAGAAGATAGAGAATGAGAATGCGTTGACTTGGAGAGTAATTCAGCGTTGACTTTCAAGAGCAATATAAATACAAATATAAATAACCAAATAAATAAAGTTATATTCATATTCCAAAATCCAAAGTTCTATTGTTTTCAATAGACCAACCTGATTTCCCATGTACAAAAAGCATTTGGAGGGCAATTCACATCAACCCCCAAAGCACCACATTGAAGTGAAGGCAATAATAGTTGCAGCAAAAACCAAAAAAAACTTGATCTGTGAAGAGACATTCTACAACCTGCAAAAGTTAGTCTCCTTCCAAGTAATGAAGAATGAGCGGTTTTCTTCGTTAAAATTACATCGTAGAAGGGCCCTCGTGTTCCTTGAGAGGAGCATCTGCAATGGCTTGGATATCCTTCTTCTTGCTCTTTAATGAACACTTGTTCTTCATCCCAAAATCAAGCTTATCGAAGTCTTCTGCAATGCCCATGTAACCATACAGCACATGCTCCACTTTGTCAGGTCGACCTTCCATGCTGCTGCCGCTACCATTACCAATTTTACCACAGAATTGCTCCCTCCCGCGCTTCTCATCGGTGAAGTATTTATGAAGCCTCTCGGCGTCTTGAAACCCAGAAAAAGTAAACGAGAATGTCACCACCATAATGCTTTGGTTCGCAGGCTTACCACGGTGCACTTTAGTTGCTCCTAGATTGAAGCCCATATCTGCGAAGCAGAGGATTTTTTTTATATAATTGTATCAAACAGTCATACCATACCAACAAGAAGTCTTCAATAAGTTAAAGTTGGCAATCGTCAATGGATTCATATACCTCGAAGTATCGCAGTCATTTCCTCAATTGTCACTATCTGGCGAAGGTCTGGGTTCTCAATGGAAATGTTGTGCACTATAACCACCGGAGGCCAGAGAATAAGGTCCTCTCTCAAAGCCGAAGCCACAGTAGCGGGCAGGCATTGTGGAAACCAATAACCTCCAGGGCCTGCGTCGCTACTCCACCCCATCAAAACACATAGAGCCTTGTGAAGACCCAAATGATTTGTTCTCAAACCACCCTTCTGACACATGAAAGCATGTGATGCTAAGGCCTGTGTCTCTGTGAATTCCTTTGAGGAGCTGAAAAAAGACAGGTTATATGTAATTTTAATGACAAGAAAATGGAGAAAGAGCGCACCTATCATCAGTTGATGGCAGTTGAAATACATAATCATATACACACAAAAAGAAAACTGTATCGAGAAAAATTGTCGACTGAGCTTCAAAGTGTAATTCATATTACTAATCGAACATGACCAGATTGCAACACATTTAGACAGAATACATATGTTATGGCGAACTTAGTGCAGGACCGCAAGATTGATTGCAGTCCACCATTGGAAAATCACACAATGACTTGCGGTCCACCATTGGAAAATCACACAATGAGCAGTGTATCAAACCAATCCAATGGGCGAAGGACCGGGTAGTCCCGAACGTCTGCACACTTAAATGAAAAAACTATTTCATAACGATGATGATATTATGTTAATCTAACAGAGAAAATAAACTAACAACCTATGCTTGTCCTTCTAAGCCACGCTAATGTAATGACATCATCCAAGGAGTTGCTAAAAAGAATAGATAGAATACTGCCAATCTAAATGCACATGTTTGAGGGCTTTTGAAGAGCATGTAAAGCATGTTAGAGACTTTGCAAAATAAATCACTCTCTACAACACACTTATAACCACACATGAAGAGTAGGGGGAGGTCTGAACAAGTTCATTGATAGAACTCTTCCATAGTATTTAAGCATGCGAGAGATAGAGAGAGAGAAAAAAAAAAAAAAAAAAAGATCTAACAAACAAAGGTCAATCCAAGAAAAGGGAATGGAAAATTAGAGCATGATGAGAGTCTTTCTCCGTCTTCCTTCTATGTGCAATTGTTCCAAAAGCTTATACTGCACTCCACGAGATATCGACAAGAGTACGAATATGGCTTCCTAAACGCGATTGATAAAAAGAATAAAGCGGTTAAGCTATAGGCATTTATTGAGTCTCTATAGACACTTAAAAGCATGCTATCTATTCAGCAAATACCCAACACAAGTAATTGATCTTCATGGAGATTTCGAGCAACCAGAGACTGACTTAGTTTTGGATACCACTTTCCAGAAGGAACTTAGTAAGTAAAAAGGGGGATCCAAGAAAATGAAGTTCCACATGGTAGGCGTCTTCTTAGGTCACAAAAGTTTCCTGTACTTGGAAAACAAAAGCTTATGCCTACAGCTTAAGCTATTAGGTTTCCCATAAATCATCAATCAAAACAGTCAAATACCACCTGAGAATCTTGCCCCCAACATTTTCCGACCTGTATGTGTCCACAAAGAAGAAGCAGAGGCAACCCACCAAATATATTATCTTCTCAGAGAAAGATGGTAACTATAATGATAGCAGTTACCACTCAGTAGATGATTGCAGCATCAGCAGTATGATCAAGTAATTTCTGGATAGAAATATATACGGAGGAACAAGTTCCATAATTCAGAAACACGTGACAAATTAGAAGACAGACCTGCCACATACGAGGCAAAGCAGAGAACTAGCGTTTCCATGCTCTTTGTAGTTTCTTCTTTGAGCTTTGTTCTCATTCAACTGTTTCGAATAATGAAGAAAAGCCTTGTGTACCAGATTCTTAAACTCTTCCGAGCCTTCAGGTGGATCAGGGTTAATAGGCGTCACCCGATCTATGGAAGTGTTGTCCTCCTGCACACTTTCGGTCTCATGTTGGTCGCCTAAGTGTCTTCTCCAAATTTTGTGTGTTTTACGAAAATCCTGTCTACTACCTAGATCTATATTATGTACATGCTTAGAAGCGAAATTCAAACGCTTCTTAATGCTTACTTTTCTACTGCCGAATACATGGGGCTCCATATCAGCCCCTCGAATATTTGAACCCATGTTCTCAATTGTCCTTCCAGGTTTTGGGAACTGGAGGCGACCAGATTTCAATCCTTTAGACGACAACATACCTCGAATTCTTCTATTCCTTTGTTCATCGCTGCCATTCTGCTCTCGCACCCGCCTAGCGATATCCCTACTATTCAATATTGCTCTTTTGGAACTATAATCATCTAAGTCCTCCTCCACAACATACTTTCTTCTATAATCATTTAAGTCCTCCATAGCATAGTTCCTTTTATAATCATTTAAGTCCTCCTCCACAATATACTTTCTTCTATAATCATTTAAGTCCTCCTCCATAGCATACTTCCTTTTATAATCATTTAAGTCCTCCTCCATAGCATACTTCCTTTTATAATCATTTAAGTCCTCCTCCTTAACATACTTTCTTTTCATCATCCTTGCAGATGGAGAGTGTATGTCTAGCCCCTCTGCCTTCAGCCGTTGTTCCGGGCTCGCATCGAGTCTGTACGCATTCAGATTACTTTCGAATATTGAAGAGCCGTTCAATATGTCCTTGTGAGAGCCCAGACATGATTCTCTTCGAAAACCATAGCTTCCTTTCCCATAAGTAGTTTCAGCATTTCCTGATATTGCTCCACCAAATTCAAGATACCTCTGTCCAGTACCTAAGAAATCCACATCCTTCTCTGCTCCAAAAGAAGTCCTCTTCATATCAGTATAACTAGGGACAGATTCTCTTTGTAATAAATGCTGATCCGATAAACCATCTTTGCTCAAATCTTTATGAGACCTTTTCATGTCATTGAATCTGTCAACATCAATACCAAGGTAACTTGGCCTGGACAAATCTCTACCACCATATTCTCCACGAGCATCCAATAATGTTGTTCTATAAAACTCATCAGAAGGATATCCATGGCTTTCCTTTTCCAACCTTCCAACTTCATGATGATTATTATCCCATTGCTCTCCCCTGGATGATGAACTGTAGATGCCCCTCTCGGATGACAAAAGATCTTTAGGTTCACTTGATATGTCAAATGCACCCGTTCGCCCGTATCCGTCAACCCTAAAAGAGTTTGAGAATCTTCCATTGCGGTCGTCAAATTCATCAGAAGGCAAATGCATATTGCCCCTGTATGTAAGAGGGACATCTGACTTCGTGAGTCCAGACGATGTGCTATCAAAAGCACAAGACTGCGTTACTGGAATCCTAGAATAATAACCATTGGTAGAGTAGGGCACTGCTTTGTCTTCTTCACTATAATAGTTTCTCACAGGCACCTTGTCATCTTCACTATAATATTTTCTCACTGGCATCTTCTCCTCTTCGCTATAATATTTTCGCGACAACAATGGATCAAGTCTTCCGGCATCTTCATACCGAAACTCTTTATCCACATGCAATCCAACATTGTAGTTACCAGACGATGTCGTGGTGTAAGTCCCTCCCCGACTATCCGGCATTGGTGGTGCATACAATGTCCGAGGCGCTCTGTCATCAAAGTGCAAATCTTTACGCTCATCACGAATAGACGAGCTTCCAACCTGAACATCCTTCTCCCTAGATTCATAGGAACCCGCATACTTCATAGGGCTCAGATTGCCATACTTCGCCCTATACTCAACAGCGGGCGACCCTCTGCGCGGCGGAACCTCCTCCCCAAACGCCGATCGATCCTGCGCCTGCCCGAATGCCGGCATTCTGCTTTGAGCATCAACAGCATAGTCTCTCCGACCATCATAGTGCCTAGTATGATCCCGCCCTTCAAGCGAACTACTCCGACGACTCCTCCCCACAATCCTAGGGCTCAGATTATCGCGCTCCTCTCTCGAATAATCGCCATGCCGCCGGTAACGATCCTTCGCCTTCCGCGAAGGCGACCGAGCCCTAAATTCCCTAAAATCCCTAAAATCCACATATCTTCGGCTTCTCATCCTCGAAACACTCAAAATCGTATCTCAAACTCAAACAGTCGACGAATACGCACAAACTGATTGAAGTTGAACCAAACAAGCCCTAGAATCGTAAATCGAAACGAAAAACACAAAAAAACCAAACCCTAACCCTAGAAAACCCACTACACCCAGAAGATTCTAATGATTCATCAACAACAGAAACCTAAAAACGATCAATCAGTCAATCAATCAAGGAGTGGTTTTTAGGGTTTCAATTGAAATCTCTCCTGACCTTCTAGGCGATCATGTTGTGATGAAGCGCGTTCAATCTCTTCGCTCGCTAGGGTTTCTTCGACTCTTCGATCAAACGCACAATCGAATTGACGAAATCGGTGAGTTTTGAGGGGCTTTTTTGGATCGGGAGAGCGAATCCATGGATTCTGGTTTGACGAGATTTTGCTGGGTTGATTTGTTCGAGGAGTTGTCGAGTTAAATGATTTGTTGCGTTGCGTCTCATCCTGGCCGTCTATTTTAGAACTGCGGTGTAATGACCGTTGGATCGGTTGAACGAGCTGCTGCGCACGAAGGAAGCACGCGTGGCGCTTCTTTTTTTTTTTTTTGGTTGCATGCATCTTTTTAAAGGGCCGCGGCACCCCCCACCAATTAGTTAAGGCACCTCCTTATTGAGGGCACGAAGACATTAATCAAGGGCACCCAAAATATGAAGCTTAAATTCCAAAAATATCCCTCATTCAAAATAGAGGCACCCCACCACCTGCTTGTAAAACGAAAAACGTAGAGGATCAAATTTTTTTTCGAACCCTAAACCATTGCTCGATCAATTGCAAGGAAACTTCGAACCCAAATTTGTCTTCGTTTCTATCCTCTATAGTGGGGGCTTGTTGTGGTGTTGTTCGAGTTTGGAGGCTCACCGATTTGTTGAATTTCATCTCCACATTAGGGCTCGATTTTAGGGTTTCGATCTCGCATACGAGGCGTTAATTCGGTCGATTGAAGGTACGTTAATAGTCCAATTAAGTTGCATTTGGTTCAATATTTGTTATTTTTGTGTAGTTTGTATTCAATGGGTTGTTATTTGTAAACCTGTGGTTTTCGACCACACAGGCCAGAAATTGTGTATACATTCTCGACCACACATGGCCGAGACAAAGGGCAAGTGTCGTGGAGAAGAGTCTCGATAACGTTTGTATCGAGGCTTACTCGATTATCTCGGTGGGCACCAACCGAGAATTATGCTGAATGTTAAAATGAATATGTGATTGACCATCTCGGTTATCCACAACCGAGATAGTGCTTTGGTTGTCATGGTTTAGGTACCATGATAGTAGCATTTATCTTGGTCACTACTGTGACGGCCCCAATTCTACAATCCTAAACTGGGCCCCGCCCGGCCTAGACTTACGTAGACCCCCGAGCCCGTCTCGCTGAGTCACGCAAGCCTAGTCAGTTTTCCTTTACCATTTACTATTTATTAAGCGATACTACATTCCAAAAGTACATTCGAACATAGGTTTAGGTTGGTTTCGGTGATATCCAACCGAGAGAGTTGATCACCTCTCAGTGATCAGTTACCGAGAGTTGTGATGACTTCTCAGATATGTATGCACGTGACTTATCGTAGGTTTCCGGACCTGCTTGACCGAGAGTAGTGAAATTTTCCATAATTACCTGTTTTTGCTAGAGTTTACTGAAGTTTCTATTTATGGGGCTTACATTCAATTACTTTTTTCCGGTATGGCTCGTCCCAAGACCACGGTGACTAGGGAGGAAGTGGGTGTTGAGCCGTCGCGAGGTAACCGAGGATGAGGCAGGTGGAGACCCTAGACTGCGTCTTATCGCAAAGACAAACATAAAGTGGATGTTGGAAAGAAAAAGGCTATAGGTAAACGTGCAAGGAAGGCTGACGTGAACGATGAGGGTTCTAATGTTGCCTAGCGTCGGCGTAAAGATCTTGTCATTGCTCGAGATGAAAGTGAGTCCAACGCATCGGAGTCTACTAGTCAGTCCTCGGAACGAGCGGAAACCACTAGTGGGCATCGAAATGTGGGTGGTAGTAGTAGTGGTGTTAGTAGCCGTAATGGAGAGGAGGCACAAGTGCAACAGTCTGCTCATTTCCCTTGTGGTCTATCTGATGGATCTTTGTTGAAGAGTTCAAATAATCATGTGGCCTTGACAATTTTGAACAATGAGGTACTTTCATTCAACACGGTACATTTATTTTTGCAAAACATTCAACATATTACTTAAAAACTTATGTTTTTCATGCAACTGATGAACTGCTTTTATTTTTTGTAGGATCGCCCGTTACTCAAGTGTATCAATCACGGGGGTTAGATCCAAGAATGAGATTTGCAGTCGTGTCACCCTAACACCCAGGGCCTTCAGAGGATCATCCAGTTGTCCGATTTGACTCCGCTGATAAACTGCTCATATCGCAAGGCAAACAAGGAGGTTATATCTGCCTTTGTGGAGCGGTGGCAGCCGGAGACGAACACATTTCACTTGCTATTCGGTGAAATATCGATCTATTTAGAGGATGTGAGCATTCTCCTCAAGATACCTGCCACGGGCAAAGTTATTGCAGGGGAGAACTTTAAAAGGTACACCGAGGAATCTCAAGCGAATGCGATAAAGTTAGTGTCTAACCTACTTAGGGTTAACATTGAAGATGTTGAGGAAGAAGTGAACATCAGCAAGGGGCCCACCGTGTGGAAGTGTTGGTTGAAATTTAAGTGGTGCCTTAAACCAGCTTCGAAGGACATTACTTTCCCGCCCGTGGAATGCCCTACACGGGCTTACTTGTTGTACCTCCTCTGATGCACTCTATTCGCGGACAAGAGTGGATCGCGGGTCTCCATCGCCTTGTTGAAGCTTCTTGAAGATTTGGAGGAGGCGGGCAAGTATGCATGGGGTGCAGCCGCGTTTGCGCATTTGTACCGTCATTTAGGGTCTGCCACCAAAACTCAAGTATCCCTGATCGTCGGCTACCTCACATTACTTGAGATAATTGTTTTTACTCGATGTACATTGTTATTTCATAATTTTTATATTTTTTTTGAGTTTTCAAACAACTAACATTGTATTTATTGTCAGGGATAGGTGTACGAACACTTCAAACTTGAGCTCGCCACATCCAATGCGAAGTACATGGACCACTTGCAACCTTGCGCTTCTAGATGGATTCAGAAACACTAGACGGTGCAAAATATTGACAAGTTAGGGTCCATTAGGAGGACATTAGACAGATTGCAACTAAACGAGGTGACTAATTTACTTAATTAGTTTTGTAAACTCTCAAGTTAGATTTTGTTTACTAATTAAGATTGTTTATGTTTCATAAGGTCACTTGGGACCCCTATGTTGACGTAAGGCCCAATGGAATTGTGCACCCGATGGCTTTCTACAGTGGCACTTTGAAGTACATGGATGTGGTGGAGCCTTACCATCCGGAGAGGATTTTGAGACAGTTTGGCCACGTGCAATCTATACCTAACCCTTCGTACCGCCCATTGGAAGCAGTCCGAGGCCCATTTGCACTTAAATATTCTGTCAAGTATGGGTTCCAATAAGACAATTGAGAGCATTGGAGTAACCATTTGTTGGCCCCGGAAGTTCGAGGCGAGAAGGCGCATTTTGAGTTCTTGGCTACCCCGGACTATCTTCCTTGGTTTTTGAAGGTGTCACACCCGGTGATCGAGAACCCAAGAGTTGAAGATAATGGCGTTCTCGCCAGTACCATTACTGACAATGAGCTATAGGAGGTATTTTACCTTAATAGGTTGTTTGTTGATGATTGGCAACATTTGTAGTGTTCTTATGCTTTTGATTATGTCATTAGTTTTCAACAGCGGAATAGGCGTGTGTTGGACGCCGCGTTACGGTTGATGGACTTGCCGGTAGAGTTGTGTACTTTGGAGTCCACGAAGATAATGGAGAGTGGGGTGATTAACTTCTTGTTAGGAAGGAGTCTTGGTGCAACCACCACTACCACAGCCACCAATAGGGCAGCCCCTACCACGACAGCCCCTAACACTCTCAACACGACAACACTTCCAAACATCTTTCTACGTCCATCCCGGATGATGTCCCACCTCCATGGGTCGATGCTCGTTCCTCCCAAGAGAATGCTTGGCAATGAATATACTAGGAAAAATTTAAAGAAGCCAAAGTATTGAGTGAATTTGAGAGCATGGAACCATTGAGAGAATAACTTCTTTTGTTGTTGTATTGTTTCATTTTGCAAGTTTGGTAAAATTTGAACTATTCTTCTTTACAATGTTTAACATTTACACTTCTTGACATGTTTATGTATCATTATGGTTGGTTTATTGATTTCTCCATGGATTTGAACTCCTTGTTGTGGATTTTTAAGCTAGCCTCACTGTTGTTGTCACTTCGGTGTTCAAAACATTCAAAAATATTGTTCAGACTAAATTTTCGGTCACGCAGGTCAGACACAGTTCAAGCCAACTCGGTCCCTTATGTCCGTGATTTGTCATGCTTTCTCGGACCTTGGGGACCGAGAAAATAAATCAACGAACCAGATGAAGGTTTCGGTTGTATAGTTCTGAGAACATAACAACATTCTCGACATAGCGTGACCGCAAGTTTGAATTAAGTCTCGGTCGTGTCCTATCGAGGTTCAAGTGTAATTGATAGTTTCTTTTTGCCTTGGTTGGATGTAAACGAAAATTTACAAATGGTTTTGGTCATGCAATTCCAAGATATTAGGTCAAGTCTCGGTAATATAGTACCGAGTAGCATGTTAAAAGTGAATTAAGATTGGTTTCAGTGGGACGTACACGAAACTACTGAGGTACTCTCGCACATAGGGGACCGAAAGTTTACACAAAATCTTGGTGTCATCCTACCGAGATTAAAGTCATTATGTAACGAAACCCATGACCTCGGTTGTTGCATGCCGATAACGTACGATGACTTTCGGTTCTTGAATGGCGAAATATAGGTGATGTTGTCGATCCTGTAGTACAGAGACTTACATCTGATACAATTTGAAAATGAAATTGAGAAGGAACTGAAAATAATAATTGCCACAATTACAAATAGTCGTAAATGAGCAATAAATAACACATCCCAACAACAATAATCGTGGTGCAATATATGAATGTCCCACCATGCAACCATAATTTTGTCAAGTGAGTAAATACTAATTTTACAATCAATGTCCTTAAGGCGAAGCTAAATCTGCTACGGAAGGCGTGTCTTGTTGAGAAGTTGCAACCGACACGATTTCTCGAATTATGAATCTATCATGCCAACGTTTAACGCACTCTTCAGCATACCTTTCCCATGATGGATATAATGATGGAAGCGGTGCATTCACATTCAACTTCACATGTCAAATACAAATTACAACAAGAAGTCACTATCATAAAATGAGAAAATGATAAAACAAAAGTCACAAATAATCTACGAACTTACCCTAATGTGACGCTCCAAATAAGGGCACCGCCATGCCTAATCCCTAATTAAGCCTAATCTCTCATATATGACCTAACAAGGAACTAGTCAGCCTTATTTAAACACCTAAAAACCTACAAAATATGTCGTATTAAAAACACGATACCACCTACAGTAAACTAGATAGTTCAACTACCTAACAAATCAGAGTTAATTTAAATTTTTTTCAAACTAACAAGTTATTCAGCGGAAGTCTTCTTAAGTTACTGGTGGAAATTATAACATAAGGCCTAACATATTGTGGAAAAATCAGGAAATAGAGATCACATGCATATGTAAACAAAAGCGGTGATATATATACCATGTGTCTAGTCAGATGTTCCTATCACTCAACCCAAAAGTAAAAATATCATGTACATATAAAATGTATTACAAAAGAATACAAAACGTACAAAAACATGTCGTAGCAGTCCTCCACCGGCTCAGAGGTAGTCGTCAATCTTCTCCTTGCCCGGTCTGCTACTCGACTGATCTGCACCCACCGTCACAAACTAGACGGTGAGTACATGAAATTATTTAAGTAATACCGAGAGACATTTATCAACATTCCCAAACAGGCAACAAGTATCAAATGACATAATTTAATTAGCAACTATGCTGAAAGAAACATCATGCAAAGAGATACTTGAGTTAACCAAATATGAAACTGACTCAAGGCTAAGTAGTAATGGATAAGGGTCGGTCGACCGTGAGCTACGTCACATCAGCCTTTCCACTACAATTTGAGCTTTGCTCTATATCATTTCATTTCAAATTGAGCTCTAGATCATAGTTTCAAAAGGTCGTACTTACGATTACGCCTTTTCTATTCCAAGTGAATTAGTCGTCACCGGAATGTATACTTGCTAACATACCCGAGTTTTAAAACTCGTCATGCTCACCCAAATTATTCTTGCGCCAACAAACCCCGAGGTCCGGTTACCCCGTTCGAGGAACGTTACACCGTGTGTCATGCAAGGTAGTGGAGAAATTCCCTAACATCCCGAAAAGTCTACCCCCGTATGAAAGCTGAATTTCTATCATCAAATGACCCTAACCACAAGAACCACTTTCACTTTCAATAATGACTCGGTAATAGAATCCAAGAGATGTAACTGCATACTAATGCACAAAGGATTAGAGTCAAAATAAACAAATTAACCTAATAGCATGCTATATCACTGACTTCCAAACACAACAAACAACATAAAAAGTATAGAAATTGGAATCAATGATAGTAACAGAATATGCTATGAACAACGTCATAAAATGAGAAATAAACAAGTCATAGCATATGGATTTCAAAGGTAAATTCAGTCCGAATAACTGAGAATGAATAAATAGATGGAATGAAATGTAAATAAATGTCTCACCCAGTTTACTTACATACCACAACAATTCCTAAGCTATCCGGCTTCTTGTCGCGTCACTGTACGCACCCAACACCCCGTAATAGCTCCTTTAGGGTCCTAACATTTGACAATTTATCAATTTAGATTCAAGATTACTTATTTAAAATTCCTAAATTGGTCGAAATCGAATTCGAGACCAATTTGTCAATTTCGCACTTTTCGAGGTAAAACCCCGTAAAAGTCTCGTCCGAAATTTCGAATAGTTTATTTTTTATAGAAATTTATCAATTTTTGTTTATTTTGTCGAAATATAATTTTTCAGGATTTTTCCTATTTTTTCTAGAATTTTTCCCAATTTCCTCCCTTTTTTTATATAAATATATGGGTTTGGGTTGAACCGGAATTTGAATCGGTTTTGAAGCCGGCCCGGTTCACCCAACCCATTTTCTCCTATTATATTTTTTTTCTTCTTTGGGCCTGAACCGGGTTCGGCTCACCCGAGCCGAACCGGCTCGGTTCAGGGTCATCTTCTTTCTCCTCTCGACATACAGAGCACTTTTATTTTTATTTTTTTATTCGATTTCATTGGGGTTGGGTTTTATATGCAGGGGAGACTACTCCCCCTGCCTTCCTTGATCTCGGTCGAACTGCCATTGCAGTTCGTCCGAGTTTCCTAACTCGACACAACAACAACGACAAATCAACTCACCTTGCGTTCACTTTCTTCGAGCTCTCTCTCTCTCTCTCTCTCTCCTTTCTCCTTCTTCCTTTCCTCGATTTTCTTCTTCTTCTTCTTTGTTTGTTGTTTTTTTTTTTAGAGATCAAAATGAGATAAACTTAGACTTGGGGGTTAAGTTGACCCATATATATATGATTTGGGTTGGATTGAATGTGAGCCAGACATCTCAACCCACACACGTATCTCGAGGCACATCATGTGGTCTTGCTCACACCACTTGTCCTTTGTGTCACTCTTCAAGTGACTCAAATATGCGACACTCTTCATAGAGATGAGTGTGTGTATCTCAATGCCTATCTAGTGGTGTATGTTTTTCTTCTTTAACTTAGGCCCATATAATCTATAAATAGATGTGGCTACATATAACCCACTAACATATATCATTTTAATGCACAATTTAAATCAATTAATTACGCTTACCCCACTAGCTGCTACCTCGGCCCACGTCGGCACGCAACTCGAGGCGCATCCCCGCTCATCTCGGTATCTACATACACGTAGAATTGACTTAATAGTCTACACATATACAATACACTAGGCATACAACACACAAATATAACATTTACCTCGGCCACCGTGCCTCGGTAGCGACACATATCTCGCTGCGGGTCCCACGTCACGGGTCATTTGGTCCTAATTAACGAATTAAACTCGTATTAATTATTTGAGTCGTGACACCTAACCCAATGGATGTTCCTATAATTAATCATACTAATGATAAGTAGACTATCAAAAGAAGGCGGTGAGACATTACGTAGAGGAAGAAATGTCGAGCAACTATCATGCGAGAGGTTTACTAAAATAACGTTAAATGTCGTTGATATTAATAGCCCCATGATCGGAAGTGTCAACCATTCATCAAAAAAGGCACCAACCTGATCATCCGCACAATGCACGGTAGACTTCACCTTCTCGTAACTCGTTCCAAGTATTTCCTGCCAAAGATTTTCATACCCCGTTATCTCATCAAACATCCTTCTACATACTAACCTCCAACCATCTACATCGGGGAGTCCGAACCCGGAGGCAACGCACCGATATCCACAATTACCATCGCCTGTCACATCAATAATGCTCTCAACGTATAGCAACCAATTCGGTTGTATGCAATGTGAATAACCAACCTTAAATACACCTTGGGTCACCTGACGTGTCCGACGTATTTTAGGCCCCATTTTATTTTACTTCTTACTCGAACTATATGCCTCTTCTTTTGATAGCACATACTCAAACCTGCTTGACAATCTTGTCGTCCAAGTATCTTCTTCATCGAGTTTCCTCTTCGATGCTTTATTCTCTCATTTGTTCATCAAACTTCCAACTGTAAACCCTGGGGTCTTTCCCTTTGTCTTTATTTTTGTAGGTGTGACAACCCTCAGTGTGGATGAAGGCTGACTAATGTAATGACATATTTACCAAATAGACCGCCACGTGGGCCGATGCGGGCCCATAACCTGGCCTACCTGCGCCAGCTGTGTCTCACATGCCAACTCATCCACCATTTAATCATTATTAACCTCAAATGACATCAATTTACTATTTAAATTATTACTGAACTCAAGTCATCTGTTAAGATCATTTTAAACCCAAATAAATCACAGCGGAAGTTTTTAGCATAAAACATGACAGGCATGCAATTCACTCTGATACCTAGTGTGAAAAACCCATATATCATCATAGATAAAAAATGTACCTCAATGTAACACATTATCAACAGTATAGAATCCTAGTGTATCACTCACAAGCCCGAATCCCAAGATAGAACATAATATGTATATATAAACGTACAAGCCTGGATAAACGTGTGGGTGCGTCGCAGGTTCCACGCCGACCACCTAGCGGATCCAGATACTGGCCTTGCTTGAGTGCTACTCGTCGGCAGTAGTCTGTTGGGAGTCCGAGTATGGCGCTAGTCTGACCTTGGGGGCTAGGAACACACACTTTGAGCTTTTACTATTGCATTTGCATGCGATGAGCACAATTGCCTGTATTTTATTTATGCATGTTTATTTAATAGTTTCGTTTACATTCCAGTACTTACTTTTCTTATTGCTCATTTAATTTCCTTGGGAATACTCACTCTAGACTCGTCATCAGTCTTTTTGTAATGGCTTGAGTGTGAATTTTAGGTGGTCGGCGTGGAACCTACGACGCACCCACACGTGCCCGTCACTCTCTCGGGTAGCCCTATTCACGGAGATGGCACAATTGCTATGGCCTAGTGGACGTACACGCAGAAATGGCACGGAGGGAGAGCCTCAACATCCATCCATTATACACATACCAGGAATATAGTATTAAAAGACATGAAATGAATTCAAAAATAAAAGTAAATAATGCTCAAGTAATTTGTAGTTTGGGATACTACACACCTCACACCGCACTCTGTGTACCGTCACTAACCCCCGGTCCGGCTCTGCCTAGTCTCGGATATTCCGAATTACAGTCCGTAATGACGTATTTCCATGTATAGGTGATTTTTAGTCATTTGGATGTGTGTTAAGTCATTTCACACAAATTATGTCAAAACAGGGGTCCATTAGCGCGCTAGGTCTGGGCATTAGCGCGCTAGATGGCCAGATAGTTATACGTTCTTAGCCCAGACGAACATTAGCGCTAGACCGAGAAAATCAACGTGCTAATGTTCGTTTGGGCTAAGAACGTATAACTATCTGGCCATCTAGCGCGCTAATGCCCAGACCTAGCGCGCTAGACCAGAAAATTAGCGTGCTAATTATCATTATTGCACTAAATTCTGCGATTAGCGCGCTAATCGTGTTCTGGGCAGTAAAACTGCTAAATTTTTTGGGTTTTTTCTCACCCAACAACCCAACAACAGCCACAACACCAACAACACTTCAAAACACTTCGAACTTAGTTCAACAACAACCCAACCATCTCCAAATCCTCACCAAAACATCTAATATTAAAATCAAAAGATAGAGGAAGTTGTGGTGTTTGTGATGCTCACCTTGGTTTTGATGTTTCACTCCTCCAAACTCCTTGAATCTCCAAGAGAACTCACCAAAATCCTAGTTTTCTTCCTCTCAAGCTTGGATAAACAAGATAAGAGAGTGAAAAGGTATGGAAATAAGTCAAAACTGTTGTAGAATATGGATGACCATGCATGTACACCAACATATTGTGTAGTCATGTAACTTGTATTTCTCACTTAATAATACCTCCACTTGTCTATGTATTGTCATGTAACTTGTAATCCTCTCCAATGTACACCAACTCTTCCATGTATTGTCTATGTTGCTTGTGATGTATTGTATGACTTGTGGTGTATGTATAACTTGTACACATTGTATAAGTACAATTATCATCATCACCAAATGACCTATATAAATGGTGCCAACTCCATTGTAATTCACACACCAAGTTGAATGAAAACTTCTCATTCCAACTATCTCATTTCTTCTCTTCTCCTTTGTAGTAGTAGTTTGTAGTAGTAGAAGTTCTTAGTCTTCTATTTTCCTTCTCTAGTTCTTAGCAAGTTCTAACTCAATTTACAACAAAAACTTGACTTATATATGTTGAATTTCATCTCCACTCACTTACACATCTCTAGGCCATCCTAAGCACCTCATTTGCTCCTATCCCAACCCCTCATGATTGCAAGTGGGACACCTTTAGCACATTCACCCTTGTATTTAACTCATAAAGTCCATTTTCGGACGGTCTGACGCCCGGTTTCACGTCCCGAATCGCGACATACGCGTAGTACCATGTTCCTAACCACCAAATATACATTTCATATTCACTATTTAACCAATTTATTCATTTTGTGTGTATTATTTCCCCCGACCTAATGTTAAGTCAGTTAGCCTACCCGGTACCTGCGTTGACACGCATATCGAGGCGACTACTTAACACACGGTCTCGCACGTAAAATGTCATATAATAACACACATTGCGATGCTATTTACACTATTTCAATATAAACATCACAAATTAACAATTCAACACACAAAAATTACTATTTACCTAGCTCCAGGCACGCACGAGTCCAACTGCCCGTGCAAGTGTGAGCGTCTGAGCTATCAGCCACGTCTGAGCTGTCAGCCACGTCTGCAAACACGTCATTATTAACGGCGAATTACAGTTAAGCCGTTACAACTAATCTCTATAAGCTGTTGAATAATCCTGATGCGATCGTCCTCGTTAGTGCAAGTGTGAAACTTTTTCAACACTCTTTGAATCTCATCGTCCACATTGTATCCGGCCTGATCCACGACGTTCTTTGGTACCATACTCAAATTTCACCAATATACATGAATGTCCTCAAGTGGGATGGGTGAACCGACCAATTTATGGAAGTTTATCTCGTGTGTACAAGGAAGCCCATGTGTGGTACTTATCTCACAACCACAACGAGTAGAGTCATGTCCAACATCTTCTCCACATTCCGATTCATCTCTAACTAGTTTAAGCGCCCTTTGAGAGACATATCCACGCAACCAGCGATACAAACTATCAACATATTCATGTTGCACCACATTCAAACTGAGCCCAAATAATGCTTTGATGTTTTTATGTTGGATCCTAAGAAGACCATCTACCACACCCCACAAAGTCTCAAAATTTGCTTGATTGTTGCCAAGATGTAGCTTTAAAGTGGAATGCGCAGACTTAACCTTATGCATCGTTGTTTCCCCCAAAGTGCATAATTTGATCTGTCCATACTGATACAAATTTTTCCTTGTAGTACTTCACATATGTGTTATCTAAGTAATCAATAAGACCCTTCACAGTTTTGAACTTACACCGTAAGTCATTCATCCTAAGTTTAAATGTTGCCTCCGACTTAGCATACAACACGTCCGTTCACTTATCCATGAAACAAGCGAAGCCTTCGTTCTCCCCAAACATCTTCTTAGTCTTGGTCAATACTACTTTGTTGATGTGCCAAGAGCAAAGAAGGTGAGACGATGTTGGAAATACTTATTCGATAACACTAATCAAGCCTAACTCCAGATCTGTAACAATCATATCAGGTTTAGTCACCCGTCCAATATGGATCTCAAGTTCTCAAGTGCCCAAACATAATCGACATTAGTCTCTGATGATATAAAGCAAACCCAACTGATAACGTCAAATGCGTCGAAGTGATTCCAAACTATTTTCAATAATGACATCCAATACCTATTAGTTTTGTATGTGCAATCCATTAGAAAAACTGACGAGAAACACCGTAGCAACTTGATTTAGTTAGGATGTGACCAAAATAAGTCAGTGACGACATTCGTCTTGGGATGCTTCTTATGCCACGACATCCACTTATTCTTCTCCAATATGTGCAATACTTGTTGCATTTGAGTCCTCCCACCCGCATCCTCAATTCTATATTTTTGTCGTGCATTGTATATTGTCCGCATAGTCGAAACATTATTTACTTCCTTTTGCGTCAACGTGTTGAGGATATCTCTTGGCTTCACATTCCCCTTAGTCGTCTGCACCACAATCCCCAGCTCATATGTATCCAATCTTCCTGCAAATGAGTGGTCGTCCAGGTTATTGGCGGGGTCGTGATTATGCTTCCCACACATGATATTGACATACCACAAAGAATCCACATTTTCCTTGATGTTAATAAGGAAAGGGCACTCACATTTCTTCATACCAGTTTGAGTCCTTGTATTTTCCCCATCCTCTTCGGTTCAAAGCACGTTTTTCGGCTTTGGCTTTCCTTAGTCTTTGTGACATTTTCCTAAATGTACCGGACCTCCCACATGCAAGTTTGACCCTTCCCATGCGCTTAATTCCTCCGATATCAGAGTGTTTCATAACTAACACAAACTTGTTCGCACAACCAATCATTTGAAGCCATGAAATAGTCGCTTCTCTATATGGGAATGGCCTACAAGGAGTGAAAGCATTCTTGTAGTCTGGAATAACTTGGAAACTGGCATTACCTGCAACATAAACATTAAACCATAAGGACTCATCACCAAGACACAACAGATTCACCCAAAAAACCCAAAAAAAGACATTCTCGGTAGTACAGGTCCGAGACTTAATGAACATGTTAAGGCCTGGGCCATTCAACCGTGCACCCAGCACCTTGAGTCACAGGCAGTGTGACTTGACCGCTACACCACCTGTGTCCCTCCCATATACCCGCTTTACCACGCAATATATGGGTACAGTCTTTCGCCTCCCACAACTCGAACCCGCACTCTGTAGGCTTAAGGCCACATATTTAGCAAGTTGTGTACCATCGAGCTGGACCATCTTTCGCCTCCCACAACTCGAACCCGCGCCCTAGAGGCTTAAGGCCACATATTTAGCGAGTTGTGTACCATTGAGCTGGTAAGCCTCCAGGACGCGGGTTCGAGTTGTGGGAGGCGAAAAACTGTGCCCATATTGGTAAAGATATGGGGGGACACAGATGGTCTGGCGGTAAAGTCACACTGCCTGTGACTCAAGGTGCTAGGTGCACGGTAGAGTGACCCAGGCCTTGAGAAAACAGTATTGGTTACGGTCAACCGACACTAATAGAAGAGTCTCAAGACCATATGATCGAGACTCTTCAATATGTCTCGAACGCACTTTGGCCGAGACGTCATGATTAGTCTCGACCCCCATATATTAAGACTTGTGTCCAAGTCTCGAACCTGCTAGGCCGAAACAATTGTGATCGTGCAAACACATGAAAAAAAGAAGAAAAAAAAACAAAAACCAACAATAAATACCTTTTCTTGTACCTCCTCTTGCACCATTGTGGTACATTCATCCATTTTAGGCTGAAAACTACTTCATAATCGCCGAATCTACCACACCCTACAATGAAAAATCAAATCATCAATGTCACTATTTCTAACAAAAAATAGTTGATTCGAACCTTTATATGATTGTAAAACAGTGTTACCTCGCTATCGGATGATGTGAAAGCGCAAGAATCGATACACGCCGCTAAAAAAAAAACGTGGGTTTAGGTTAGAGATAAGAGACAAAGAATGTGGGGTGCCTCAAAATTTGTTCAAAAGTATGTTGTGGGATTGTGAAGGGTTTATATGAAGGGGCAATATTGTCATTTGCATTAAAGTAAAATTTAGAGAAGAGAATAACAAAAAATGGGTGCCTTTACTAATTAAACGGGTGCCCATAGCGGGGCTCATTTTTTATTTCCTTTTGTGCTTTGGAAGTATGAATGGATTCTAATATATTCCACAATCTAGGGTTTGCTTATAATAGTAACAGTACTAGAAGTTTATTTAGGCCGTTTGATTAGTTTGGTAAAGACTTTTGCGCGAAAAAATGATATTTTTAGATTATTGTCAGAGTATTAAGAGTCTTGTCCCGACTAATTTCAGGCTCAAAGAGGGGAGGACCACAAGCTAAATTTTTTTATATTAATGTGTTCTTTCCCAGGTTAATTTCTCTGACGGTTACCCAACTTTATAAATTATAACATTCCAGTCACAAAAGTTACTTTTGTAACAGAAAATCACAAACCTTTTTAAAATCTTGCAACTGTGGTCACCAAAGTTTTTTTTCATTCCTTTTCTTGCAACTCAACCACGTGGCAATGACGTGGCGTCACGTTGGCAATTAAGGGTAAAAAATACCCCTCACTCCAAATTAGTCAACTTGTTTAATTTTGTTAAAAAAAATTGAGAGATCCTTAACCAAAATAAATAAATCCCGAAATTTACACCTAAATTTTTTTAAAATTTATATATTTTCGGTTTTCTAGAAATTAAACCTCCTAAAAAATAGTTTCTTTCCATAGTGTGAATATTTTACATTTGATGTTTTGAAATTAATTAATCATTTTGTTTATAATTGATATTTATTTGCATTGGATTGCAATTTTCATTTTAAAAACGTTATAGGTGATGTGTTGTTGCAAATTAATTTGTAGGATTTGTTGTTCTAAGTGAAAAGGGTTCATCTATATTTATTAATTATAAATTTTCATACTCTTTTAAAAAGTTTATGTTGTTGCACCAAAAAACTGCAGAGATAGATCACCTTCGTAGAAAATAATATTAATGTTTAGGATGATGTGGAGATAGTTCAGCATCAAAGCTAGAATGTCGTCTTTTTTCTTGAGTTCTTTAATTTTATTTTGGAATGAATAATGTTTTGAGATTGTGGGGATTGTAAAATATAAAATTAGTTGTCTGATTTAGAGTAGGGTATTTTTTATCCCTAATTGCCAACGTGGCGCCACATCATTGCCACGTTGGCAATTTTGCTAGAAAATGACCAGAAAAAAGAATGGGTGACCATCGTTGTAAGATTTTTAAAAGATTTGTGATTTTTGTGTTACAAAGAAAACTTTTGTGATCAAAATATTATAATTCATAAAGTTAGATGACCGTAAAAGAAATTAACCCGTTCTTTCCTTTGGAGATGTTAATGTTAATCTATTTGGTTGGACATTTATAAAGGTTTAAAATTAGTCTTACCTAAAGCTATACCCGTTTGGTTCGAGAATTAGTGAAGCATGTCTCACTTGCTTACCTAACACAAGTAATATGTTAGCTAATCCTTTGTTTGCTTCCATGCACATTGTGTTAGGTAAGATTTGGTTTGAACTGTTATGCCCTTCTCATCAACCGTGTTCTCAACCTCCTTAGCAATCATATTCATCGCCTCCGAATCGTCCTTCGATGATGCAAGGTCTGGAAATGGGCGGAGGGTTTAGTGCTATTAATTTGTTGATTTCTTCGACAACATGATGATTGATTACACGAATCGATCGATCGATAAAGAGGAGAGTAGTGACAGAGCAACAGAGAGAGAGAGAGAGAGAGAGAGAGATATGTCGTTTTGGGTTGACAGCTTCGTCGCCACTTCCACTGCTCTAGTAAACACCCACGTCTAATTAGGGTTTCGATTCTCCAAATGGTGAGAACCAAAACTTTTTTGATTCCTCTAATTCTCGATTCTCCAAATCAAATCGCGTCGAAACTTCAACGAACGAAAGAACGAACAAACGTCTAATTAGGGTTTCGAGAGAACCTTAACAGATCAATTATAGGAGATGAATTAGTAAGAGAGAGAGGGGCTTGGAATGGAGAAGATGATGTTGAAGATGAGGGTAAAAATGTAATTTTTGTTTACTTGAGTTGAGCTTATCAGCATGAATGTAAGGGTTTGGTAAAGTTGAGTCTTAGCTGGCACTCCAACCAAATACCAATCTTACAGCTAAGCTGAGCTTAGCTATACTAACACTCAAACCAAACATGCCTTAATCGTCCTAAATATACAAATTATGTGAAGTGCACTTCTCTTTTAAGGTTTTGTTGGCACCTCCGGTGTCCTTGGACGTGGCATTTAAAATCACAAACCAAAAAAGGGAAGCTGCCCACTTTCCCCTCAAACTTACCCCAATCAAATATAGCAAATGATTTCATGGGGAGTTGGAATTGTAAAAATAAATAAGTTATTATGATTGACCATAATGCATAGGGATTCCTAAAAGAAAAAAGATCGAAATGTTGGGTTAGGTTAGGAACCCTTTTGAACTCAAGAGGACAGACCCACATACTAGAACCTCTCATGCATTAAGGACATTGAGTACAAAAAAGAAGACTTAGCCCCATACCATATTACTTGAAAACAGCAATCCACACCTAGCTAGAAAGTACTAGTGTTTTAGAATTTTTTTTTTTCTTTTTCCAAGATTGTGCTTTTATGTTGGAGCACTGAAGGCCACACTCGGCCCACATAAACAAATTAAGCATAGTGCATGTTGGATATCCTTTTGAGTATGTATTGTTTTCATGTTGGAACACTCAAGTGGACATAATGCCGTTGTGGCTCCACCACTCCTCATGTTCTTCCTATTGAGGCCAGGCTGAACATTTATCACTCAGAACTCATGAAAATACTCTTGTGTTCTGTTTCATTGATTCATCAAGAATATATTCTGTTGCAACAACTGAGCTTATATAGCATGCTCTGATTCTATACAAGCTACATCTGCTTTACTAAAACAGCTTCCTAGCTCTCACTTATTACATCAGTACACACATACTTCTACACAGGCCCAGGGACATGATGAGTTCCAAGCTTGATCCAACCAAGCATAAACAAATTTTATGTGTTCAGTGTCGTAGCCCTTGATTAATATTTACAAGTAATGGTGTTAAATCAAAGTGGACTACTTCATCATTGGCTCTCTGGAAGTAGAATGTTAAAGAAATTATAGTAGTTGCTATATTTCGTAGTTTAGGTATTTAGGATGTTTCTATATTTTGATATCTAGGTAGTTTTGGTAACTTTCTTTATTTTATGATTTGTTCAATTTCTATAAATAAAGCACTCTATTGTACTAAATTCGCCCGCATCAATACAATTCTTAGTCTCTTCTTTGAAATCTATCATAGAAGAAACCAATACTTGTACAATAAATTCATTAATTACCCACAAGAATGGTTGAATATTGGAAACAAAAAAAAAAAAAAAATGTTTAGGCCAATATTTCTCTCAAGACATGAGGTTGGGAGCCCCAGTTGACTCCTTGTTGGATTAGTCGAACCTAAGCAGCGAGAGACCAAAAAAATATTCGGACACTCATGATTATAAAAATAAGAGCAACTTGTTCTGGACTGCTAGAGCGCTCATATATGTTCATATATGTTGTGGTTGTACCAAGTAAAATATAGTCTTGCTTCCATTAAATATGACATGTTAACATATAAAAATAAAATAGTACCGATGTCTTTTGAAGTAAAACCTTATAAACATAATATAGATATACCCCTCACGCGGAATATGTAACAGTTGAGAAATTTAATTAACAAGAGTCCATTTTGAAGGAAATCTGCACCTTCAATTCGATGTCCCACTAAAAAGATCTCAAACGTAAAAAGGAAATCTAGTGATTAAGAGCTATCTTAGAATTTTCCAAGCGGCCGTGCCATAGAGGTCCCCCAATTAAGGGCATATATAGAGCAATGGTCCCATTAGCTTATTAGATAGCAGTTACTAACTTACTAGCTATGTAGAATAACAAATGTGGTACTCCCTTCTTTACTTGGGATTTCAGTCTGAAAGTAACACATTTTGTTGAAGTCACAGCCTGCCTGCCCTTTCTCCCACTCAATCTTGGCCCCTAAGTCTCTCTTTCCTCTTTGTAAGGTGAGCCCTTACCTTCTACTCTACAGCAAGACACTTCATAGGAAAAGAAGATTTAACCACACACCTCAAGACCCTTCAACACAATATTATTATTACCTTACCCATCTGCCCCATTAACAATAAACTAATACTTCACCAATAATAAAGGGTAATGTTGTAGTCCTAATAAAAATACAAAAAATCAGGATTTTCATTCCCTCAAATTTAAATTTAGTGGTCCTATTCATTTTTAGAGAGTTCAGAGATTCAAAAAAGATTTGGAATATTGTCGGTAGAGCGCAAAAAAAATAAAAGAAAGATGGTTGCAGTAATTTAGCCGTATCTTAAGAAGGCTTGCAAATGTTTTGGTTAGAGTCGACCTAGACCCTAAAGCCTAATATCACTTGGGATGCATTAGTTGTAAAAGATCTACTAAAAGATAATATTGAATCACATGATCAACCACATTAAGTCTAGTTGAATGAAAAACATTAGATCCACGTAACTAACCTCGAAAATGTTGCAATCCTAATAAAAATACAACAAATCATATATGATTTTTAGTCCCTTAGGTTAAAATTAAGGTCTTAATCCCTCTTCATATGGTTGACTTAACTAACAAAAAAAAAATGTCATAAAATCTAAAATTCTTTCAATTAATGAAAACAAAAATGTAAATTCATCATTGTCCCTGTTTAGCCAAGCATGGTTGAATGGGGAGTTTATGTCAGTTACCCATGTGTGAGGAACTTTAGTTGTTAGTTGAAATTGCCAATTGGCCTACTTGTGAAAGTACCAATCTTACAATAGATGGTCCATTTGGATTATTTCAATTATCCTTTTGTTTTCTTATCAGAAAATGAACTATTCAAACTTGAAAACTATAGAGACAAAAGAATTTATACATGCAAGTGTGAATCCATAAGATTTTATTTGTAGAACTTTATGGTGGCATCTTTAAGGGTGTTTGTCAAGTGGGTGTTTAGGTAATGTTACTATGTTAGTAGAAGATGTCTTGTGCTCTTCAAGAAACTGCCCCTTTAACAAAGATGAAAAAGTTGGTAGGCAAATTATATTTGGTCAAATTAATTCACCATTGCTTTAGTGTTTTATAGCTATAAAGAAAGATTGTTAGTCTTGAAAACTTTTCATTGTTTATAAGCAGCTGCAATAGGAGAAAGAGAGTCAATCATTGTTCTAAAGCAAAAGCAAAAAAGAGAGAGAAAAGAAGAAAAGATAAAGAGAGGATCCTAAATCATAGAAGGGTTTGCTGAAGGAAGAGATGCAAACACAGCAGTTACAAGTTCATAAAATTAGGAGCTCCGGTAGTATCAACTACAGCGGTAGCGTGCTCGCTATGGAAGACAATGACGAGGAGATGTCGAGGTCGGCTCTCAATTCTTTCCGGGCGAAGGAAGAAGAGATTGAGAAGAAGAAGATGGAGGTGAGGGAGAAGGTTCAGGCTCATCTAGGCCGCGTCGAAGAGGAAACAAAGCGATTGGCAGAGATTCGCGAGGTAACTTAAAATTACTCTTCTTTTTTAACTTCACATTTCATTTTTTACTTGGCAACTTGTAGTCAAATGTAACACAAGTGTTTCACAATCTAAGGCAAAAATGTGAGACATAATAATCTGAATTTGGACATGAATATGTTAACTTCTCAAAACAAGAATCAAGACTACTACTTGTTCTAAAATGTGGTGTTCCTAGCAGAGGATTCTGTTTTTTTTATGTTCTTGTTGATCTGTTAAAATTTATTAAAATGCAGTGGTAGTTTTCAAAAAAATTAAATTAAATTAAAAACAGTTGTAGTTTTCAAATAACTGCTTTTATAGAGAAAAAAATGAGAAAGAAAACACTTCATCTAAATCAAATTATCAATTGTTGCAGGAGCTTGAAGCTTTGGCTGATCCAACTCGGAAGGAAGTCGCAATTGTTCGAAAGAAGATCGATATGATCAACCGAGAATTAAAACCACTTGGAATGAGCTGCCAAAAGAAGGTGAACCAACTATTCATCACTCATCTAATCTTTTCTCTTGATCTAGATCACCAAAAAAAATAAAAAATTGGTGCTTTGATTGATTGGTGATATATAGGAGAAGGAATACAAGGAAGCCCTCGACGCGTTCAATGAAAAGAACAAGGAGAAAGCTCAACTGATAACCAAATTAATGGAGGTCAATTTTTTTTTGTCTTCTCTAAGTACTTTTCACTCCATTAGAACTTACAACTCAATTTACTGATTATTAATTCTCATATCATATCTTTGTTTATGTTCTCTAAGCAGCTTGTTGGTGAAAGTGAAAGACAAAGAATGAAAAAGCTTGAGGAGCTGAGCAAGCACATTGAAACCTTGCAATAAGATATACATCATGTGCTCATTCATTGAGGGAATATGACTGGTCTTGCTTCATCTACACTTCTTCTTTTTAAATGTTTGTCTTTCATGCCTTTTGTGATTTTTTTTTTTTTTTTTTTTTTTTTTTTTTTTTCCTTTGTTTGTATGTGTTGTGTACTTTATTGGCTTCTTTTTTCATGGCTTATTAAGGGGGAAAAAGAGAAGAAGCAAAGAAGCCTGTAACATGCTTGTAGATATGTAATAACATGTAGTAACTTTGAGCTTCTCTTTAATATATGTCAACTAGCTTATATACATTTTACTGGATACAGTTCATACTTAACTTGGAGTTTCAGTGTTTAATTTTTCCTAAGTAGCGTGGTTGTTTGAGAACTATATATGAGCAGGCACTACTTTGTTGACAAATAAAGGAGAAGGTGATTTAAGGATTTGGTTTCAAGTAGGCCTAATCATGGGCTTGGGTATCCGCTCAGCTAGCCCAAGCCCGTGAACAAATAATCGGGTTTGTACAACTTTTTTTCAAGAAAAACTCGGCCGAGCCGAGCCCAAATAGGCTTGCTTTAAAATGGGTTGGGTTTGGGCCACCTTAAAAGTCCAAGTCCGGCCGGAGCCGAGCACCGAATATAAGTTTATAACTAATATATTCTAAAATAATAAGCATTGTATGAGAAATTTGAACCTAGGACCTAATGCACACATTCAATGATGTTTACTATTTGAGCTACTCTTCCTTTTTGCAAAATTTATGAATATACTATATACATATATAAACACATATGGTGTCAAAAAAGTCCATAAATTTAATTTATTAAATGAATTAATAATTTATTTTTTAGATTTTCTAATATTAAAATATTTATTCATGGATTTGATGGGTTGGGTTTGGGTTTTGCATTTTTTACATGGATCGGGCTTAAGCATATTTGTAGGCCCGCATATATATAGTGGACCGAGTTTGGACTAAGGTTCTTAGATCTTGGCCGGTTGGGCCCAGCCCATGAACAAGTCTAGTTTCAAGGCATAATTCAGATGTTTTATTTGAACTAATTTAATCAAGCAGGTTAGTTTTGCTACTGTGGACTATTAGTTGTTATTTTTGAATTCATATATTTAAGGTTAGGAAGAAATATATTAACAGTGTCTAATGAAATTCAATTATCGTCATATAAAAGTACAGTCAATGTAGATTTCATGGTTTGTTTTCTGTTAGGAATAGTTCATATTGACTATTTTTTTTTAGGCCAAAACTAATCGAGTGGTCCAACGGTCTGATACGAGATTTGTGAGTAAGTGATCATAGGTTCGAATCCCTATAGAAGCAAGTAGTTTTTTTCTTATCAAAATACTATTTTTCAGGCCAAAAAGGCAGATTCGTTAATTTGGAGAATTGACTAACACAAATTGGAAACACCAATAGGCAATATGTCTTGGCATTTTGGTGAAACCTCAAACCTCAAACCTTAAGCCCTTGCTCCTGCTTCTAAACTTAGACTTGGACATTTTAAAAAGGCCAAACAACCTATTAAATATCCAAATTAAAAAAAGCCCACATATACAACTTTACATGGTTTTGGAACCAACTATGGCCTAACAATCCATGAGATATCCAAATTAAAAAAGCTAGCAAAAACAAAATGAAGACAAGTTCAACTTGAGGGGAGTGTTGTGAGAATAGTCACACATCTAATTGAGTATAATATTATTAATTTGTAAGTTTGAAGTGGGAACTCCAACTTATCTTGGCATTTTTGTATAGGAACGAGACTTTATTTATTATAGCCTAATTGTAACGAATTGTAATATGTACAAACCCCTACCAGTTTGAAGCGAGAAATATTGTGCTTCTCATAAACAAAATCGAAAAAACCCATACAAAGGTGGTGTAGTAAGGAAAAACGCGTCGTTCTGTATACCTCAACTCCCCCACTTTAAAGATAGGTCATTGATGAAACCTTATCTTCTCGTAGTGCTACCGTCTCACCGAATCAATTAGATTGAACTCGCGATAGTGTAGCCTGATATTTACAAAAGTGGCAAAATAAAAATACGCCGCTTTCATCCCCGAAATACAAAATTGTCTTCCTCAATTCCACACTCCCCCACCCCCTGTCAATGTGCTCCTGTCTCAATTATATAGCAATCTGGCTCATTCCCCACTTAACGCCGACCATGACACTTTTTGAATTCCTTATTGTTCAATAGAGATGAAGCTACATACCTCTTTATAGACTCCTACACTTATGTCCAATCTCTATTTCGACTCTCGAATATTCGTCTCACTACAAAAAAAAAAGGAAAAATTACTGTAACGGCTCAAATCTAATTTGTCGTTATTAATGACGTGGTTGCAGACGTGGCGGACACCTCGACGCTCGTTGGACCCACCTGGCGAGGCTAGTGCGCTCTGTCACGGCCCAAATCTCTAACCCCAGTTTTAATTCCTTAATCGGGATCACCGACCCTTGACGTGGGACCTACATTGTGATACGTGCACCGATCGAGGCACGTGGCCGATGTATATTGTATTTTTGTATTGATGTATGCCTAGTGTTACGTATTGTGTAGACTTACTAAGTCGGTTTATACAAATTGTAGGCGACGAGACGAGAGCGGAGACACGCCTCGAGTAGCGTGTGAGCCGAGGAACCGGGTAGTTAGCATTTTGGTAAGTCTTATTTAATATTAATATGAAATAAAGAATTACTTATAAGCCTATGGTTGTGTTTGTTAATGTAAATCAAATTAAAGGCCTATAGTTGAGTAAATCAAATGGAAAGCATAAGATTGGTCTAGAGATACACATTGACACATCTAGGAACTAGGTGAGTAATGAAATGGTGTCACTTGAGGTTGAGATAGTGGGAGTTAGTGAGATATATGGCAAGAGGTGGACCATTAGATGTTCCTCGGGATACATAAATCCATGGAGATCAAGGGCTAAGAAGGAACATCACCTTAATATATAATATTAGTGATCAAACAACATGCAAACCAAATCACTCATTCATTTTTGCTGGAGAAGAAGAAGGAATTGTTGGAGAGGAGTGAATCATCAAGGTGTTGAAGGAATCCATGGGAGTTGGTGAGAAATTCTCAAGCTAGGGTGCTACATCAACTATGTACACATCTTTTTAGTGAAATTAGAACAAGTTCTGGTTTTAAGCTAATTTCAGATGGTAGATGATTGAGTATTTGCAATTGATTTATATATTTAGATTCCTCATTTCAAGCTGATAACTCAGCTATATTGAAGTTCTTAATTTGGTTTTGAAATCATAAATATATGAATTTTTGAAGTTGCAACACCAAAACTATAATTCTGCATGTTGTATTAGGAATCAACCTGGGTAATTTGGTCATAATCTGCTCATTTCAGATCCAAATTGATCCAAACCAGTGACATTTGAAAGCTTATTTAAAGGGGAATAACTTTGCTTAACTAAATATATTTTGATTCAAATTTCTGTATGTCCAAACATGCTCTACAAATAGGTACTAGAATTAAAAAGGAAAGTTTTGAAACTAAACTTGTTAAGGGCATAACTTCCTAACTACTTATGCAAATGAGCTGATATTTTAGTATGTTGTATTTGGATATATTTTCTTCCTTCTGACCAAAAATAACATTTTTATGAACTATAGATTAGGAGAAATAGATTTTCTAAATCCGCTGGTCGGATTAAATTCCAATTAGACCTATGTTTAGTAAAATCATGACATCTCTTTCATTTTAAATCAGAATTTTGCAAACTAAACATTTCCGGAAAGCTAAGAGAGAGACCAACAATAATTGTACTGATGGAGGATTTCGATATTTGGACCATTTCATGCCTAAAAGTGCATTAAAATGTATGACTCAAATTGAAACTTAATTTAGTCTTTAGGGGCTGATTTAGGAAGATTGATTTAAAGTCTATTGAACCAATTTGAATACACAATAAACACACTAAATTGAGCTTAAACCCACTATATTTGAACTAATGAGACAAAAAACTCAGGAACAATACAAGAGTTGGAGTATCGGGAGGCCAAGTAAAGCTAGGACTTTACTTTGTTGTTGTGAGTATACCCAATGGCAACTTTACTTGGCATTTCATTTCTATAAATTGTTCTCCTTGCATAGTCCTTTGACTATTTTGTCTTTGTATTCTTATATCATGTGTTCTTTGTGTCTATGCTCAGTTTGCATGATATCCATTCATTTGATTTGATTCATTGATTCTATCCCATGCTATGTCTATTCTTGTTGTTTTAAATGTGAATTGAATGATAAATAACATGCTAGTAGGCTAGTGAATATCTTATAAATGTTTAAGAGGATTTGTATTCCTTATTTGTTTAGGCGTGTAGATGTGTCTATGCCTTGACAATCCATACTTGGTATTTCTTGAAATTTTAAAAGTAGTTTTTGCATTTAGGTCCCGTACTCGATCGAGGTGTGCGCGACTCACGGGGTTAGAGTCCCTGGGGATGTCGGCACATGTTACTTGACACTGTATGACACGGGGTTAGAGTCCCGAGGTGGTCTACACACCGGGGTTAGAGTCCTTGGTAACACTTGGGTTAGAGTCCCTTGTGCTATATGATTATTGAGTCGGAGTGACATGTTTCATCGCCGAAATGGGACCTAAATCACCACTACTTAGCCCAAGTGTCGTATCACTTGTTTAACTCTGGTATTTACTCGCGTATGGTTTATTTTTCAGTTTTCTCATTTATATGCTTTTAAATACCATTTGAATATTTGGAATGCAAATTAAACTTGTCATCGGGGATTCTTGTTTTATTCTTGTACTCACCGTCCTTTTTATGACGGTGGGTGGTGCGAGCGTCTATCAAAGAGCCGGGCAAGGAGAATATCGGCGATTATCCCCGAGCCCGCGGCGCTTCGTCACGTCCCAAATAATTAATACACGTTTACTTCGTTAATCGGGACAAAATGACCGGTGACGTGGGACCCGCAGCGAGATACGTGTCACTATCGAGGTACGGTGGCCGAGGTAAATATTATATTTGTTGTGATGTTTGACTAGTGTCGTACATGTATAGACTACTAAGTCATTTACGGTATGTAGATACCGAGACGAGCGGGGACGCGCCACGAAACGCGTGCCGACGTCGGCCGAGGTAGCACTCGTGGGGTAAGATTAATTAATTTACATTAAATGTAATTTAATGATTTGTTTAATAAATGGCTATAGTGGTTTTAATATGATCACATTAAATCAATATGCAATGGCCTATAGTTTGCAAAATAAAACAAAATGCATTGGATTTGCCTCGAGATACGCATTTCACGAGACTCGAGAAATATGTGGTCAAAGGCGATAGAAAAAAAAGATATTTATTAGTTTTGCCTCGAGATTCGTGTTGCACGAATCTCGAGGACATCAAATACTTAACTTCCACCTTATCCCATTAGGTGAAACAAAAAAAAAACAAAAAAAAAAACAACAAACAAACAACACAAAGGGAGACGATCTGGGGGAAAAGGAGGAAGAAGAAGAAGAAAAAGAGAGCGGGAGAGAGAGAGACCGAGAGCTCAAAGTAACGCAAGGTGAGTGGTGTTGTTTGTTGTTGTTGTTTCCGACGGTTGTTGTTGTTGTTCGGGTTGGCGACTCGGACGAACCGCCATGGCGTCGTTCGAGCTCGAGAAGCAGGGAGTAATCTCCCCGCATAAGCGACCCAACCCGAGGTGGGGATGGAAGAAGACAACGAGAATAATAATAATAAAAAGAAACAGAGCATCGACTCCGTTTTAGCGATGAAGAAGAAGAAACCGGGTCGGGCCGACCCGGCCCGAGTGGGCCGGGCCGAAATCTTGACCGGTGGGACCGGGTTTGTTTAACCCGACCCACTACAATGAAAAAAAAAAAATTTAATTAGTTAAACGAATTAAACTGATTTTTAATAAATAAATCCTAGAAAATAGAGAAAAATATGAAAAAAATTCAGAAAATTCCAAAAAATAGGGAAAAATATATTTGTGACCCAAATCAATAGAAATTTGAGATTCCATAAAAAGTGAAGAATTCGGAAGTCGATCGAGACGTTATACGGGGTTTTACATCGAAAAACGCGAAATGGGCCGAATGGTGAAAATAAATAAAAAGGTTTTTCAAAATTTGTCTCGACTTCGATTTGGCTTAAGTGAGACATTATTGAATGTTATGGAACTACGGGAGAACTCGACGTTTGGGCACGCACTTCGATTTGTCGAGGGATCGATAGACTAGGACAAGCGTGTGACTTGTAAGTACAAGCTGTGAGAATTTTATATTTCATTTCATTCACCCTTATTGATTTATTGGTCTATTGGTAGACATTACTAATTGTCATCTCACATCATGTTGTTCTTGTATCTATTCATGGGTATGAATATTGTGACATGATGCCTTGTGAATTATTTCATTGCCTCTAATTCCTACACTTGATGTCGTTCTTGAATACAATTGATGAAAAGCATGCTAATGGACTACTTTGTATATAAATAGACTTGTATTCGATTTTCTTTGAGCTTTGTAGCCTAACTTGTCTTGGTAACCTAGAATTTTGGAATTATTTGTCTTTGAAATTAAAGTTGGGATTATCTAGTGTCCATTGCACGAGAGATGCACGGTTCACGGTGACATGGATCTACCAGGGTTCCAAGCACACACCACTACACTTGCGCGGCACACGAGTTATGGGGCTCGGGGTGGTCGGCAAGCATGAGATTGATGTTCTAAAGCGTAGAGCGCAGCTCCGCTATGTGAGATATGTTGAGCGCAACTCCATATCGTAGTGGAAAAAGGTATGTGATAGGTCTCACCGCCGACCGGACGTAGATCATCTCGACTTAGTCCGTGTCTGTCTCTACATATTTAACCGTGGTATTTACTTGCATTACTTGTTTCGTAATTTAGTTCGCTCATTTATGCTTTTAAATACCATTCGTTTCTTTTGGAAATGTCACATGAAATTCTCCAGTTAGTACTTAAATATTACTATAATCACCGTCTAGTTTGTGACGGTAGGTGTAGGTCCGTCGAGCGGTAGCAGACCGGGGAAGGAGAAGATCGGCGACTTCCTCTGAGCAGTTCGGTGACTCTCCTAACTCATTTGTATGTCTCGACTTTTGTTGTATTATTATTCTTTATGTCATTTTGGGTTGTACAGTGGGTTGAGTGAATAGTTTCATATCTATACATGCATGTGATGTTGTCTTTTCTTGGTTTCCACACTTAGGAATGTTTTGAATTACCAATGCTTCCGCTTATCATTTGAATGACCTTTAAATTGGATAATATATCAATACGTGGATGTGGAGAAATATAGGAACGAAAGGTCGACTAATATGTAATTAAGTCTTAGGTGATTTAGATTAAGGCTTGGTTACGAGATTAGGTCAAGTGCGGTGCCCTGTTTAGTAGTTGGGGCCGTCATGCGTCGTTGCATCGATTGTAGGTCTTCTTTGGTATTTTGATTATATATGTTATATGTCTTTCGGATACTATCTCGAGGTTGTATATTGGGTTGAGTGTTAGTTTCCCGACTTGACTTAGTCTATTTTATGTTTCACTACATTTCGAGGACTTTATATATGTGATGTCATTTCCTGGTTTTCCACACTTATGATTTTATAAATGGCTTCCGCATAAGTCACTAATTGCTTCGCATAATCAATAAGACTATTGCTAATTAATTAATTTAATAAAAAGTTGTAAATTAACTCTAAATTTTATAAACTGGTAGAACTAGTGTATTACTTATCCCGAACACGAGAAAAGAGGCGTCTAGGTTGTAAAGGCTAACTAATACGTAGTTAAGTCCCGCGTAGATATGATTAGGGTTTAATTACAGATTAGTCGGCGGTGCCCTAGATAAGGAGAGAGGCCGTCACGCCTCCCGAAGCTAGGTAACTATTTATTTTGCGTGCTTGATTTGTTTAATTTGCGATGTTTATGTTGAAATAGAGTAAACAACATCGTAATGTATGTCTTTATATTATATTTGACATGCGAGGGTGTGTGTTAAGTATTCGCCTTGATATGCGTGTCGACACGAGTACCGGTAGTTTAAAAGACTAAATATTAGGCCAGGGAAAATAATACACATATGCAATGAATAAAATGGGTTAAATAATAATATGTAATGTATATCGGGTGGTTATGGTCATGGTAGTACGCGTATGTCGAGTTTTGGGACGCGAAATCAGGCGTCGAAACACCCGAAAGCCGACTTTTTGGGCTAAGAACAAAAGCAAGTGAGCTATTGGTGTCCAATTGGAGTCACGAGAGGATAATAAATGGGCCGAATAGAGCTCATTTGATTGGCCTAGTGATGCACAAGTGAGAGGAGATCATTTTGAACATATAAAAAGTCAAGAAGACTTTGTCTTCACCACTCTCTCTCTCCTCTCATTTCTATCCGAAAATTGAAGTGAAGAGCAAGGGTTTGGGCTTGCAAGTTTGATCATTTGAAGAGCTTGGAGTGGTGAAGTCATTAAATCAAGGTTAGCTTCACAATCTCCTCTACTTGCTCGTTCTTTTGGTATGAATTTTTGGGGTGTTTGTGTGAATTATAAGTGAAGTGATATGTGGCTGTTTTGGGGCTGTTTTGATGGGTTTTTGCTATAATTTTTGAGTTGGATGGGAGCAATTATCATGATATTGAATGTTGTGGATGGCGGTGTTGAAGTTATGGAGTTTTGTTGGGGTTTCACCAAAGTTTGTCGGGGTTTCGTCAAGTTTTGTCGGGGTTTAGGCTTCGATTCGGCCAATTGGGGGTCTATCCCGAGGATTGATACTGAGCATAATATGAATTTATATGATGAATTTGATACTCTAATGTGAATTTGGAAAATTCCAAAGTTTGGGAAATTGATAAATTAACGAATATTATGTACTTGGATTTGATCGATGGGTGTTGGGGCACGCATTTGGGGACGTAGAGATTTGTTTTTATATTTGTGGAGCGCGGTTTGAGGTGTGTAGTATTCCAACTAAAATTTCTTGAGCATTTACTTACTTTTGGCTTTTGATTTCATATTATGTCTTTCAATATTATATTTTGTTGGACTTATATGGACGGACGTTGAGGCTCTCCCTCCGTGCCATTTTCGTGTGTATGTCCACTAGACCATAGCACGTGTCACTCGGGGTCTCGGTGAATAGTGCGACCAGAGGATCTTTTCGGTGAACGTGTCGGTGCGCCGTTGGGACCACACCGGCCATCGAGATGACCCGGAGGCTGGCCATGCTTTAGAGTTTGACTCGCTGGTAATGCTCGCGGGAGTGTCCGAAGTATGGTGCTAATCTAACCCTGGGGGCTAGGAACCCACTTTTAACTTTCACTATTACATATGCATGCGATGAGCACGGTTGCATGTATTTACTTCCGCATGTTTATTTAATAGCTTTATTTTAATTTCAGTATTTACTTTCGGTATTGCTCACTTAATTTCCTTGGAATACTCACTCTGGACTCGCCATCCGGCTTTTTGTGATGGTTTGAGCGCATATCCCAAGTACGAGCCGAGGCAAGGGCAAGTTGCCGAGTTATCGGTGATATCGAGATTTTCAAGCCCGGACTTCTACGTTTGTATTATACATATTTTGTTTAAAGTTTGGGATTTTGGGATTGTGAGACCTTTTTGAACCTTATATATATTTGATAATGATATATGGGTTTTCCACACTAGGTATCAGAGTTAAACGAATACATGGCATGAATTGTTGATTTATGTTTGAATTGTCATGCTTAAAGTCTTCCGTTGTGGTTAATTGTGGATTATTTGTGGATCTAAAACAATATTAAGCGATGATTTGAGGTAATTAACAATTTAAACAAGTAAATTGTTCTCCTTTGTGGTTAATAATGGTTCAATGGTGGATGGAGATTGCATGTGGGACACATTTGGATCTCAGTAGGGCAAATTGTGGGCCCGCATTGGCCCCGTGGCGATTCGTTCGAAAAACGGGCCGCTACAATTACCAACAAAATTTAGCAACGAAATTGATTTCGTTGATATTTAGCAACGTAATAGCGACGGATTAGCAAATTTCGATTTTAGTGACACATTAGCAACGGAATAGCAACATAAATTTAGCAATCGAAATTGTTCAGTTGCTGAACTTGGCGCCAAAATATTTTCCTCAAAACATTTCGTTGCTATTCCGTTGGTAAATTTGGCACTCAAATTCCCCCCCCACTACATTTTGTGGCTATTCCGTTGGTAAAGTCGGCGCCTACATTTCCCGCCTAATATTTCGTTGCTATTCCGTTGCTAATGAGTAGCGACGGATTAGATTCAGAATGGGTCGCACACGTGGCAACATGAGTACCAACAGAAATAGGTTATCCGTTGCTAATTCGTTGTTAAATCAAATTAGCAACGGGATAACTTATTTCATTGCTATTAGTTGCTAATTGAAATTAGCAACCTATTAGCAACTGAATAACTTATTTCATTGCTAATTTGATTTAGCAACGGATTAGCAATGAGATAACCTATTCCGTTGCTAATTTCAATTACCAAAAGATTAGCAACGTAATAAGTTATTCCGTTGACAAAAAAAAATTATAATGTCTTTAATTAATTTCCCTCTAATTATATATAGACTTTTTTGGGACTATACAACTCCTAACTCCAAGTTAGTTATTTTTAGGACTATTAACGCCTATCTTTTAATTTATTAACGCCTATTTTCGACTCCACGTTAGCTATATTATAGGACTTCACAAAATTTTTGACTGTCTCAAGCTATTTTTTAACAATTTATTTTTAGTCAATTATTTTTTTTCAAGTATATTTTCTAACAATGAATGCTCTAAGACTAATTAGAGTTTTTCGAATTGAAATTGTTGATTATAATTAGAACTTTGATTGAAAAGGAATACTTAGCTAATTTTTAGCGAGACCACCCGCTCCTTCCCGACCGCTTTTCTCTCTCTCTCTCTCTCTCTCTCTCTCTCTCTAGTGGAAGCGAGATCTCTCTCGCTCCCGCTCCCGCTGGCTTCGCTGCGGCGCTCTCTCACATTTGTTGCTGTACGCACACGCCTCAGTTGTTTGTCGCATCGTTTGTGCCGCCACTGCACGACGCCACCACCTTAGGTAATTTTGTGATATTTATTTTTAATATTATTTACTATTTTTATTTATTTTTATTGAGGTAAATTTGTGAGTGGGGAGCATTAGCCTTGAAGATATGCAAGAGTTTTTGTGAGTGGTTAATTTAGAGGTTAATTTGAAGTTTAAAAAATAGAAATTTAATTTATATTAATTAATTGTCATTTTCTTCAAGAAAAAATTTAAATAATGATTTTATAAATGCAAGATAGGGGTTTTCAAAAATAAAAAGTGTACTTATGGTTATTTAGGTAATATGTTAGAGTGGTTTTCAAAAATATAAGTAATATGCTGTTAGAATTTTTAAAAGAATGTCTTTCTTTGAGTTTTGATGTCACTACACGGTTATTATTATTTTTATTTGCTTCAGTTTGGGAGAAAATGACATCCCATTCTTCTCTCTTTATATATTTTTGTATTAACTTTTTTTTTGTATTTGCTTTAGTTTGCTAAAGTCTTTAACTTTTTTTTAACAAATATATTACAACTTTTATGTTTGTAGTAAATTCTTAAATGCGATATATATTGACACGAATTTAATTTTTCACCACCTCGGCACGAACTCTTTTATATTGCTTTCACGGTTGAATTAAATCCACATACTTTCTTGATGGCCCACACGCATCTCGATGCATAAGAAAACGATCACAATATTATGTTAGTAAGTTTAAATGCAATTGAATCATTGTTGATACATGCATTTGAATGATATTAATTAGTAATCAATTAATTAGTATGCAATTGAATCACGATCGATCGCACGAAACTTTTCACAAAAGAGAGACTCAAGACATCAGAGTTTCGATAACGTCCTACCACGAGATGTTGCAGAACATGGTGGGCCCGAGTTTCGAGTTGACGTGCACGGAAGAGTCACTGAATCCCGAAGCACAACAAATTTATGATATGGCCGATGCGGGATATAAACCATTGTGGGTTGGGCGCAAAAAAATGACTAAGTTGTATGCTGTGACGAGATTAATTGCTTTGAAAGCGGAACGATGAGAGGCAGCAGAGGACCGATGTGACGATGAGCCACCTCTTGGCGTTTTTGAGGCAACAACTCCCTGGAGTAGATTTTGGCGATCTCGGGGCTAGCACCTCTCAAGCCTCACCTCTCAAGCCTCACCTCATCGGACCCCACATGATGGTGTCCCGCCACGAGGCATGACAGATCATGACGATCATAGAGGAGATGAGCAATATTCAGACTTCTTTGCGTAGGACGACGACGACTTAAATCGTTCGTAGTCATTATGTAGCTTGATATAAACATTTTTGGGGAACATTATTGTGATTATTGTAAACTTTTGTCGTTTCTTATGAAATCTCTACTTTTGACAATTTTTTAAAATTTTGTATAATTTTTTAATAATTTTAAAAAATTATTATATGATTTAATATTATTTATTGGTATGTAGCAACAGATTAGCAACGGAACATCAAATTTCGTTGCTAATCCGTTTCTAAATAGCAATGGAGTAGTTACGAAAATATTAAATAGTAATATTTATTTTCATTAAATATAATTATTTGTCTGTTACAGATTGGTAACGGAATATTAATAAATAATATTTTTTCATAAATAAATAAATTATTTTTTTCACTGCTAACGTAGCAACAGATTAGCAACGAAATTTCAAACTTCGTTGCTAAGTTAGCAATCAAACGACAAACTAGAAAACAGTTTTGGCAACGTTTAGCAACGAAAAATTTTGTTGCTAAATAGATTAACAACGAATAAACAGGGCTTTAGCAACGGAAAATCTCGTTGCTAAATTGACTATTTTTTGTAGTGTCTATTCCTCTCCGCCCAAATCCACCAAAGTATGGAATGTAAGCTAGCTTGCCAAATTCTTCTCCTTCGACTCATTGCAGCCCCATAAATTTGCATTTCCATGGCCTGACTAACAGAGAGAGGGTTTACCCATAACATATTCAATTCGGAGGCAAGGCGCAACCATATATTTTTGGAGAAATCACAAAGTAAAAAAAAAAAACACGATCAACCGATTCCCCATTGCATGTTACCACAGAATATGCATCTATGAGGAGAGATAGAGAGATCAAACATGCGATATTGGAGGGTTTCTGCAACACTTACCTTATTCTGTTATACCAGCCAAGTAAGGAATCGATATTTTATTAGGACCGAGCTTTGCCAAATCAGCCTATATGTATCGTTGTTCATCAACGCCCCACTGGAAGTCAATGCAGTTGTCGTCGATTTTACAGTGAATTATTTTGAATCCTCCCACTTCCATACTCGCTTATCAGCTTCCTGGGGCATTGAGTCTTCGCTCCCTCCTTAGCACAATATTCCACTATACTAGTGTTTTCTGCCCCGTGTTTACCACCATAAAATTAAAGATGAAAGCTTTCGGTGTTCATGCCAGATTGAATAGAAGGGGGAAATCTGACCGCAATGAATTCTCACCTATCCACTAATCCTGCCAAAACCTAATTTGGTTTCCATTGCCCAGCTTATATTGCACATTTCCATATAAGTATCCTTGCACATAGCAATTTCTGTTGAGATGTGTGGACCGAAATAATAGTCCCACATCGGATAATTGAAACTTCATAGTGAAGTATATAAGTGGTGATCTCCTCTTAACTAGTACCGATGCCTTTTAAGATAAAACCCCACACCTAAAAAAAATTGAAAGGTGGTCAAGTTGGGGACAGTATCGGTACTGGCGGAGATCATAGACTCGCGGAGATGTGCTGCGGCGGGGCGCTTGCGGATAATGTGTCGCAGGCATGAAAAATCAACAATTTCCGTCCATGGCGCATGCTTAGTTGGTCTGAACTTATCCCCTTGATCCCACCCATTATCATCTCTACTGTAGATACTCTCAATGATTTGGGCCCAAAAGGCATCCCCTTTCATTGAAAGCATCATAGCCATTTAGATAACATTGCCCTGTTTCTATGTTGCAAGACAGTAACTCCAAGACCTTCCTCCATTTTAGATTTTATAACCTACTCTCATGCAACTAGTGAATACGAATCAGTAGAACCCAAATTTTGTCATAGAAAGTTCCTCATTAGTTTCTCACAGTGCTTAACTACACCTGGCGGCATAAGATTAATGGACATAAAGAAAGATGGTATGCCTCTAACACAGATAATATCATGGTGAGTCTACCGCCTTTCAATAGCCAACCGTCTTTCCATCCATCAAGTCCATTTTTCGAATCACCGGGGCTCAAAAATGCTTTTGTATGGGGTGATGTCTAGGGGCATGCCGAGATACTTTAATGGTCAGTCACCCGTCACACAGCCAATGGTGCTAGCTATGGATTCTACTTCATTTAGGTCTACATTAATTCCCACTAACATTGACTTAAGAGGGTTAAGCCTTAAACCAGAGATGTCGCAGAAGTTACGTATAATTCTCATCAAATTTGTAAGGCCGAACTAATGATTTGGTCCTTGAACTTTGTGTTTTTTATGTTTTTGGTCCCCGAACTTTTATTACTACATATTTGGTCATTGAACTTTCACGATGATTCTACATTTAGTCCTTCCACCATTTAAAGTGTTAAATTCCACCAACGTGGGTAACAAAAGTGTCGTGTGACTAGTCAAAAAGAGTGAAGTGGTTTATATTATTGAACCAAATGACTCATATCGACCAACAAAAGTCGAAAAAAAAATTAATTTTCCCCCAAAACAGAAAAAACTCAAAGTTCAGGGACCAAAAGCATAAAAAACTTAAAAGTTCAGGGACCAAATGCACAACAATGAAAGTTCAGGGACCAAATGTACACTAATAAAAGTTCAGGGACCAAAAGCATAAAAGACTTAAAGTTCAAGGACCAAAAAATATGTTTTGCCTATTTGTAATTGCTTCCCTATTTCCTTCCATGAAGAGTAAAGAATCGTCTGCGAATTGTAAATGTGATACATGAATGCTCTCGCTTCCTATCCTCAAACACCGAACAACATTGTGTTGTTTCGCCCTCTTAATCATTCGACCAAAAACATACACAATGAGTAGGAACAAAGATGGAGATATAGGATCACCTTGCTGAAGTCCTTGCTTGGCAAAGAATTTTCCCCTCGGTCTTCAATTGATCATAATAGAAAAATTGGCCGAGGAAACACAACCACGCATCCATCTCCTCTATCTATCTCCGAAACCTTTCCTCATCATGACATAGTCTAGAGAATCTTAGTCGACACAATCATACGCCTTGCGAAATCAAGTTTGAGCACCAATCCCCTTTGTTTTTTTTTTCTTAATATATTATACCACCTCACGGCAATTAACACCGAATCTAGCATTTGTCTTCCCGGTGTAAAAGCATTTTGTTCCTTCACAATTGTATGCGCTAAGACCTCCCTCAGCCTATTTGCAAGTATTTTAGAAAGCACCTTGTACATAGACGTGATTAGGCTAATGGGTTGAAAGTCTGAAATACTCCCCGAGTTGGTACCCATTGATATGAGACAAATGTGCGTATGATTCATTAGGGAGCTCACCACCCCATTCCTGTGGGATTCTTGCAAGACTTTCATTACATTTGTTCGCATCGTGGCCCAACTTATCTTGGCATCTTAAGTACTCACACCACTCTTAGACTAAAACCTATATGGCTATATATAAATGCAACTTTCATTACATTGAGCCTTAATTTTGTTAAAAAATAATGAAGATTTTGTTGGAAATATGAGATTAACTTTTGGTCCACACATCTCCAACACTCCCTTTGGATTAAAATCAATATGAGATACCTTCTCCCACATTAATGCACCTTAAAATAAATTAGAATTAATATATGACTTCTTGTTGATGTGAATGTGTCTTAAATTGTTTAGATTCGCGAGACGATTCACATCGAGCCCCGAGTGTGCAAAAATCGAGAGTGGATATCGCGGCGAGTCGAGGTAAGTGAGGGACTTGCTCAATTATAAAGTATGACTTGATATTAATTATGTTAAGACATACGTTTTTAATTAGAGGCTTCGGATACGGGTTGCATCGTGTTATTATCTTGATTCTACTTATCTATGGGATGTATGTATGTTGCACCAAACTTGAAATTACCTGCTCCTGGGTAAGGAGTTAGGATTGTTTCCTCCTGGGTAAGGAGTTGGGATTACTCTCTTATATAGACCCTTATGGTCGGTTATTATGGACATGAGCGGTGGCTAACTTCTCATGGAAACCTTAAATATTTTGGAGCTAGCACACATTAGTGATGACTTTGGACGAACCTACTATTCATTTGATAGGACTAACGAGAAGGCACATAAGGCCTGTGTGTCGGCCAGTGGTTGTCATCACCTCGATGGTAGGGGAATCGGTCGCTGGACTCATGTCAATAACTAGTATGCATTGAATGAGACCACAACTTTATATTATTACTATTTTCTATAGTATTTCTCTTTGTGAACCCTATGCATGATAATGAGTTTTGACTTGAAAACGTTTTTATCAATCTTGTTGACTTGAATTATGAATGCTTTATAAATCCATGCGATGTTTTATTTTAAATATTTATTTACTTAATTTAAACTTATGCTAGTCGTGCATGCTTATTAAGTATTACTTACGTATTTAATGATTAAGCGTGTTTTCCGCATTACTGGGTTTCGTTGTCTCTTTTATTTCACCTTACTTACATCTCAAGACCATACACATCAGCGCTAGATTAAGACAAGGGAGAGACGGTAGCTTGAAGCCTTTTATTTTGATGTGAGCCTTGTAATGATATTACCTATTTATTTGATTTTGAAATGATTGAACTTGGGTTACAATTTTAAATAGGTCTTCCTTACTCTCATTTAGCTTAAACGACTTAGTAGTGTTTGAATAACTTAAGTGTTTTAAGGATTTGAAAACCCAACAATAGTTTCATAATACGTCATATAAAATTCATTTTTATTTAATTCCGCAATTATTTATCCATATGCACTAGTTTTATATTCTGCATGTTGTTTTAGGCGTGCCAGATCGTTTGCTCGGGCCAGATTTGGGTATTGGGTCTGGGTGGCAGGCTGGATCGTGTGATTCAACCTTAGGTCGGGAGAGGGTCGTCTCAAAATGGCACAAGTTACATTTCTATACAATTACATGAATAAATAAGGCTAAGTAATTATAAGGATTAAAGTGGGTGTTATATCATGTGAATAGTTGGAATAATAAGAGGTGGAATATGTAGAGTTGTCAATCCATATTATTTACAACACTCCCCCTTGGATGACAACTTGCTAAAAGAAAATGTCTCGATAAAACTTCTACTAAGGAAAAATCAAGTGGGAAAAAATTCGGCATGGAAAAAGAGTACATCGTTCTCATCAATATTGATACGGAGTATAATTTTGATAGGATTGTCTCGTTTAAAATAAAATAAAATAAAAACCTTAGGAAAATCCAGTTGGATAAAACCATAGCTAAGGGAAAAAAGTACAATACATTAATCAATTTTGAAAATGAAGTATTAATATTGTTAGGATCGCCTTGTTAAAAACCTTGCATAGAAAAGACAGTGAGATAAAACCATAGCTAAGTGAAAAAGTGTGCAATGCACTAATCAATAACTATTTTTTATTCTCCCCCTCATGTTAACATGGGTGAGACATCTTATATTGATCTGCAACAAATCTTTGCAAAACTTAATTTTATCCTTTTGAGTAAAACAAATTCATGTCACTTATGATTAACTCGAAGATCATGAAAAGTGTATATAATACTATTTCAATTTCTTGAAGTAGAAGAGTTACATCTTAAAAATGTAATATCTGGTCTTTTACGCCATAAGCGTTTTGTTAGCGTATGCATTTTGTTTCACAGGAATATCATTTCCTCTAGAACCTTTAATGTTGGAACATGATTTTGTTACTCTTTTATATTAGTAATTGCATCAAGTAATTGATTCATAACTTATTGCTAATAAATGATCATTAGAACTTTCAAGTTCATATTAATTTATACATGGATCATAATGCAACAAATTTGATGCGTTTCATGCAATTTCACGTTATTCTTTTTGAATTGACTTTATATCTCCCTCTAATGGTGGCAAATTGTTTCATCATAGTGACATCAAAAAATCTTTTAATAAAAAATCCCCTCTTAGGGGTTTAAGGCATCTTAGAAGATAATGAATTGAGAGTTAAATCAATATAAATATCTTATTGATTCGTCTTGTTATATCAGATATTGTTTGAACATTAGCCTCATGTAAGTTCAAGTTTGAAAACTATTTTCTTTTATATCAAGACATAAATTCATCGCCTTTATTTAGCTCATGATTTGAACACATCTCAAGGTATTAATTTTAATGAGCCATATAATTTATAATTTTGCATTTGATTGGCATGGTAAATGTCATCAAAATATTTGGGCATATATGACAATATATGATCAGTATGACCTAATGGCTTTACGATTTTGAGCATGCTCATTAATTTGTCAATAATTTTACCCTTTATATTTCATGTGGTGCACCACTTTTATTTCACTTTTGGTGGAATTATTAATATGACATTTACCAAATCCTTTCCCCCTTTTCACATCCATAATTTTATCATTGCGACCATGGTCATTTTATAACGCAACATATGTTTCATGAAACTAGACCAATTGGACGAAAGTGATATTACATTATTTTACTCAGCTACCATGAGGCAAAAAACTATTCATAATATTTATATTGAATTGATATACGCGATCGATACTTTGTTGCAATAATATATCAAGGTGCACCACGTGGATTTTTTCATTTCCTTATTAGTCATATTAAAGTTGTAGAATTATAACTCAAATTTGACTGATATAAATAATGTAGCTTGAGACCCAGCCGCTCATTTAGAGCTTTTTGGAGTATCACCAATTTTGGTTTTATTCATAACTCCATAAGGTGAAAGGATAATTATAAAGTGATATATTCATTTTTCAAATCTCTATAGAGATATTGACGAATAAATACTAGCACTGTGCGCACATCCTTGCGTAAATGCTTTAATCATAATGTTAGCATCTAATTATCCTTAACAAGTAATTTTTGTCAATAATATTATGATAACAAATTCAATCAAGTATAATATGTTTGAAAAATAAATATGACATAAATAGTTTTCTCATTTTTGTATATAAAATACATAATATATATAATTAAATAAATGTCCAAAACTTGATTATTTTATACATAAAATATACTACTTGTATGAGTTGGCGGGACAACCTTCAGGATGGGTGGCGAGATGAAAGCCTACTTAGCAACCATGTCTCCTCGGACGGGATAATCCGTCTCCCTTTCAATGTTTATCTTTACCGGGGACGAGATTTATTCACTATCAACTCAAACTTATTATAGTATTATTTATATTATAAAAATCAAGAATAGAACATAATTAATCTTTAATAATTTTATGAGAAGAATTAATATGAAAATTATATGATCATAGGAAATGCCTTTCAATTAATGGCAAAGCAGGTCGTGCATAAATAATATATACTTGATATTTTATAAAAAATATTTAACAATACCGTTGTTACCGTTAGATGAATTTGTCCATAGACAACTAAAGCAAGTAGCCCCGCATCTTCTGATTTCTAGCCTATATATTGTTAATATCTTTCTAAAAAAAATACATTTTTTTTGTTATGCTAAAAAAAAATATTTGCATATGTAGATTATTGATGCATAGAAATATTAATCCATTTATATGTATAATAAAATGGAAATGCATTGAAATAATTAATAGCGTGAAAAGCATATTAAATCATTGGTTAAGAAAATTAAAGTATGTACATATACAAGTCTTGAAGAGCATACAAAGCCAAGAGTATTAATTTTCATGGAATATTATTAATTATATTTCATATATGTGAATAACATATATAATCATGTAAATCAAACAAATACCGTTGTTTAATTAAAGCCACAGTTTTTATTTAATCAAGAATTACTCTAAGTCTTTATCGATCATTAATTATAGATCATGAGCTAACACTATATTATTGAATGACTCGATAACAGTCACTTGGGAGAAGAACATACTCAAGTACGGACCTTTATTAGCTAGGTGCATATGCATGGTAAAATCACTAATTTTTCACCATATATCATCATGAATATAGTACGTTGTACATCACATGCGAAAATATATAAATTGATTCATCAAAGAAGATATTTGGACGCATAAGTTTAAAACATTCTTATACACATAATTTTATGAAACAAGCCAAAGGAAAAAAAATTATCATGTTTAATTTCATGGACGATTAACACTGTAAATTAAAGTGATAAAGGCCAGTGAAAGGTCTCCAATCTTTTAATTTGCTCTTACTAAAGAGTTAAAAACAACTCGCTGAATACATAAACTTGTCCACTTTAGACTTTACAAAATCAATCAAGTTATGAGCCCAAAAAAATAATTAATCTATGAACGAATTTAGACTTTTACGAATAATGAACCCAATAAAAACACGCATAGCAAGGTCTAAGCAAATTAAGCAATTAAAATATAAATCGTATCCTTGCTTAGTCTTCCTACGTTACAATGATCGTAGTTGATTTTCCAACTTCAAAAAAAAAAACAGTTCATGCTAAATTTTAAAGAGATAGAATTGATTTCTAGAGAAATCACATATAAAAAGAATATTCCAAAACTTTAAATATCATATCCCTCATGAATCATATGGTAAGATATACCCTTTGGAACCAAGGAAATGAAAATAATTAAAAATTATATCTTCCAAGCTTTGTATCATAAGAAAGTCTTCTTATTTGAAGTCTTTCATGTAGAGCTTCGTGCTAATAACATGTTGTAAACTAATTAGAGATAAATCTAGGAAAGTAAACATAAAGAACTAGAAAGATAGCAAGAGAAGAGATAGGGGATAAATATAAGAACTTTTATCTCAACATAGTGTATCTCATTACATGGGTGTGACCCTTTTTTATAGGCCCATGGTAAGACCAAATGACACAAGTTACATTTCTATACAGTTACATGAATAAATAACATTAAGGCTAAGTAATTACGAGGATTAAAGTGGGTGTTACATCATGTAAATAGTTGGAATAATAAGAAGTTGAATACGTACGTAGAGTTGTCAATCCATATTATTTACAATAGTTTTAAATTTTTTTATTGGTCAAATATGTTAATTTTAGAATTAATGTTATAATTAAGTTATAATATTTTCCTGCAAGAATGAGGATATAATATCGACACCACATTTAACTAAATTTATATATTTAGTATTTTTAGATTTAATTTTATACTTGTAATGATTAATTATTACTCCTTTCAGTCAAAAATATAAGGTATTTTATAAATATCTCTCTTAAAAAATATTAGATGTTTTCGAAATTCAAGAGGACTTTCTATTTAATCCTCTTTTTATTAAAACATTTCACTGAATACGAAAAATAAAAATAAAAATTAAACATTTACTTACTCAAATCAAACACTTTTTCTTCTTTTAATGAATGAAATAACGAATTATATATATACACATCTATATATATAGTTAACCACATGCATAATTGAAGCACTTGCTCTCTATTCGTGTGAATGGGCAAAAATTTAATTCAAATTCATAATTAATGATTTTATTAATATGTGTGTTTTGTGCAAAAAGGACTTATACTTTCGATCAGATGGAGTATAATTTGTAATCAAATGCATTTGTGCACATCCCTAAATTAGAAAACTTAAAAACATTCAATAAATTTTATTTAAGTATTACAAATCTAATAATCTAATATCTTTTGTTACTAGAAGGAGGTTTGAAGCATATAGAATTGAAGTATTTGATGAAACTCAATATTTTTCACTCCCTTAATATTATGTGTGATAGCGTTGTCAAAACATCTCTTGGTGAGATGGACGTGGCATCGATCACTTACCAAAAGATAAGATTAAATTTGAAATTAAGGTCGTAGATTCGACTCATGTTCAAGTTGATGATAAGAAAAAGGGTTGGTTGGATTTGTTTTTCTCTCTACTTGTAATTGGTTTCACAATCTTATGCTTCCTTAACTCTAAGTTCATGGGACCACTAAATATGAGGCGCCCTTGGCTCAAATATTTAAGGTGACACTATTAATTCTCAATACTCTAACTCGAAACCTCTAATTAAATATTTATCGTCTGTTTGATTCATATGATAGGGTGGGATAAGTGGTGGTACTAAATAATACTGGTATTCCGTTCGAGTATAAAATTGTCCATAAGATTATTTTAACCCACATGATTGGGACAATTTAAAATCATGAATTCAACGGTATTATTTTATCTCAGTCTCGATGACTTTAAAATGATCAAAATTCCCTCATCATAAACATCCAAAACACACATTCATTCATCATCTTCTCGACTCTCCAACATCAAAAAACCCTAGCCGTGCTTTTGCCGAAGCTCGTCCGCCTCGATCGTGCCTGCGTTGTGCTTCCTCCTCTCGCGTCTGTGTGCAATCTCTCTCTCCAAGTAATCTCTCTCTCTCTCTCTCTCTCTCTCTCTCTCTCTCTCCTCTCGCCTCGATCATAAACAACCATGAATCAACAAAACCTAAAAACCCAAAACATGAAAATCACAAATTATGAGTCCTCGCCCTCATAAAAAACCCACTTTAGACATCGAAATGCAACAATGTTGAAATGTATGTGTTGTGTGTTTTCGTTAGGGTTTGAACGAATGAGTTTGTAGATATAAAATGACACTTTAGTAACTTCACATATTGAAATCAAGTTTAATCTCACCCTTTATACCCCAACTGAACAAGTCCCTCTATTGGAACTAATACCCAAACTCATGTTATAATCTCGATGTAAAATAATCTCATGATCTTGGGATTATTTCACATGTGGACCGAATAGGCTATTAGGGTTTAAGGTTAAGGGTGTAGAGATTTGTGTCATCAGGCCATATCCCCTTAAACTTTGTAGCTTTAATATTAACTAGCCTAATTAAGGTAGATGACAAGGATGTCAAGGAAGTCTTTTTGTCTTCGCAATCGAGCATGGCAGCATGGGTTTAGGGTTGGGGTGCCGGACTAATTCCGTGAGATCAGTCTAACCTAAGTACACACAGAGGGGCTAAAAAAGGTTGGACAACCATTATTATCAAGAAAAAAAAAAAAAAAAAAAAAAAGCGTGCATGGTCGAGCGCATGGGTGGGTTAGTAACTTAGTAGGGAAGCTGGACTATGTGTTAGGCCCATGATGGGCCTGCATTGAAGGTCCTTAGATTTCTCTAGTAAAGCTTTTTCACTGAAAATACATACTATGTATTATCAGAAAACGATTGATAAACCCACTTTTGACACCTACATTTAACACTTAGCTATTGTGGTACTTTGAATTTTGCATCAAGATTTGTGTGCACAAGTTCTAAGGTGTATCCAAAAGTCCACAACAAACTAGGTGTCAAATATGTAGTGTTAAAAGTGGGCTAATGTTCATCAGGCCCGGAAGGAAGCTATACCATGGCTCTCTCTTCTAATGTATTATTTGATCTCCGCTAACGAAACTATTTGGATAAAAAAAGAAATTGATAAAAAAGAAACAACTCGCCTCCACTGGGGTTAAAATTCGTGACCTATTACTCTCAAATATCGTACTAAATTATTGAGTCACCCAATTAGTTAATAAAAACAAAATAGATTTGCATGTTAAATTTTGTAAAATTTGTCCAGCTACACAACAACGCGTGCGCGAGTCAATCGATCTTCGTCAACATCGATATTATTTCCAACTTAATCGATCTCCGTTAGCATCGATATTATCTCTAACTTAATCGCCTCAACTCTTAGAGATGGGTTTTTAATTAAAAAGACATAAGTAATAGTTAAGGGGAGATGATCATCACTTTATTGTGTAAATATCTATATCTATATATATATAAAAGTCGGAGGAGAGAGAAAGTTCAGAAGCTACCTCCTCTCACCATTCTAATTTTCTAATTTTTTAATTTTTTATTATTTATTTATTTCTATTATCGATTGTCTCAAGATATATAATTATCTATTATGTGTGCATCTATTAATAATTAATAATGGTTATATTATCAAAGAATAGATTAATAGAATCAGTACATTCTACTCAAAATCATGGGCAAATACATGGAATGGAGTGTGGTAAAAGTTTTTAAAAATTATGGGCAGATACATGGAATTGAGTGTAGTGCAAGCTCTATTCCCCCTATAAATTTCACATCTCATCCATTCTTCTACGCTGTAATTATCCCGCATCCAGTTTGAGCAATTTTTAGGGAGTGCTTGGCCATCATCTGAATTTTTGTTTGGGTCTCCAAGTGCACATGTTTGTAGGGGTTTTTTGTGTTTGAATGGATGCACAAGTACCATTGGTTGGCTTATGTAAAGGGTCGAGCACGCCGATTTTTATTTTTTATTTTTTATATATAGTTTTTGCTTGACATAGAGGTCAACTACGACACCCATCATTTTGTAACTTTCCTATTTTTTTGCTATTTTTCATACATATAAACCATGAAGGTCTTCACTGACATCTGCGCGGAGCGCAGGGAAACAACTAGTATATCAATAAAGGAAAACCGCCTCCATTCATCCAAAAAAAATATGTATTAGTATGGAGTTTCATTTAATCGATGTAAGATTGTCCACACATCTTCAACATTTATTACCGTTGTACTTAACGATGTTAAGGTTTGTTTTCAGATTGATTAGTGTTTCTCACAGTGCTATTAGAGTGGATCGAGTGAAGTAGGTAACTGGCTTTGTGGTCTATAATTAATATCGTTATTTTCAGGAATCCAATGTAGAAGACTCCCTTTTTTGCCTTGTTTTTTGTTTTTGGTTTCATGCCAGCAGGCCTTTGTTGTTTGTGTCCCGCGCCAGACATTATAATCGGTAGAGATGGTATCAAATTCACGACCATTTCTGACTACTCTAATGGATAGTCAACCACACGTGCGATTGACTAGCAGTCAATGACGGTGTAGTCAATGCAACACAACTTTCACGTTCCACACTACTTGAAAAAAAAAGGTAATGGAAAAAGAAGATGCTAGAGCAATCCATTTTGAATACTCACTTTCGGCACTTAATTGATTTAAGTGGGTGTTTAGTCGTGTGATACATCTTGAAATATGCGCATATATCTTTTGAGGTGCATTACATGGAGAGATACTCACTTAGGCTCGTTAGGTGCTCAAAGTGAGTGTCCAAAATGGGTTACTCTAGCATTTTCCAATGGAAAAAAAACCCTTAATTAGGTGCCTTTGCTTTTTGCATCATCACGATGTGTGCACATGTATTACACCAACAAGTGTGTGTATGTGATTAGATACTATATAAGGAGATCTCTTCGTTGACTCATCTAAAAAATTGTATTGTTCTACTAATAATATGAGCGTTTGTTTTTTGTTTGATGAGTCGATACTCTATTTATTATATTATATACAAAATAATCAGTATTGCAAAAATTGGGGTATAAAAGGATGGGATTTACAAAACAAAAAATGGGTTATGGTAATTGACTCATCTGGAATATTGTATTGTTCCGAACCAAATTAGGTTATTTATTGAAAAAAATCATAATAATTGAGTACGGATTATATGTTTCTTTGAGAAGAACGGTAATAATGTATGTACGTATATATATGTTCGTGTACTTAATTATTTTGTGAAACATAACGTAGTTTCTTCGAAACATGGTGTGGCTTAAGGACCAAATTAAGTAAGACTGATCTCTCTTGCACGTTGCATGTGCTTTTGATCCAAACCAACAGTATTGTCTTTATATAAATAAAAGGCTAAGTACAAATCAAGCTTGCAGGCAATACATAATTAAATATATAATTAATCCATTGGAATGTTGCTCTACATAATAGTGTATTTGATAGATCGTGCAGTTATATATTAGAACCATCACTATGTTTGTTTAATTAGTTTTGAGTGTTGATAATGACGAACTTGGATGCTTTAATTTTTGTCTTTTTGCTGGCTATAGCTAGTTTGTTTAGTTAAATTAATCAATTTCCGTTGCATGCCTTAACTACATTCATAGAGTATTATTTAATTAAAGTTGTTATAAGCTATTCTATTAGTTAAATTAAATAGTGTCGAGTTATGGTGTCGTCGTCCCTCAAAAGTTATGTTATTATAGTCTTTGGTGGGTACGTACGTTTTTTCTAAGCTAGCTTAATTAGTAATGCCAGTGAGCATTGCTTGTTGGTGTGTATATTATTGATCTAAAACAATGATATAAAAGGATTTAGTATATATGTTTTGATTTGCTGTCGTTATTAATTAATCATGTGTCGCATACATACTTATCCATGTCTAATCTTCGTTGTTTTGGTTGATATATTGCATATATGTACTTCTTAAAAGAATGAAGCCTTTACTTCAAACCTTAAGTAAGTTGAGTAATTCACACGTAATCTCTCTTGTATATAAACTTGGACTTGGATATTCCATTAATACAAATTCTAATAATTTATGCTCTTACGGTGAGAAAGTAAATAAGAAAGTTTATTTATTTACCTGACTTAGTTTCTTCCTTAGTCTTTCAATTCTATATACATTTTTGAGTAATTCTCTAAAATAATGTTTAGGCTCTTAATCAAGTTCCAACTTCAAATTTATTAATTTTCTCAAGAGTAATCGATATGTAACTATTATTTCTTTTCTTTTCTCCAATGGGGTGCTCGAAGAATGACTTTAATTAAGATGACTTGAACAATGTTTCTTCGATAACGTATTGATTGGAGATTTATTTAACGTCTAGTGTTGTAGCATACATGCATGAATTGAAAACTAAACCGAGCTATATACATGTGTAAGTATGGCACCGCATTCAAAAAATACTACAAACACTAGGAACTTGTCTTATTGCATTATTGAACGCAAGAGGGACTCTCTCGAAGATTTCAATAGATAGATATCTAATTGATAAGATACGGCGCGAGCTCACCTTCTAAGCAACAAAAGAAGAAGAAATTGAAAGGTGGCACAAAAGGTGGCGACAAGTCTTTTAAATTGTCTAGGAGTATAAATTAAAATCGCCAAATATACAAGGCATGCACGTACATGCCTTGGAAATAAAATATTGTCCCATAAATTAAGCACCTCCCGACTAGGTGAACCGAACCAACATATTTTCATACTAATGATTTAATTTGTTCATGAAGAAGGTATAATTCGAAACATGGGGAATTAATGTTTCTTGATTTCTAGTTCAAGATACATTCTTGGTGAGGGGCGTAGATATTAAAACAGGCAACTTCCTTGAAAGTTTTCGTATTGTATCTTTTTTTGTTTTTTTTTTTTGCTTGAAAAAATATGCATCATTAATTTTACGGTTTCTACCTCATAAAAGTGAGAACGTGTCTTTTCCACTCGCGCTACATACGTGATTGGCATAATGTATTATATAATTAAATTGAGTAAGAGTGAAAATAGTTTTATTCGTGCTGCCTCGCTCCAATTAATTTAAAATCTAAATTTTGTGGTGCATAGCTAATTAGCCTGAAAACCTCGTTGGAAGCCTTAGCTAGGAACTCCAATTTAAGCAATGATAATGAAACATTTAACTAAAAAACATGGTGTGTAAAATATGACTGAAAATGTTTCTTATCTAAATACTAAGATGACCAAAAGTTGTCTTCCTCGTGAAGTTGATGTCCTCTTAAGGAGGTTGTTGTGAAACCTTAATGGCGTTTCTGCTCTTAAGATCTGCTAGAATCTCTTTTGTAAGAATACACTCAATCAAGAGAATCGTTTCTCACCTCTCTTCAGTGATATGGTATGTTTCAATATCAATCTTCTCACATCCTCCCCTACATTTATGTTGCCCTCTTTACTCCCACCTACCTCCCCGCTGCAACTGCACTTATTCGCTTTTATTTCTCTCATGTGCTTACCCAATCACATATGAAACTACAATTTCTTCCACCCCTCAGCCTTCACGCGCCATTTACTCTCCCTACCACATCTCATCAGCTACCTTTATCATTTTTCCCACCAAATCATACATCCATCTTATCTCTGTTGAACCCTATACCCTGTATAGCCACCTTTTCATATTAATGTCCTCCTCAAACAACCCCAAATGCACTGGAAAGAGAAAGATCTGGGACCTTAAATGGGTAGATTTAATGCTAGATTTTGTGCGCTCAGCCGTTTTTCCATTAACATCCTTCTTAAATTTGCTATTTATGGTCATCGTCATGCTCATGCTTCTGGGCCTATTTATACTGTATATTCTATTTCTTAACCATCACACCAACTCTCATAGTTTTCTTATACTAAGTCTCCATCTCTTTTCTGGTCTTTCTTCTATATCTTTTTTTCCAACTCCACACTTCGTTCTCTGTTATACCCCACTTTTACCTTCTATGGCTGATGATCTCTCCCTCCCTTTCCAGTATGTTCAACTAGAGCAAAAAGAAAACGCAGAACTCCACATTTCTGATGAGCTAAAAACCGAGCCTACCCAAATCTGTAATCTTAGCCTTCTTGGTCGACTTGCAACCCAGCGAAGGTATAATAAAAATGGTTTCTGATATGCTCTTCTTTATGCCTGGGATATCCAAAATGAGGACATTGTATTCATTGAAGTTTCTGAAAACCTTTTTCAGCTCTGTTTAACAACCCTCAAATCCATAAATTATGTTCTTGATTTAGGCCCTTGGCTCTTCAATGATCACGTTTTTCTTGTGAAAAAATGGTCTCATAATGCCTCCCTTGACCTAAATGATATTAACACATGTAAGCTTTGGGTTCAACTCCATAATCTGCCTATCGATTGCATGAGTGAAAGCATTGCTCAACTCATAACAATGGAGCTTGGCTCCCCCAGCAAGGTAGAAAAGGATTGGAGAAAAATGGTCCGCTTCTTGCGAAGTTCCTTAAGGTTAAGGTGGAAGTTGATGTCAATAAACCGCTGATGGGAAGAAATAAGATTATTAGCGGTTTTAAACCTATCTTTGTTGAATTTAAGTATGAAAGGATCAAGGTTATTTGCCATGTTTGTGGCAAGATTACTCATTTTAAACATCTATGTGATCAAGATCATCTAGTTGGTCAATCGTATCCATATGAAGATTGGATGTTGGTGGAGTACCTTCCGAAGCAACCAACAACTCAGCGAGGAGAATCATAGAGACGCACTGCATCTCGAGGAACATCTAGTGAAAACATGGAGCACAAAATGAAGGATCAAAATATCTCTGACTCTGACATGTCGTTGTCAGACAAAAATGAATCTCCTGTACATTTAGTCGGTGGGAGTAATCATTCACAATCTATAGGCAACTTCTCTGGAAGTTCCTCGAACCAAGTCTCGAAAGATGCTGGAGCAAATAGTGCACTTCAGGTGGCGATGCACATAAGTCCAAAAATCCATGTTAACTTTCTATAATAATATCCCTTTGGGCCTGGATCTTGTTAGGCTCTACACAATACCAAACATGCCTGAAGTGGTTAACTCAGGAAGGTTATTTGCTGATATTTTGGCCCAAGCACAACAAATGTTAGCTGAGCCCACGATGGACAGCATTTATCCAGCAGTGACAGTTAACAATCCAAATAACCAGAATATTGTTGTTATTTTTGACGACACTTCTAGTTATGTCCGAGTTCCTCCTAGACCACTTAACCGGAAGCAGAGAGAGCTCGAGGAAACATGGTTTAGGTGGAAGACGTAATGCAGATGTGGAAATGGAACGAGCTTCTCCTTTGAGGAGGAAGTGGGATGGTAAGCTCACTGAGGACCTCCATATGGATTCCAACAAAAAGTCAAGACTTGGCTATGTTTTAGACGAAGAGGAGGGGGCCCAAAGTGTCCTCGCCAAAGAAGAATGAGGTTGTGTGCCTGGAATTGTCGAGGAGTTGGGGGACCACCGACAATTCCATCTCTCGAAGAGTCTTGTTAAGACTCGCCTCCCCGACATTCTCTTCTTGGAGGAAACCCAGCAAAGGTACGTCTTTATGGAATCTTTCATAATCAAATTAAAATTTTCATGTATGTTGAATGTTGATCATATAGGGCATTTGGGTGGTCTGGTTGTGTTTTGGAATGACCCTACTTTTGTTCAAGTAGTTAAATATGGATCTTTTTTGTTGAAATGCTTGTAAATGACCCGATATCTAATGAGAGATGGTGTTTCATTGGGGTGTACATGAGTTCTCATATAACGTTGCGATTACAGCAATTTCATATTCTTCAACAGAGAATTCATCGCACAACATAACCAACATTCATAGTTGGTGATTGGAACTCAATAATCTCTCAGGATGAAAAGTTTGGTGGTATCCCATGGACCTATCAGGACCACGGTGAGCTCATTGATTTTATTAATTCCCTGAACTTAATAGATTTAAATTACAAAGGTCATAAATTCACATGGACTAACAAGAGGGAATTTACTCAAAGGACCGGGGCAAACTTGACAGAGCTCTTGTATCTCAATCTTGGATTGATATTTTTCCAAATGCACTTTTGAGAGTATTAACTTGTCCAGGATCATATCACCTCCCTCTATTAGTTTGTAGAAGGTCTTCCTCAAATCACATGAAGAGTTTCTTCGATTTGATAACAAATGGCTTAAAGAGGATAAATGTTCGAAATAATCGAGCAAGTTTGGCATCAATGTTCCTTCAATTCGAATCTCTTTCTCTAACAAGCTTTTAAGGATTAAAACTCAACTTTTAAAATGGAGAAAGAACAACCCTAATCGAATTCAAAAAGAAGAATTGATGAAATATCAAGAGAGATTATGTTGCTTCATCAGGGAGATTCCAATGACATAAACAAAGTTAAAGAACTTGAGATTTTGCTTCGCAATGCATACAAAGAAGAAAAAGAAGAATATTGGATAACAAAGGCTCATATAGATTAAATAAAACTAGGTGATCGTAATACTTCATATTTTCATGCTGTAGTTTAAAAAAAAAAAAGAGTAACTCTATAAAAATCCCGAAAAAAAAAATGATGGATCTGTTATTTTTACTCATTCTGATATGGCTAAATTTGTGGAAGATCACTTTCAGGCGCTCTTTAAATCCGCTCTATCATCTGATGAATCATTCTCAGAACTATCGATTTGCAACCAAGTGCCGAGCACAAAGGATGCGTTTCCATTATTAAACCTTTTCTTTCAAGATGAAATACAGAGAGCTTTGTTTGAAATGAATCATATTAAGACTACAGCCCCGATGGTATGTCTAATGCTTTCTTTCAAAGCTAAGTGGCCTTTACTAAAGAAATATATACTGCAGATGTTTCAGAATTTCTTTCATCAAGCCACTATTGAGGGAGGTATTTGTGACACCTTAATTACTTTGATTCCCAAGATTTCCTCTCCTTAACATATCTCGGACTTTAGGCCTATCAGCCTATGCAACACAGCTTATAAGCTAATAGCCAAAGTACTTGCAAATAGATTGAAGAATTTCCTGACTAAGGTGATTGGGCCAATGCAGAATGCTTTTGTTCCTGAAAGGAGAATCTCAGACAGCATCATTGTAGCTTATGAAATTCTTCATTCTATGGCGGAAAAAAAATCTCAATATGTTGCTCTGAAGTTAGATATTTCTAAAGCTTTTGACATGCTAGAATGGAAATATATTATTTTCATAATGATGAAGTTGGGTTTTCCATGGAAGTGGTGTCAATGGATCTTCTCTTGCATCTCCAATGTATCCTACAAATTTATCTTAAATGGGGATATGACTTCTACTATATCACCAGAGAGAGGAATAAGACAGAGTGACCCCCTATCTCCTTATTTGTTCATCATGTGTATGGAAGCCTTATCTCATCTCATGTCTAAAGCTGAACAAAATGGCTCTCTTAAAGGTTTCAAGCTTAATGCATCTGCCCCTTCCATTTATCCCCTTCTATTTGCAGACGACTCCCTTTCGTTTTGCAGGGCCATGGACGAGGATATATCCTTTATAACCAATATTTTGCTTTCCTTCTCCAGGATGTCTGGTCAGTTCATCAATAAGAATAAAAGTGTTATGACTTTCAAAGATAAATGTATCATCTCTATTAAAGTCACATCTCTCCAGGAAGATAGGAATCCCAAGTCAAAGAAGATATTGGAAAATATTTGGGCATTTTAATGGAGAAATCCCTTATAAACTCATACTTTTCAACCCATTATTGATAGAATTTCCAACAGAGTTCTGACTTGGAAAGAAAAGTTTCTTTCCCCAGTAGGAAAGGAAGTCTTGGTGAAGGCCATTGCTCAAGCCATACCGATATACAGTATGTCTACTTTTCTTCTTCCTAAAAAAGTAACCCATACTCTTGAGCAACTCATTGCAAAATATTGGTGGTCTTCTTCTAGTGATAAGGGAATCCATTAGCTTAATTGGGCTAAGCTTTCTCAACCCAAGGAGCTTGGTGGTTTGGGTTTTAAGGATATACATCTCTTCAATCTTAGTTTACTGGCAAAACAAGGCTGGTTTGTGCTAAAGGAACATAATTCTTTAATGGCAACCTTTTTGCAAGCAAAGTATTTTCCTAATTCATTATTTTTGCAATCCACCACAGGGAGGAGACCTTCTTGGTTATGGAGATGCATCATTAAGGCTAAATCTTTGCTGCAACATGGTCTAAGATGGAGAGTTAGAAATGGAACGATGATCAGTATATAGGAAGATTTTTGGGTCGCCAATAAAAATAAATTATATCTAAGATCAGGAAGGAATGTAGCATTCAGAAGGGTGGTTGACTTAATTGATCAATCCACTATGACTTGGGACCTTGCATTAATAAACTCAATCTTCTCTCCAGACGAAGTTAAACTCATCACTGGAACTCCTATCGCCAGGCAGGCGTCAAGATGCACTTATCGGCATTATGAAAGGTCGGGAGTTTTTTAGTTAAATCACCTTATAAGTTAGCCTGTTTTCTTGATGCTCGTGGATTTCGGACAACCCTCACACATGGGGAATCTAGTTCCACTGTCACACAAAAGGAGATATGGATATCAGTTTGGAAACAGTCAGTGCCCAAGAAACTTCAATTCTTCATCTGGAGATGCGTGATGAATATTCTTCCATGCAAAGCAAACCTATTTAAGAAGAAAATGGTGAACAACTATATGTGCCCAAGATGTTTGGATAAAGAAGAGACAATCAATCATATCCTATTCCAATGCCCTTTTGCAATGAATTTCTGGTTTGCCTCCCCTTTGACTCTATATTCCACTTTCATGGAGGGCAATTATTTTTGGTCTTCGTGGCGGATCTTCCTTCAAATTGTTTCAAATTCTGGAAATCCAGATGAAATCATCAAATAGAGCATTTTCTAATGTGGAGACTCGGAAAGCTAGAAATAATTTTATTTTTAAGCATCAAGTTGTTTCTCCTATCGAGGTTATCAATCTCACATCGAAGCAATGTCGGGATTATATTGGGACATTGGTTGATAACAACTCTTTACAACAATTTTTGCAAAAACATGAGACGAACTCAAGATAATTATCATCATCATGCGATCATTTCTTTCAAACTTTTTTGTGGATGCGGCTAGAGACCCACTTACCACGGAATGCTCTTACGGTTGGTTCTTTTTTCTAATGATAAACTTATTAGAGCTTGCCCAATATCACTCGGACCTTCTCCATTTGTTGAAGTTGCTGAAGCTTGGGCAATCCTTGGGGCACTGAAGTTTTGTTCAAATGATTGCTTAAATCAAGAGGAGCCACTATTTATATATTCTGATTGTAAGAATGTAGTGGATGCTTTCAATAGGGAGTTGGAAAACTCTGATATAGAGTCGATTCTTGTCGACATTAGATTTATGTTTCATAGTGGAAGAAGTGTATCTGTTAAGCATGTAATTAGGTCTATAAATTGTAAAGCTCATGCTCTAGCTGTTAGAGCTTTGAGAACCCATGTAACAGAGTTGTGGCAAGACCCAGTACCTATGATCATTTTTGGTAATGAAGATTAACTTTATTCTCTGAAAAAAAAAAAAAAAACTGTTTCTTATCTTGTTCTAGCAATAAGGAAAAGGAAGGGCATTGGTGGATGTTGTTGTGGTGGCATGTAATGGAGTGTGTAGTTGGGTAGGTAGTCGGCGTCGAGGTGCACAGGATCGGGTCGATAATGGAATCCTATGTTGGCGCGACGTGGGAGGTTCGTCGCGGTTGAGATTGTCCCGACAATGTCTGACAATTGGATGCGCTTCGATTAACGACACGTGCGGCGCTACCTGACAAGACAAACCACTGCGCGCGGTGCATTTATATGTATCTGTCGACCATCCGCCTTTGTCTTTTTCTGCCTTTCTTTTGTCAAAGTTTTCTGCCTAAAATAAAATGAAGAAATAATGCTAAAATATGTGCTTACATTTTTATTTTTATTTTTTGGTTAGTACCAAACCATGTTGAATTTGTCATCTTCAAATATTAAGTCTTGCATGGAGTACATTGCATGCACCCTTAATTTTATATTAAAAATAGAATATGGAGTTCCTTTTTTGAATTCATTGCTTGGCAGACACTAACATTTTCTACAGTGGGATAACCTGATATCTAGTACCATCTAACTAGCAATAATTCAGCGGTGTTACTTTTCATTTTGAGGAAAACAATTTTTTTGTTGGGATGATATTTTTCGAGTGAATATTATAGATTATATATATATTGTTGTAAATTGGATGAACCTTTAACCAAGCTTATGAATGATCACATTGTTAAGCATGGCTCTCACATTGAATTGTAACATCAAACATGACTTCTACATTGAATGTAACTTGTACACTCTACATAACTTGTATTCAACTCCAATGTATAATCACTTATCTATGTAGTCATGTAACTTGTAATCTTGTATGACATGAGACTTTGGTGTAACTTGCACACTTTGTGCAAGTACTTGTTCTCATCATGACTAAGGGCCTATATAAGGGGGTTCCTTCACTTGTAAAGAACACACCAATGTGTGAATGAAATCTCTACATTTTCATCTCTAGCTCTCTTCTCTCTTGTCTCATATTCTCTACTTGTTCTAGTAGTTCTTAGTTTATGTCTATGCTTAAGTTTATAACAAGTCCAACTTAAGTTCTAGTTGGCTTACAACTTAGTTTACAACATATATATATATATATATGAGACGACCCAAAAACCCAAAAGATTTGTTTTATGGGCAATTAAGTAATTTCATAAACTCTACACAAAATAACCCCACTGTATAAATCAAATCGAAAACCCTAGCATCTTTTTTGTTTAAAAATTTAACCATGAGAGGAAAAAGAGAAATTGAGGTGTTGGAGGTCTAACTCAAGAAGAACCCAAAATCGAAGGTACGCGTCTCCCTCACCCTTTTAATCTTGTTTTAAATGAAGTTCAAACTTGAAATTGACAAAAATGGTGGAAATCACCTTGTTGGTGGTTGGTCGCCATCGACGGCGGTGAGGGCGCCACCAGGCTGCCCCTACCATTTATGCAAAGGAGAAAAGGAAGGGGCGGTGTCGTGACCACCCCCATCCCCCCACGGCACGCCGCCCCGGTCTGGGGAGGGGGTCCCAGCGCCGATCCTTGGAAATCAACAAGCCAGGGGCTGTTGGCCCCTGGTTTGGAAGCCAGGGGCTGTTGGCCCCCTGGTTTGGAAACCATGGGCCAAACAGACCCCAGACCAGTCAACTGTTGTTGATCGGTCAGTGCGTTGGTCGATCGATCGTGTTTACCGGCCAACCAAAAAAAATAACTAAAATAAAATAAAATAAAATATAACAAAATAAAAGTAAATATTTGCTTTCAACCGGGACATTATCACGTCTCCGGGGGAGACCGACCAGGTCCAACCCCTCGACCTTCACATCATGCGACGGGGGACTCGCGGGACCCACACTAGTGGATCCCAAAGACCAATAAATGAAATATTTATTTAATTTAAATTAAAGCATTTATTGACGAGATATATTATGGTTGTATAGTGTCGTGCGAAGGTTCACATCAGGCCCTGAGTGTACTGGGAGTTGTTATAGGTGTCGTTGCGAGTCGATGTAAGTGGGGAGCTACGTTTATGTATTAAGTATGGCTTGCTATTAGATATTTAAATAGCATGTTTTGAATGAAAGACTTAGGTTAAGGGTTGCATCGGGGTATTGGTGTGAATCTCCAAATCTATGGAATGTGAATGCATTTGTTTTTCCATTTATGTTATTTATTTCCCCAGGATGTTCGTGGAGTTCCCATCGAGGGCCTAATTAGCAAGTTATCATATTTAAATGCCCCATGATGCTTGTGGTGCCATCGAGGGCTTACTAGTTACTGCCTCATGATGTTTTGTGGAATTTGCTACCGAGGGTTTTTACTTGTCTAATTGAATGCATAAATGTGTCACATAAGTGTAAGAGTTGGAGTTCCCACTCGTGTAACTTGGTGATAGTGGGACATGTATCGGTGGCGGCTTCGGATGAACTCACTTTGTTGTGATGCTACTAGTTGGAGGAGGTAATGACCATTGCGTCCAATAATGGTTTGCATCAAATCAAACGTGAGGGATTCAGTCACCGGATTCCTACCAATACCTAGCATGCATTGAATGAACCAATGACTTATAATTATTATTATCTTTTATAGTATATCTCTTATGGATCTCTTGCATGAATAATTTGAATTTCGTTATGCTTTAAATCATTCTTGGAACTCGTTTTAGAAGTTATGAATGCACTACTTTTTCTTGTTTATGAAGATGAACAATGCTCCCATGTTCCTACATATTTTAGATATTATCTACATGCTTAAATTTGAATTTGATCAATACTTATGTGCTTTCTACTTAATGTCGAGATTCATACAAATAGTTACAAGTAAATATATCAATTATAAACTAAATGGTAGCTAGATCTTATAGCTTAGCATGTATTGTCATGCACGAGGTTGAAATTTAAGTCGAAATTGAAGGGATTATAACTAGGTTTCTTGTGATGTATGTTGATCCAATCAAGTTTGATATCAAGCAACTAGTTGGAAATAGAGATCCTTTAGAATTTTGTTATATAACTAGGGAGCACAATGCACGAGCCCATGATCTTGCTCGTAGGGCTATGTTTGAACAGAGGAACTGTATTTGGGTTCATCCTCACTCAGACTTAATTCTTAATCAATGGAATGCATAACTACTTTTACTGAAAAAAACAAAAGGTTAATTTCTTGTAAAATAAATAAGTCAATTCTAGTATAAATATGGGATAAATAAATATGTTATGGAGGAAATCATATAAAGTACTGTACAAATGCTTTAAAAATAGGAAGCCGTCATATTTTATTAATTGAGGAAGACCGGCCCATGTCACCTATCCATATATATATTGTATCATCTATTGAGTACTGAACCACCTTATTCAAGTTGTGATATGGAGCACCACCAGGTCAGTTAATGATCAGGTCAAGTACGCAGGTGTACCGTGTACGTACCCTTCCATTGCCCAGCTTGCTAGCACTAAATAAAAAACCTAGCTAATTTGCCTATTGTACTGATGTCTTCGTCAAAATAGTAATTGCTAATGTGCATGTATCTATCCAAACTCAATTGTGTATATTAATTTGTTGCCTTTTTAATGAAAAAATGAATGCATTTTTTTCTTGCTATTTTGAGAATATGCCCCCCTACACATACAATTAATATTGATGTTGATGGTCGAAACCGACTGCATCAAATAATAAAATCACTAAAGCCTAGTTTGATTCAACTTGTAAGAAAAAATGAAACTGAAATTAAAATATATGTTTGGTTTAAGTTTATATTGCTTAGATATTTAAAAATATTAAATTAAAAAAATTAATTATCATAATTTTTAATCATTCTAGCTAATCTGATCATCCCTCTGGCCAGTAGGAATAGTCAGACTTTAATCGGAAAAGAGCCGAGGCGGAGGACATCAAAAAAAAAAAAAAAAAAATCTAGCTAGCTAACCAATAGAAACATGTGAGTTTAAGGCAAAAGTTGTAAATCGTTTAAATTAATTTTGTGCGCTCCAAACAAAGCCTAAATAATCCATTCACCATCACTTCAATCACTTTCTTTCGTAATTCGAGGTGCATCTAATGATAAGCGGGGTCCCGGTTACTATGTGAATGGCTCAACAAATCACTTTCATCGAGATTAGTAAGGATAGATTGAGTTCTGATCCGACGTGGACAGCCCACAAAAGCTTTGACTTGAGAATAGTCGGTGGGCCCGTTGAGTGGGACAACACGTGTCATACGATTGATCACCACATTCAACCAGCTGACCAAGTCCCATGCACGTGAGGTGAAAGACCAATTTCAAAGGCCAAGTACTAGTCAGCCACTTCATTCTATAACGTCGGTGCCTCAATTGTTCTACACTCAAAAAAATTTTACTCTATAAAAGCTTTAATTTAAGTTTTGACAAAAATAAATAAATAAAGTTTTGTTTTTTTTGTTTTGAATAAAAGTTAAACAATGACAAGACTAAGGATGAAATGGAAACCTTAATTTTCAGTAGTTATAATTGGGTAACAAAAATAAATATGGGGGCTGAAAAATTAAATATGGGACAATAAAAAAGTAAAAAAAAAAAGTAGTTAGAATTTTTAGGTTGTTCCTTGATGTTTAATGCACTAATTTAAAGTGTATTTCAAATCAGCCAAATTTTGTTATAAACATCAAACTTGTGCACTTATTAGTTGTTACGAGGAAGGTGTTGTCGAGCAAATTTAAGTGTAATACACTTACATTAAGTCAAGAAAGATGTCAAAACCAACTTTGACATATGAAACTTCAAAATATGAAGTAAAGCTTCTATGCCCCTTTTATTTATTTTGAAGTGAGCTTCCATGGCTCTTAATTAAAATAGTTTATAATATCTATTTATGTCAAAAACTTAAATGTACAATTTTTATTTTTTTTTGAAGTATAACTGTACGATCTTATAAAAAAGATGTATGTACTTTTTTTTTAAGGCAGAGAGGTATGCAGTTGACAGCAAGACAAAGAAGAAAAATAGTGTCTTTATACAAGAGAAAAGGAAAATAAAAAAAGTGAGGAGCCAAAAAGAGCTTTTGGTTCTACCTGATATAGAATGCTGGTTTTGTGTCCCCATCACGTGCACGTCACCTGACTTGCACGCTGTAATGGAAATCTGTTCAACTACTGTTGACATTTTCAACCCTCCTCAACTTCCATTAACACCCCTACCCGTTCAAGCGAAAATAATGCAATTCTCAACATATAATTCTTTCTTTTTTAAAAAAAAAAAAAAAGCAAAAAATATTAAGCGGCCCTCGAAATTTGAAGTTTTTTTAGATTTCGCCCCTCAACTTTTTTTTTGCTCGATTAGAACCATTGAACTTTGATTTTAGTTGAAATTATGTCATCCCAACGTTAAAAGTAATGAATCTCCTTTCTCAATTCTATCAAAACAAAAAAAAGGTTCAAGAAACAAAAATAAAAAGTTATATTCTCACACCTTCTGTCTCTCTGCTAGACTTGAAGAAGGTATGAGAATGATCAAATCTCAATCAAAATCAAGTAGTTGAAGGGCTCAAATTTACTAAGTAAAAGTTGAGGGGCCGCCCAATCTTTAAATCAAGAATATATAGATTATTATGTTTAATAATTAATACAAACGAGTATGTTTTTCTTTTCCTTTAGACTTTGGCTTCCAATCAAAAGGAAAATAAGTATGAATTTATTAGGGGTGTGCACGAGGCGGCTTTTCTTATATATTTTACAACACAAAATGGAGCCATTTTATGCATCGATATAATTTTAAAGTAATATTAAACTAGTTGATTTCCTGCGCAGAAGTTATTAAAACTTTAAGAGAAAGTTAATAAACTATTAATTTACATGAATATATTGTAATATTTTTTACAATTAAAATTATAATTCACAATAATCAACTCGAAATATACAATAGAGGGTAAAAAATATTTAGTTATAAACCACGCACTTATCGAACATCTTGAACAATCCTTATAACAACGAACATAGAGATTTGAAGTTGTTGAACGCACTGCAAGATCTCTGGTACGTCTTGGAGTGTCATGCAGATCAACAATCGCCACAACATTGCATTCGAGTGTGAATAACTCTATGAGAGGTACTAACATGCATTAATTGTGAACTTATGATCAATATATATACATATATATATAGAGAGAGAGAGAGAAGATTAATGATTTGTATAAATGATGTTGCAGTAACCAAAAGGATGGTGTACGATTTGAAACGTCGATTAAATACATTGAAACAACCATTCGTTAATCAATAAAAGAATTTAAATGCATTTAATTGTTATTTCGATCAAATACAAACTATAAATAAATTCAATAAATGGGGAATGAATATATTCATTGAAATAATCAATAACACATAAATAAATACCTTAAAATAGAAAAAAAATTAGAAAATTAGAAAATTATATTAGTAGAAGGAGAATGCATGTCAACTTTCTCTCAGTTCTAACTTTGATCTTTTATATATATATAGATTATATACAAGAACGTTATTTCAAATAATTAAACCAAACTGATTGTACTTGTTTGATCATTACAATGTTGTATTCGAAAATATCATCTAGAATTTCAAATTCAACAAAATGAATATGACCAATTTAACCTAGCCATTAAATTACTATATATAATTAATGACCAATTATTTGATATGAATCATGCAACTATTAAACCTAAGCCGAACTTCAATGTGCTTATAGACTGATCTAGCTAGTTCAATTTCACGCTTTAAGCCTATAACATGAACTAGTATATATGTAGCTTGTATATTTGCAAATTTTGCAACAAGAAGTAGGTGCAGGGCTGAGAGTCAACTATCCAACTAATTTGGTTAACTTATTGCTTGATCATTATATTAATTAAATCCTTGGAAAAGCGAGGCACTTAAAATAATCACCATGGTAGGTTCATGAGGCACATTAAATTTGTTTAATAGGGTACAACAGTTTGATTAATTAAAGTTAAGGGAATCTAAGGAGATTGGTTTGAGCATGAAAGAGCAGAGAAAGAACATATATAGGTTTTTGGAGTTACATTGGTAAGGCCAAACACAACAGTAAGATTCCTAATGACCTAAAATAAACGAAATGGTACTAGACACTCTATTAAACAAATGCACGCTTGCCTGTTTTTGTAGAAGCACTTGCAGAACTACCAGTTTCATAGAAGAATCGTTTGTGCATTAACAACCATGCATGTACATGTGCTAGTGAATCAACAGCTTATTATTGTAATCTTCTTCCACAACTTAAACGAGTTGTTGCTTTCTTTACATTGATAAAGAATATTTACATGTTGATGATGACGAGGACAATTTTTTTTTTTTTTTATAAGAAAGAAACAATTTCCATCCACCAAAGTTTGAACCCATTACTTCTTACTCTCATACCCCAATGACGGGGACAATTAATTAATATTAATCTGTTTTTGAATATTATATATACATGCGTTTATATATATATATATATTTATGTTTACTTAATTTGGTTTTTTTTCTTTTAATTCGCAGTGTTTATTTCTTATATAATTGCTGTCTAATTATCATCCAACAACTAATTATTCTGTTGAATTAATGTCATATATATGCTTGTTTAATTAGGTTAAAAGATCAACAAAATTAATATATGTTTTATTATATGTTCATGCACATTTGTTTTTTGGTCATAGATTTTCGAAAGCTAATAACCCATGGGATCTTTGTTTAATCATTCAGATCTCGACTAATTTGGAATTGAGAATTGATTGTCGATGCTAATTTTTATATTTGAAATAGTTTTTCAAGCTATACTGAAAATTTACTATGACAATTTAACAAAACAACTTTTATCATTTTTACTTCAAGGGTACAATCAAAAGTAAGCAAATAAAATGTGTCATGAAAATTAAAAACCAAAACAGTTAACATTAATTAATTTTTATTTTTTTTTATGTTTTAGTGTCGTTAGCTTTAATTTACAAATTAAATGATTTTTTGCCTATTTTTATACACTATATTTTAGCCATAACAGTATATTTCATTAACAGCCCTTGCTCTCTTTGTACTGATATTGATCCAATTATTTTTGATGTAAGGTACATGCTTCGGGACTGGGATATATTCATTTGATTTCTATTATATCTCTAGAGAACTAAACTTTAGAGCTCGTTCACTAGAGCAAATGAGTTGTATTTAGAAAAACCCAGCAAATGAGTTGTATTTGGGAAAACCCTTCCCTTGAACTTCTGTTGAATTTAGTACATAACTAGTTTTCGAAAAAAAAAAAAAGAACCGGAGTTTAATTTGTCTTAATGACATGTGAACTGTTTCTAAACTGGCAAGCGCGCGCAGGATTAATATACAGTGTATATTGTACGTGTACAAAACAAATCCTATTATTTAAGGCCTAATTGTGTCCGGCAAATGCCACCCTTCGTTGACCTAGTAACATTGATCACCTGTCCTGGAATCTTAAAAACAGCCATTGCTTTTCTAAAACAAAAAAAACAAAAAACAAAGATAGAACCATATGATCGATATAGATAGGAGTATATGTTTGACATCGATATAGGAGTAATAATTACTATGTGTACTTGAAATCATGAAATTCAAATTTTTACAGATAAAAAAAATACTCCATATAAGTTGGGTTAATTTTAGATTAGATTTTTTTTTTTTTTTGTCAACAATTTTAGATTAGATTGACATGCGCTGAAATTGAGCTACAGAATTGAATACCACTCGTTTGTTACCTATAGGTCAATCCATAGGTAGATAAACTCAAATATACTGTATATATAGACCTTATTAATTTTAGTGCCATTCAAATGTGTGCTCCAAACCGAAACATACAAATTGACGTTCATTAATTAATGGTTTTGTCCTTAATTAATTATAATCACTTGTAAAATTCTTTAGATACTCTTTAAATATTTATAAAAATTTTAAAAACTTTTTTATAAATTTTCACAAATATTTAAGGGGTAGTCCATGATTTTTTTAAAGTAGATTTATTGATACATAAAATACGGAGTATACTAGAATACAACTTACCCACATTACAAAAATATCAAAATTACCCCAATTTTTTTTTTAAATATCATTCACGAGTCACGACAAAAAAAATCAGATGATGCCCATATAATTTTGTTACCGCAGTTTCATATTACATGCAGAAAATGCCTACACATTTTTTTTAAAGAAAAGTAAAGTGAACATAAAAGTATTTTTTTAGTTAAAAATCAATTACTTGACCTCAAAAAGATGGGAGTATGCATTTTTTACAATGCTACAAGAATGGTTGGCGAACATAAAAAAATATTTAGATAATACCTGTAAAAAGTAACTAATAATTAAATTGAAAGCTTATATAATCTGGTTGAAAGTCGAAAAATAAGTTCAAAACTTAAGTAAGAGGTCGGGAGTTTGAACCTCATAATGAATAAGTTATGATTTTTTTGTTATAACAACAATAATAAAACCTCAATTTTGAATTAATTAAGATCGACTATATGAATCAAACACTTTTATTACGCGGTAGATAGAGTCGAGTTGATGAAATTCGAAACATTATAGTCAATTTATTTTTTAAATATAACAATTCAAAAAGTTTAATTGCTTTGGGAGGATGAAAAGGAAAATATAAAGGGAGAAAAGAGAAGTAAAAAGAGGGTTTTTGTTTTGAATTAAAGATGGATGAGACACAGTAGGACAAAGAAGTAATTGCGATGGACGGCTGAGATGAGAGTCAAAGATTTATTGAAGATCCGGTCTTGCGGTTGTCGGGATCGCCAATCGTCGGCATGCGCCACTCTCTTTTGTCCCTTTCGACTCGTGTGCCGCCGCGTCGGCTCCTTCCATTTTCTCGTCCCTTCCTCATTTTATCCCCATAATCTCGAGGAGGGTGACATGGGAAATTCACTTCCCTCCAACTATATTATTAGGACATAATTATAGTTTGATATATATTATTATAGCAATAAAAAGCAATCGATGTGACATTGTATTCCAATGACAAAGCACTTGGACATTCCAATTTGGATCACATCATGTCTATAAGTCAATTAAATTAATTTTTATTTGCAAAAGAAATTTTAATTTTTAAATTTTATTTAATAAGAGACTCCAACGTGAGTTGAACCTAAGACCTTCCCAACTTTTTTCTTGGCAAGTCATACTTTATCCAGCTTATCAGAGAGTAGAGATGCTTTTGACAACTGATGCGTCAATAAACGCATGACGTTCTGGAGCAGTAGGCTGCATGAATCTCGAGGCGAATGCCAACAACTTTTCGATAATGCAACTGCAAAACAGACATGAAGTGGAGGCCTCCGGGGGAGAACACTCGATGTCTAAGTTAGATCAAAGCTCTTGAGAACGGAGGACTTAGGGTTATAGAAGAGAGCATACCTATTCCTCCGATCTCGTTTGCGTAATTATAGTTTTAGTGGTCTACCCCTTGTTGGATTTCCATTGAGATCTTGTCGAATTGGAACTTTCTATTTTGGTGGATTTGACAAATCTCGACTTTTCTTTTTTTGTAAGATTTTCCTTCAATCCAAATTTAAAGCATCTTTAATGGTAATGTAGATTTAGACTATAGATTGATGTCACATCATGGATGTGGAGAAGATGACTATCTTATGTGTCACTAGATAGACATTCACATCTCAAAATGGTCTCCAATGGATAATGGATTTAAATCATGGATTGATGAGTTTACACTTTTTATTTTCAATTTTTATAATATTAATAGAAACCTGAAAAAAAACTTTAAAAGAATTAATAATTTTGACTTGGCAATCTACTACAATGTCTAGAAGTAGACATTATGGTAGACACCCTTCCACTTTGATTTCATGCCACATAAGATGGACATTATGAACATAAGATGGACATAAAATAAAATTAAAGAGTGTTTAGAGTTTTACAACTCTTAAGAAGATGTGCAAGGGTCGTAAGCAACAACTATATAGAGATACTATGAACGAATGTAATAGCACAAAGGGGGATAACTTGGTTGTCACTGGATGGTGATTTTTTTTTTTTTGGATCTAAATCACTCAATATCCAGACTATCCAATTAATCTGAGTTCGCTCCGAGTCGCACACTATATATAAGTAGGATAAGCTTTTAACATTGGTGTTTCTATTCTCAAACTTGAACTCGAGTCATTAATTAAAGGACAACAATCCGCTTCTAATTGTGTCACCCAACGTATCGTTGTCATCGGATGGTGACTTAGCCTTGACCTTATTATAAGTTTTTAAGTTCTAGCTAGCTATAGCTAGCTTAAGCATTGAAAACAAATGGAGCTATTACTAGATTGGACTGTTGTTTTGTTTTCATTTACATTTTGCTTGTTTAAACAAACAAGGGGAAGACGTGACAGCATTAAAAAAAAAAAAAATTCTAGAACAACGCCAGGACAAAAATTGTTACCTATAATGTGAAAAAGCCATGCGTTAAATGTCTGTTCTTGTCTTAAGAGTTAGATAATCAAGAAGAGAAAGTAATTAAGAAAGTTAATTAGCTTGTCTGTTATTGCTTCATCATTGTAGGGAAAGTTGTGAATACCATTCCCCTATGACTAATTTAACCTCATTCCTAGCTAGATAAGAAAACACCAAAATAGTTTGTATTTTCTGCTATTTCCCTACAAAATAATCATATAATAACAGAAATGGCACGAGGAGATCCCTAACTTAAACATACAATTGCATATATCTTGCACAAAACTCGTTTGATAAATGTCCTTTCAACTTCACATGAGCTTGGAACTTTTGAACTCGTAGTCAAAAGTTTGTTTGTTTGTTTTTTTTTTTTTTTTTTTTTTTTTTTTTTAATATCACAACTGCTTATTAGTTGTAATTTTGCTAATTAATATGGTAAAAACTTGGAGAAGTGCGCTTCAATGGCAACAGTGTACGATGCACCACGTGTTACATTGGCTCACGTAAACGGTCCATGCATGACTCGAGATGCGGGCATACACATATGTTGGTGCTAACACGTTAGTTGAGATCATATGGACGATTCATGTGAGCCGTTGTATCTTGTGGTGTCACATATCCGTTGTCATTTTAATATTTTTCAAAAAATTTATATAAGAGTAAAAGTAATTAAAATGCTTATTATATAGAATCACGATCCTTTTAGTAGTTAGCGGGCCGCTAAGGGCACCCCACCGTTTAATGAGGGCACCAAAAGTATTTGTAAAAATTCCAAAGAAACTGGAAAAGACCATTTTGCCCTTATATATATAGTGATTCAAACCCCACAAATCATTTTGACAAAGAAAAAAGGCACCCCACCACAAGGTTGAACCACAAAGCCACATTGCGTTTGGCGAGCGTTGATCGATTCTTGCGGATTGACATCATCCGACAACGAGGTAACAATGTTTGACAACCATATTCGGGTTTTTTAGAACTGTTTAGTTGTGTATAATCGTGAAAATGATGATTTGTTTGTCACGTAGGGTTTGGTAATTTCTTCAAATCCGAACTTGTTTCCACTATATAATAGAGGATTGTATCGTTTCGGTGCAAGAGGAGGTCGTCCTTGAGGTAATTTTGCAAATTTATTGTGTTTTTTGCGGTTATCCGAAGTTTCGTCTCTGGGTGCGCGATTGTATCGGCCTCGCAGACCGAGATGTATGGTGATGTCTCTCATAGAAGACCGAGAGGTGTACGTAGGACATGAGAATGGTACAACCGAGAGTACTCGTAACTCTCGGTCGTACGTGAGCGAGACTCGAAGAAAGTTTCGGACACTGTACAACCGAGAACCTATTTTTTGGGTCTTTTTGTGTTTGTGTTGTACATTTTGGTTGATTATAATGTTACACCGTTTGTATTGCAGGTAATGCGGTTTGTACCCTATTTCCAGGACTACAAGGACACGTTTACACCTTGTAGGCCCTTCCCATCTAGAGAAGCGGTTGTTTCATGGCTTCAAATGATAGGCCGCGAGAACATGTTTGTGCTAGTGACAAAGCACTCGATGACGGGGGCATTAAGGGTAGTGGGGAGGGTGAAACTTGCGTGTGAGAGGTCCTGGAACATATAGGGGAATGTCTCGAGGGTAGGGAAGGGAAAATGGCCAAAATTTATTTGAAAGCAAGAAATGATGAAGAAGAGGAAAAGGCGAGGACTCAAACTCGGTACGAAGAAATGTGGATGCCCTTTCCTTATCAATGTAAAGGAAAATGCTAACTCCTTGTGGTATGTAATCGTTATATGTGGGAGGCACAATCACGAGCCCGCAAAAAACTTGGACGACCATTCATTTGCCCGGAGATTGGATAAGGGGGAGCAGGAAGTTGTGGTGCAAATGACAAAGGGAATGTGAAGCCAAGAGACATCCTAAATACGTTGAAGCAAAGAGATGTTAGAAACGTATCGACAATGAGGACAATATATAATGCAAGACAAAAAGTCCGAAATGAGGATGCGGGTGGGAGGACTCAAATGCAACAATTGTTGCACATATTGGAGAAGAATAAGTGGATGTCATGGCATAGGAAGCATCCCGTTACGAATGTTGTCACCGAGTTATTTTGGTCACATCCCGACTCAATAAAGTTGCTAAGGTGTTTCCCATCGGTTATTTTGATGGATTGCACGTACAAGACAAATAGGTACCGAATGCCTTTGTTGGAGATTGTTGGCATCACTTCTACGCACTTGACGTTCTCCGTTGGGTTCGCATTCTTATCATTAGAGAGTCATGGGAATTATGTTTGGGCACTTGAGAACTTGAGATCCATATTGGATGGGTGGCCTAAGCCTGACGTGTTCGTTACCGATAGGGACTTAGCCCTTTTAGTGCCATAGAAGAAGTTTTTTCGGCCTCGTCTCACCTCCTTTGCTCTTGACACATCAACAAAGTAGTATTGGCCAAGACTAAGAAGATGTTTGGGGAGAACGATGGTTTTGCGCGTTTTATTGATAGGTGGACGAGCGTGATGTATGCCAACTCGGATGCCTTATTCGAAGTTAGGATGAATGACTGCGTTGTGAGTTTGGGAATGTCAAGGGTCTTACTGAGTACTTGGACAACACATGGTTAAAGAACTACAAGGAGAAATTTGTCTCCGCTTGGACAAATAGAATTATGCACTTTGGGGAAATGACAACGTTGCAGGGTGGAGTCTCATGCGCATTCTATTCTCGAAGCTACACCTTGGGAACAGTCAGGCCAATTTTGAGACTCGTGTAATGTGGTTGATGGCCTCCTTAGAATCCAACACAACAATATCAAGGCATCATTTGAGCTAAGTTTTAATGTGGTCCAACATGAGTACATTGATGAGTTGTATCGACGATTGCGTGGTTATGTCTCTCAACGGGCGCTTAGGCTAATTAGAGATGAATTGACACGTGGAGAGGATGTTGGTCACGACTCCACTCGTTGTGGTTGCGAGATATGCACCACACATGACCTTCCTGTGCACATGAGCTAAACCATCATATATTTGCTCTGGCCGCCCATCCCTCTCGAGGACATTCATGTTTACCGGCGAAAGTTGAGTATGATACCCGAGAATCCGGTGGACCCGTCTGGGTACACGATGAGATTGAACGGGTGTTGAAAAAGTTTCATGCTTGCACCGATGAGGACGATCGACTCAGATTATTCAAAGCGGCTCGGGAGATAAGTCGACCTTCGTCTACTCCGGAGTTGTGCCGCCGGCGAAAATTAAGACAAAGGGAAGGACACCGGGGTCTTCGAAGAGAAAACACGATGGTGACGATTCTTCAACGAGACGGTTGCCGAGCGGATTTGAGTACGTGCTATCGACTCGGGAGGCCTCCGCTCTAGCGAGAAGAAAAGTAAAGTTGTTCCTAAAATGCGTCGTGGGCGCCGACGCACGCAAAGTGCAACTAACATGGCTTACTGGTCTTTGCGTAGAACCAGATTGGTTGCCACATGTCGAGGGCATGATCGATGTGGTTGCCGATGGAAATTGTGGATATCGGTGTGTTGCGTCCGGGCTTCGACTTGCCGATGTAGACGGGTGGAGGATTGTCCGTAGAAGGATGTATGATGAGATTATCGGGCATGAAAACCTTTGGCGGGAATTGCTAGGCTCGAGTTACGAGAGTGTCAAGATTGCGGTGCATTGCCAAGAGAATCAAGTTGGTGCATCTTTCAAAGAATGGTTGACACTTCCAGCATACATGGGATTGTTGGTATCCACCGCATTCAATGTCATTCTCGTCAACCTCTCGCTGGGAGTGCTACCACATTTCTACCTCTACGTAGTGCTCCACCGTCGTCGTTGCACAACATACTTGTCATTGCCATGGTAAATGACAGGAATATACATTGGGTTAGGGTAAGTGCTATGAATTTTGTTGAATTGTTATTTTTCCCTGAGATGGGGTGTGACAATATGTTTATGTTATACGTTCACTTTGACAGTGAAGTTGCGTGTGAATGCACCATTGCCATCCTTATATCCTTCGTGGGGACCGGTATGTCATGGATCGCGCGAAAGTTTGGCGTGATGGATTCGTCTTTCGGGACATCGCGCCCATTGCAACTATTGATGATGCCACCGTATCCGTTGTAGATTTAGGTACACCGTAGTGCTAAACTTGTACCTAGAATTCTTGATGCCTGTAAATTTACCAATTTTGAAAGTTAGTTGTCAAGTTGTACGGATATACAATGAGTGTAATTTCGTATCACCTTTGGGGTATTGTTGTACAGTTTGATTCTTGTATAGTGATTTTTTCCTAGTACATTGAAATATAATTACTTTTGTTTCCGTGGCTACTGTCGTTTGGATTTTCATTTGTTCGAAGTTAGTTGGAAAGTTAGTTGTCGAGTTAGTGGGAAATTGTTGTTGGAACAGACGTGTCGGCCCTGAATGACCGAGACATACGGTACAGTGTCGGCCATACACCACCGAGAACTAACGTTAGGTTTCTGGCCGCGCTATACCGAAATTACCGCTTCTCGTTGACCCATGCGCGACCTTACACCCGGGCTTCTCGCCATCGAATCGACACATAATTAAATACCGGAATCGCCGACATTCTCACGGTAAAACCGAGAATCTCGTAATTGTCTCGGTTGATCAAGATCGAAAATTGAACATGATTGTCGGCCCGCTTGACCGAGACACCCTCATAATCGAAAAAACTAGTATCCTAGAACCAAAAAATACCAAAATGGAACGATAGGCAATGTAACATTAAACTCGTCGAAAAATGTCGTCAACGGACAACAAGTACTCATCAAACATTTAAAAATGTCGTAAATCATGTTGTCAATACACACCATATAAGCGCAACACAACAAGTAGTCATCAAACATTACAAACCGCCATAAAAACATCTCCGCAAACCTCGTAAAACTCAAAGAATGTGATACAAATGTCTATCCATCCGCAAAACGGTCATTGCTTGGGTTTCTTCACATTCTTCCTTTCATACTCCTTCCCATGCATTCTCTTCGGAGGGCGAGCATCGACCGTGGCGGCCGCGCTGTGTGGCGGGGTGGAGTGTGTGGAAGTGCTACCATGCTTTGGGGACCGCTCGGGCTCTTCGGTAGGGCCGGATGTTGCGGTTGTGCGGTTGCGGTTCGGAGTCGTACTCGTGGGGGTGGGACCTATACTCCTCCCCGAAAGAAAGTTGACGATGTCACACATGATTTTCCTCGCCGACTCAATCGTACACACCTCCGGCGGAGGTCCATCCATCGCAACGCCGCGTCCAACGCTCGCCTATTACGCTCGATGAAAAAAATCGGGTTAGTGTCAATGTAAAACATATCAAAATTAATAATAAATGCATAATATATTTAACCATTTCAATACCTCAAGTAGCTCGTTGTCTGCGATGGTTGTGGCGACCATGGAATGGTCCTCGAGGGTCTCGGATTGGTGATAACGGGATGAGACACTTTGAGGAACCAAGGCAGTAGTCCGGGTGTAGCCAAAAACTCAAATTCCCGCTTGTCGCCCGAACTTCAAGAGCCAACAAATGGTTCCTCCACCGCTCCCAATAGTCTTGCTTGGAACCAATACTTGACGGAGTACTTGTTCCCGACGGGCCTCGATGTGCTTCCACCGGACGCACGGAGGATCCGGTATAGATTGCACATGCCCAAACCGTCTCGTAGAATCCTCTCCGGGTGGTAGGGCTCCACCACATCCATGTACTTGATCGTCCCATCGTAAAAGGCCATCGCGTGCACAACTCCATTTTCCTCAAATTCACATATGGGTCCCAAGTGACCTAGTCAAAATGCAACAACCATTGTTAGCAAAAATAAATTCCTAAAACATCAATCATCGAGGATATGGATAACCATCTCACCTCGTCGTCCAAGGTTCTCCTAATGGCCCCGAGCTTGTCAACATTCGCCACCGTCTCGTGTTTTTGAATCCATATGCGACACGAGGTTGCACGTAGTCCAGTATTTCGCATTGGGTGTGGCTGCACCAAGTTTGATATGGTCGTACACCCATCCTCGTAAATACATACAATGTTAGTTAGTCCACAATTGCAAGTAATTGAAATACAAAATGAAAATTAAGTCTATTTTATAACAAACCTCAAGCAATGTGAGGTAGCCAAAGAATCGAGACACTTGCACTCTCGTGGCGGACCCCAAGTGTCGATACAAGTAGGCCAACGCAGCCGCACCCCATGCGTAGTTTCCTACGTCGTCCAAGTCCTCAAGAAGCTTCAGCAGCCGCGATCGACACCGAGACCCACTCTTATCGGCAAAAAGAGTGCATGACAACAAATACGGGAGGTACGCTCGGGCGGTGCATTCCACGGGAGGATAATTTCGGGTCTCGAACCAGCCTTTGGGGGCACCATCAACTCTTCAACCAATGTTTGCGCACCGTGAGCCCCTGTCGATATTCACCTCATCCTCGGCCTCATCGACGCTAACCCCAAGTAGGTTCGAGACCATCTTGATAGCGTCCGAGCGAGATTCCTCCGTGTACCTCGCAAAGTTCTCCACCGCAACAACTTTGCCCGTCACAGAATTTTCGGAGGAAGCCGACATCCTCTAATGAGATAGACATTTCACCAAAAGGTAGGTGAAATGTGTTCGTCTCCGCTTCCACCGCTCCACAAATGCAGAGATCACCTCCTTGTTGGCCTTGCAGTATGAGCATCATGAGCGTATTCAACCCGAACGCCGAATAATCCTCTCAAGTCCCGCCGTGTCCGGTGGCACGATCAGTAAATCTCATTCCCGTATTTGAGCTCCGTGATTGATACATTTAAGAACGGCCGCTCTCCCGCAAATGTAAAAACATCTCGTCATTATGTGAAGACCATGAGTATTAAGTTAATCCGTTCAATGAAATTGAAATTACCACATTGCTCCAAATCGATAAAGCCACATGATCCTGAAGCTCTTCAACAACGCCCGTCTATAGGACCACCGGGGAATGGAGCACGCGCTTCAACAGCCCTCTCGGCTCTCCTTCATCATGGCCAGCTCCACCACTATCGCTCCCGCCCACATTACGATATGTTTCTATCGTGTTCCCGCCTCCGAAGAGTCACCGCTACTAGACTCGATGCATGCCCCTCCTCTCCCCCTCGGGCAACAACAAGATCCTCATGTCGCCCAAAGATCGATGTTCGAACCCTCATCGTGCAAATGTAACCTTCCACGATGACCATCTACCTTGGCCTTTCCCTTAACATCCTCATTCTCCTTCTCTTTCTCTTTCCCAGACGATGTCTTGTTTGGGGTCTCCGGCCACCTCGCCCGGTTAGGCCTCGGCACCTCAATACCAGCCTCCTCCCTAGTCACCTAAGACTTGGACGAGCCATACCCGAAAAAATTACAACATATAAGCGCATGGAACAGAACCCAAAAAAAATTTAAAAAAAAATGTTCAAATTCATCCATTTCGATGTCTCGGTCAAGCAGGTCCGTCAAACAACACATATTTTCTGGCCACCCACGACCGACAATTCCTCCAATATATCGGCAGTGGTACAACCGAGTCCAATGAAGAATTCTCTGTTATGCACCACCGAGATTGCTTGCCCATTTCAATTCGCCTTGCTCCCGCCAATCACGCCCGAGCCTACTCTAACACTCTCGCCGTTGTACAACCGAGAGTATGAGCAAATTCTCGGTTGTACACCACCGCCACCACATTACCTAGCACTAATTCTAGCTCTCGTCACATCTCGACCGAGACAACTAGAGTACTTTCGCCATGCGTAATCGAGCCATTTGTGAGCTTTTTCGGCCTTTGTGGCCGAGACTTCGACTTCCCAATAATGTAGCTTTCTCTCGCCATGCTTGGCCAAGACAGTTAGCACATTCTCGCGCTCTGCGGCCGAGAACCGCGAATTCCCATTTTATTAACTATTGAACAAACAACCACCGCAAATCACAACTACTCTACCAAATGTAACTTAATTACACTAAAAACGTACCTTCAACCGAGCGATTTCGCGCAAATAATGTGTGTTCGACGAACTTCAACCGAACCCTAACTTGGAGACGAAATCGGCTCACACCACGACCCTACGAATCGCAAAAAAAGCCGTAAACCGAAGGAGAAACACAAGGCGAGACACGATTTCGTAGATTCCTCTCACTGGTCTGCTCAAACCAAATGGGTTCTTCGATTCAAGATCGGTGAAGGTGGTCTTTGGGGGTGGTGGGGTGCACGGGATTTCCACGAGGGGTATTTTCGGGATTTCTGGTCTAATTTTTGGGTGCCCAAGGTAAATCGGTTTGTGCCCGCATTATCTAGGTGCCCTCATTAAATGGTGGGGTGCCCTTAGCGGCCCTCGCAGTTATAGGATGTGATAGAATCAAAAGAGGTGGTAAAGAATACTACGTATATATGGTTCACGATGTTCCTCTCGCTCCCTTTCTTTGGTCAATCCGCCAAAGTAACCCCTTTTATTCTCTTTCCTTGAATGATAGAATCACTCATACGATTAAAAAATCGATAATCAAAAATATCAACAACAACAAGATAGCTTAATCTTAAGTTAGTTGACATCAGCTTTACTGATCAAACTCTTCGATTCCGCTCAATTTACTGCTTTCCAAAAAATATCAATGAGTGAAAAATTGTGTTTTGAGTGCCAACCCAATCAAAATGTGCCCAATGTTGTGAATTGTCTCAGCATCTTAGATCCACAATTCCATATGACATGATTAGGATTTAGGAGTTTTGTCATCCAAATCCCACAAAACAATTCTGAATTCTCATCCACTCTAAATTATCACGAGAAATTGTCTCGAAAAATCACGAGAAATTGCAGAAGCCCGAGATTAAAACCCGTCCCTTCTCTCCGTATGAGCTCTATCATCGGTGGTGCTGCACAGCATTTCCTCTGCGAAAACTCACTTCCCAACTCTCTCTCTCACTCACTGTGTTTTTCAAACTCAAACGAAACAGAGCCCCAAAACAGAGTGACTCTTCACTGCATTTCAAACTGGGATTCTTCTTCAATGATGTCTTCAAAGCATCTCAGAGACCTACTAACCGAAGCCCAAGAGCCGTTCGTTCTCAAAAACTACATCAACGACAAGCACAACCAACTTAACCGCCCCAATCGACCCAATCGACTTCACAAATCGCAACTACACCTCAAAAGGCGAACGCCCATTTCGCGACTCCGCAGAAACTCTTGTTTCCTCTCATTCCACGACTACTCCCCTTCTCCCCTGTTCGTCAGAACCCCGTGTCGGAGCCCCAATGCCCTGCTCGTCCAAATCCCAGCCCACACCGCTTCGCTCCTCCTCGAGCGAGCGCGCCGGATTCAGAGACGACCCAACTCGGCCACGGCTACGGCTACTGCTACTGCTACTGCTACTACCCAGAAACCCAAATCCCCCAAAGAACTGGTCTTTGGGTTCTTTGGGTCGATTTTGAGGAAGATTTCGCACAAAAAGAGGAATCTGAAGCAGGGGATTGAAGGGGGTGGTGTGAATGAGTGTGGAGTTGTGGGGGGCGAGAGTGGTTTTGATGAGATGGGGTTTTCGTGTTCTTCTAATAGTAATCATAGTCGATTGAGCAGTGTTTGGTCTGAGAGCAATGAAGACAAGTCTCTCGATTTCGATAGCTCGAGTTGCAGTTCTGATGATGATGACGATGAAGGTTTTGTTGTTTCTAGTTCAAAGGGGTTCAGCTCCAGCCCCTTTAGATTTGTGCTGCAAAGTGGTTGGGCTTCGTCGCCGGGGCCGCGGACGCCTGAATTCGCTTCTCCGGCGCCGTCTCTCCGAAAACAGGTTTGTGGGGTCTCTTCACCAGTTCAATTTTGTCTGTGAATGAATTCTGGGTCGGCTCAATTTTGAAGATTATTAGTGGGGTTTCAATTCAATTGTTTGTTGATTTGATCTTGAACTGTCATTATCAGACATTGAAAAGTTGAGACTTTTCAGTGTGTGAAGTCGTTTTTATAGAGAAAAACATTCTTGCTTTCTTACTTTTTATGTTCAATTGAATTTAGTGAGATTAGTTTCTATATGTTGATTGTTGTGTCGGCAAAGCCTATTTAAACTAGTAGTTACTATTAATCTCAAAAGAGTGAAAACTGTAATTCAGACAAATGGGTTTTTGATGATCTTGGTTGTGATTTTGGAAAAATTAAGTAATTGTTGATTTAGAGGTCTAATTTTCAGAATTCTTAGGCTTGATCCGACTTGCATTTGATCAGGTTTTGGAGAAAGAGGAAGGGAGCTTTGCATGCGAGGAAGATGGTGATCAGAGCAGTCCCGTCTCGGTGTTTGATCCTCCATTTGAAGACGACGGCAATGATGGAATGTACAATTATGGCGAAGATGGGCATGATGGATATGAGCTTGAACACAGCATTGACATTGTTCAGAGTATGTTCTGATCAGATCTGTTTTTATTCCTTGTTTGATTGTTGTATTATGATCTTTAGCATATAGCTCGTCGTTGGTCTTTTGGTTATTTAACCAATCCCGTCCTTGACGTCGCGTGTGTATACCTTCACCTTGTGACCGTGATTGATATCGATGGCAACTCAATAACCATTATACATAGCTTTACTGATGAAAGTTTACCATAGATTAGTCTTTCATCTGAATGAAAAAAATTGTTTCGAGTTTGTTTGTACAAGATAATTTTGTGCTGAATGCATATGCCTGCGAGGGACAATGCCTGATTAGGGATTTCATTTTTGATGTTTGTTGATCTGATCGATATGTTAATTGATGTTACGGCTCGATACGATCGTTTTCTGTTTTAACAAAGCTTGTTTTAGTTAGAATATCTCTGAGTCAGAAGGGTGTGGCAATTTTGGGAGAATGTAGGTATGCTTTCATTGATGGCACATCACTTTTGTTTATGGAACCATCTTTGTACAAGTTGAACTTTAGACATTTGATATCAATGCAGCATACTGTCTTCTACTTAGATGTTTTTGGTAGGGAAGTTAGTTGCAGGAGAGTAATTAGACTGCCCCACTTTGTTTTTTTGAATTCTGAGGCGACGATCTCACTTGGTTTTTTTTTCTTGTTTCGTGATATCTTTCTTCATACGTTTTTTGTCCGATTTCAATTTTCAATTGAAAGCTTCAAATCAGTACAATGTATTTATTTTGTTTCTTTTTGTTCCATTTTTTGTTAACAGGAGCAAGGCAAAAATTCTTGCACAAGATGCGCCGATTTGAGAGACTCGCTGAATTGGAACCCATTGAACTCGAAAAGAAACTGATTGAAGAAGACGAGGAATCTGATCTTTCAGACGATGAAGAGGGTGAAGAAGCATTTGTTAGAGAAGTTCTTAGACTGTCGAACATGCACTACTGCCGTAAAGTTCCTCGAGACATGAAAAGATTGGTTTTAGACTTGGTGGCCGAAGAGCAAAATGAAGAGGAGACAGACCTAAACATAGCAATGAAAGTGTGTGACAGATTAGATTCTTGGAAAGAGGTGGAGATGAATACCATAGATATGATGGTTGAATTCGATTTCAGACGGCAAGCAGAAGAGTGGAAGAGAAATCTTGATCAAGTGCAAGGGATGGCCATTGACATTGAGCTTTCAATTGTTAGTTACCTTGTCGAAGAACTCTCCTGCGAACTATGTCATTCGAGCTGACTGGTTTGAATTTCGGAAACGTGATCAAGTGCAAGAGATCACCATTGAGGGATTAAAGTTAAACTCGCCATCGTTGGTTACCTTCTCGATGAACTCTCATGCGAACTACGCTATACACACTGACTAGTTTAATTTTCCGAACAATCCGATATTCTTCTAACCGATTTTACTTGTTCAATTTTATATAAGATATCGCTGTAGGAGAACCAGAGAGCAAACTAGTGAAGCTCATCAGAGGTCGACATATCGCCGCCCTTTCGATGTTCGGAGCATCTTATGTAAATGTAACATGTATATGTATGAGGAAGATGTATTTATCTTTTGCTCAAGGTAGCTATGACTACAACTTTGCAAATTAAATTATTCATCTAATTGAATTCCAAGTACTCTCACTTGGCTTTCTTAGAGATTTAAGAATGGTTGATGTGCTGTTCATCTTGCATGGTTAAAATTGATTTCAACCAGATTGAATTAGTTGGTATGCCATCACTTTAGAAAGAAACAAGATCCTCTATTTATGTTTTTTGTTTTCACATATGCTCTTAAGTTGAAGGCATTGATGTATAACATTCCAACTAAAAGAATATAGTACTCTTCTTCTATTTGTTGTTTGTGTTGGCTAATATATGCACATCTGCAAGACTTGCATAATAAGGGATCATTGGAAAATGAGTGAATATTGAATGAAACTTTTTTTTTGGGCCTAAACCACACGGTATTCGGACTATCTAACTACTTCGGGTTCGCCCCGAGTCGTGCACCGTATATATGGGGAGAGCTTCCAACATTTGTGTTTTCGTTTTTATGACTCAAACTCGAGTCACTAGTTAAGGGACAACAATCCACTTTCAGTTGTGCCAATCAACCGCATTGGTGGCACTTTCTCTTTATTGATTGGTTTTAAGCTTTGACGAGCAACCATATCCTTCGAAAAGGAATCGTCTCAAGAGAACGCTCGACGAATTGCATGAAGATTTTTTTTCTACTCTTTCATAGCGTAGGTGCGCGCAACGAACCATAGATGGACCTATTATTTAAGGGCCAGAATTATAAGTACATATTCAAGAACCTTAGTCATAGGGGGTCATACATTTTCAATGATGGGCTTGACACCATTGTTATGAAATGTGATTTTCACATGGTTTTCACAAAGCTTTTTTTTTTTTTTTTTGGCATCAAATGCTGTAGAATGGATGACCTTATGAAAGACTTGCACCTACTCCACACAACAGCACATCATATGTTATAATGTTTTACATCATGCGCCATAAGCTCATCAATCATCCTAAATAAACAACATATATTATACATGTTCCTTTTCTCTAGAACTTCATCAAGCACTCAATTGCATCTTAGCTTTCAAGCCAAAACATCAAAACGTCATCACATTGAATAAAATTGTCTATCTATAAAACTAAGGTTTCATCTGTATCTCCTAATTTAAAATGTTTTCTTTTGGCACATGAATGCCAATTTTATCATAGTTGTCTTATCAAATTGTGTCTCAAACCTCTATTTGTTTTAGATATCAATAACAACTGATGGTCAACAAAATTATTTAAAGTGATATTTGGGAGAAAAGCACAAAAGGTTAATATTATTCAATCCAATAGGCTATTGACTCTTGGAAGGGCACCAAATCTACAAGCAAAGCATGATCCTAACCTTAGGCTTTTGAGTCATGTTACTGTCACTTTATGAGGGTGTATGGATCCTTGGATGCATCTCGAAACACATTAAACACGTGTATCGAGGTACATACTCATTGTTTTGTGTGCACCCGAGAGAGGCTCCTCATCTTAGAAGACATAATGTATACATGGTGACCCTTACAAACTAAGAAATTGAAGGCCAATTGAAGATTTTTGGTACTTTCGGTTATGAGCAATCTTTGTCACGCTTTTTAAAGGAAGCATTCGAATTCAATTTGTAGGCCCATGACACCACCCTGGCATACGAAAAGGTACCATTTTTTTTTTCCATGGAAAAAAAAAAGATTTGAACACCATCTCTTCAAAAGAATTAATTGTTCCCATTTTCGAATTGTTTCGATCGGTTTATTTTATGAATAATAAGTCAAGAAAACTTCTATTTCAAATCTCATTTTTGAATTGTTTGGATCAGTTTTATTTGATGAATAATAAATCAAGAAAACTTCTACTTCAAATCTCTGAAGTCGGGGTTCAATGATCCCACCCCTGTAATATTAATTGGAGGATTTGCAGTGGTTGATTTGAGATAACAGCTTGATCCCAATATCCCAATGAACAAAAAATAAAAGAAATAGAATTTTGCGGAATCAAAATAAACAAGAGACAAGAATTTTCTTTTACGTGGTAAAACCCTAATTGGGAAACATCCACGACACCGTAGAACATAAAAATTCACTTAGAAGAAAGTTTACAAAGCGGTATAGATTCGAATTCTACCTGAAAGCCTCAGTATCAAACTCTCTCCCTCAAAATTCTCTCTACTTCCTGATCTCCTTTTTTTTTTTTTTTTTCACTACACATGTTTTGATAGATACAGAGAAATAGATAAACCTCCGGACACGTGTTTGGGAACCAACTAGACGTAGTTGAAACCAACTTAACTTTTTTTTTCTTTACAAAATAAATAAATCAATAAATAATGGATTTCAAATGACCATTTTCACAGATCCAGAAAAACTCATGACTTCCCTTTCGGTCTTTCGAGTCTTCCTATCTAAACCCAAGTATTTTGTAGTTGCTTCACTTATAACTAGATCATTCACTTTTCGAAGAACTGTTGCCTTACAAGTTATTTTCTTCAAAGTCTTCAATGTTAAACCCATATAGTTGGTTTATTTTTGGAAAGTATCCTCCGAAGTGGTAAATCCTTAGGTTCTTGCATGACACCTTAACGTGTGTCGAATGCGTCGAATTTTATATAATCCCGTTGAGATTACCAAATACCACAAGAATTATAGCAGTGGCAAGCACGGGTCGATCAACGAAGACCAAGTTTCTAACCTAGGCTAATGAACATGAAAGTAAATCGGGGGATTTGCAAAAGTGTTATCAAGAATTCACCAAAAACAAGGAATAAAAATACTATGTAGAGAAATCAATCAAGAAAAATAACCTAAACCCTCGGTATCACAAACTTCCTCATTTGGCATAATTAAACCTATGGTCATCGATACATATAATACATGCATTTCAAATGTAATTTAGAGTAGCTATAGACCCAAGTAATGTATGCGGGTCCTCGCACTTCCCAATCTCGGTAATCAAGGTTCGACAATGACCACTTCTCAAGTCAAACACACAACCCCGGACTCAAGCGAATCGGGTTTAATGCGTTGGACCGCAATGGTTTTGTGAAGACACTACATCTAGACAATGGGATCACTAGTGTGTCCAATTTTTCTTAGATTCCTAAGGTATTTAACCGGTCCGAGAGAGGCGAACCAATTTGTATTGTCAATTGCATAAAGACGGATGTTGACGACTAATTGGCGAAAGAATCGGGGTTTAAATATAAATTTAACCCTAATTAATCAATCTATAACAAAGGGAATAAAATACCAATAAAAGCAATTAAATTGAAATAAATAAGATCTCACATAGATTTATGCCAAAAGAGTAGTTTGCTCCACCTCCAATCTAGATTGAGGAAGTTAGCCGGATATGATGAAATACTCCATTAAAATATTCAAGAAAAGAGCAAAAATAATATTATGTAAAAAGTAGAGAATAAAAGAATACGTAGCTTCGAGAGAGTTCTCCAAAATATATCCCAAGTCCTATCATCAAAAACCCTTCTAATTTGCTCTATGGAAGAAAGAGAATTTGATTCTGGTGGTATCATTATTGACATGTGCGCCGAGGCAGATCAGACGGTTATTGTGAGTTCGTTGCAGGTGCTAGGACACGTGGTGAGAGATCATTGGAGGAGAGGGCTGTTGGTGCAACGTGCTGGCGAGTGAGAGAGTGCCGCGTGGCATGCGACTGTGGAAGAGAAGACTCAAGCAAGGCGCGCGAAGATGTGGAGATCGTACCAGAACGGATCTCGAGGCAAGTCCACGGTTCTGGATTGAGGAGAGAACGCAAGGAGACTCGGCGAATAATTGGGAGAGCACACGATGCGCATCTCGAGGAGCATCAATGGCGACTGTGGATGAAGGGAATGCACATGAAGGCTCGATCAAAAATCTGGGAATTCGTCTGGCATGCATCCCGAGGCAGGAACGTTTCCTCATTTGTTGTGATTTGTTTGCTGATCTGTGTGCCGAATCTAGAGGCTTGATCAAGTAGCTCTCGTTGCACAATGGCTTAAGTGTGTCCAGTTTCTGCGTCTCCTCTACTGCTCAACAACTCTACAGTGCGTGTCTTGAGGCTGATCCAACAGTAGCTGATCACATAGCAAGTAAATACTCTATTTTGAGTAGTTTTTCATCCCGGATTCAACCGAGCACTCCAATAACCTTGTAAATAATAAATAAGGACAATCAGGCTAATATTTTGGAGACTTAACAATAAAAATATATAAATAACCTATATAATACTACATAATTAACGACTTATCACACCTTAGAAATCATTCAATGACTGATGAAGCTCTTTTTTTTTTTTTGATCATCTGAACAATCATTGAAATTAAGTCCTATTGAATTGATAGACTCATCCTGGGTTGGTTGAGTCGTCAATAAATTGAATTTTTGGTTGGAGTTAACTATATGCTTGGTCCGTTGTGCAATCATAAGTTGCAACTTTTTTTTCTCCTTTCATGCCATAATTTTGAGTCTCTTGCCATCTTTCACTAACCGCCAAATATTCTCTCGCCAGTAGTAAGTAGCATCTTGGTCCCATAAATAAGAACTACCAAAAATAATTTGGCATATATCTAATGGTACAACATCACAAGTCACTTGATCATAAAATTTTTCATTAATTGAAAATTTGAAAGTGCATTTGGCTTTGTACGCAACTCCAAATCTTTCTTTAACCAACCCAGTGGGTAAGGTTGAAGATATGGTGAAGTCTTCAATTTCAACTGTTTCACTAATTGTTCCGCAATCAAGTTCCGCTGTGATCCGCTATTAAATAAAGTGATTACTGGAGTTCTGTCAATTTGAGCATATATCCAAAATAGTTCTTCCTTTGTGGATTTTAGTACAACAACAGGAATTTGAAAACAAACTACTTCCTTGGATGTGCTCGACTCTCCTTCGCAGGTGGTAAATACCAGTTTCTCAAGCGTCTGAGGAACCTTCAATCACTTCATCTTCAACATAAGCAGTTGTTATTTTCTTGTGATCTTTCCACCAATTTGGTATCAACTCCAGATGTAATTTTTAGCATTTTTCTTTGGCATGAAGGTCTGTCTTGCAATTATCACAATATTGCTTCCCCCTATTTGCCACTACATTATTTTTCTTGCACTCATTTGAAAACCTATTTTCTTAAGAATTTTCTTGGTTCCCAATTGTTATGAGGACGACTTTTCATCTCAAGAAACGTTGCTTTCTTCGAAGCATTGTCAATGTCTGGAGTTGGAAAGAGTGACAATTCTATTCGAATACTTGAGAACAAATCCCCTTTATATTTATCTAAGATTTGAGGATCTCGTAGATTGATATTCAAAGCCAATGCTTGCTTTCTGAATTCAGTTGTGTGATCTTACACACTCTGCCCTTTTCCTTGCCTGAGAAACTGCCAACGTTCTTGTAGATGTTCCTTCTAGCCAATAAGGTAGAACTAATTTCTGACTGCAGTTGTAAACTGAGCCCAAGTAGTAACTGGAGATTCATTGTTGAGAGCCATCCCTGCGGTATGTGCTTCCCGCCAAGTAAGAGCATGTCCTCTCGATCTCAATCTTGCAAAACTGACTTTCTGCAGATCTGAATACATCTTAATATCGAAGTATACCTCCAGAGATTTCAACCAAGTATCGAGTTGTTCAACATCTAATTCTCCGTTATAGACAAGAGTCCCAATTTTCGATTCTACTTCGAACGAAGTCCGATCCACCACTTCAACATTCTATTTTAGAAGATTTGAAGATGAAACTTCTGGTGCTTCAGAAACTTGAGGAGCCTTTGCAGCTGACATTGAGAGATTCTGCATGATTTCCATCATCTTTTCCATATTTTTCTTCATCTCATTCATGTCTTATGCAAGCTTTTCAACAGACACCCCTTGAGGATCTTGCGAAGTGGACATCGTTGATTTTTTTTTTCTGTCGATTTTAAGATTTATTGGAACTACGTCTTCCCCTTTTGATCGGATTCCATGCGTTCGACGAAACCCCTCGCTAAAATAAATTCGAGAAGAAAAAGCTCGTCAAAACTAGTCTCTGATACCAAAAACTTGATCCCAATATCCCAACGAACAGAAAATAAAAGAAATAGAATTTTGCGGAATCAAAATAAATAAGAGACAAGAAATTTTTTGTACGTGGTAAAACCTTAATTGAGAAACGTCCACGACTTCGTAGAGCAAAAAAATCCACTATGAAGAAAGTTTACAAAGCCATACCGAATTCGAAATTTGAAAACCTCGGTATCAAACTCTCTCCCTCAAAACTTTCTCTACTTCCTGATCTCCCTGTTTTTTTTTTCTCTCAAATCTCTCTCTGTATATTTTTTTTTCTCAACACATGTTTTGATAATAAACCCACGGAAACATGTTTGGGAACTAACTAGAAGTAGTTGAAACCAACTCAACTTCTTTTTTTTTCTTTACAAAATAAATAAATAAATAACGGATCACAGCTCCAAGTCAAACGCTTTTGTTTCGATATTATCGAGCTAGGAGGCTATTAAAAAATGCTTTGATTAAATTATCAATTTTAAGCACCATAATGCAACAAAAAAACATTGTTTGATTTTTTTAATTAATTTTGACAAATAATAGCAATACAAAATCCCAAATTAGTCAGAGTCATAACATAAATCAAACTCTTATACCTCCTCCTTGATTTAAAATAATTGACATTTTGACACCAAGTTTTTTACAGAGTTTTTTTAGCTAGGACAGTTTGCAAGCACTTTTGCACTTGTCCGGAGTACCACAACTAGGGATGCAAGTGGGCGGGGAATCCCCACGTGGGACGGGGATTCCCTGCAACGGGGATGTAGATGGAGAATTTAAATGGGGATAGAAGTGGGGATGAGAAAAAATCTCATACCCTACCCACGCGGGTATGTGTACAAGGATGGGAAAAAATATATTCGCGGGGATCCCCGTAGGTATCCCCATTGGAATTACCCATGGGGATATCCGCGAAGATCCATGTATATATCAAATACATCTATATACATTGTATATATCAATTTTATATAATATTACAAGGCTTTCACCAAAAACACTAGTGATAAACAAACTCTAACGTGATTTATAATTTTAACTTGTTTCGTTAATTATATGTTTTGTTTTGAATTGTTTGCAACTATATTTATATATTATACTTTATTTGGTTGAAATTTTCAACAATTGTGATTATATGTATGTGTACCATACTTTTTATAAATTTTTGAAAAAAATTAAGTGCGAAATTTCCCCGCGGTGATTCTTTGCAAATTCCCCGCAAGAATCTCCGCGGGGATATTCAATGGGAATGAAATAGAGAAAGTTTTTCCCCATAGGGATTCCCCATCCCCGCGGGGATTAGACGGGGAAGAGGCTGGAGATGAAAGTTCATCCCGCGTCGAGATGGGTATGGAGATGGAGGGATGAATTTTTAAGCGGAGATGAAGATGGAGACCCATCCCATCCCATCCCCTCCCTCCCCCCCTCCCTCCCCATCCCATTTGCATCCTAACCACAACCAATTTTCTCTAATTTTTTCATGGATTAATGGTACATTTAATTCGATGTAAAACTTTGAATTCGTTTTAAAAACTATTTCTCAGTCAATTATTTATTTTTCATTTTATTTGAAAATCATTGATTTTTCATAAATTATTTAAAGGAAAAATAATAGAATGACAACATCACGTCACCATAGAATGCACGACAACTAATACGGGATACACCCCCATCACCCTATTTTATTTTGATAAAGCAAAGTCACGAGGACAAAGATCTTCACGAGAGTGAAGTGAGCACCGAGCAAGAGGTAGAGCAGAGCGCACATTTTAACGCAGCTAACTAAATTTATTTAATACTCCCTTCCTTCTTTCCTTTCTTCCTGTGATCTCTCTCTCTTTCTCTGTGTTCATTTTGTCCAACAACCTTGGCCCATTCCAAACTCTCACAACAAAATCAGGTGTGTTTTCCTATTGTTTCTCATGTACTTTTCGTGATCAGATGTGAATGTGGATTTCTGGAAGTTAGGGTTTTCGTTTGTGTTCGAGTTTCAAATTTGATCTTGCGTTTGTGTTTTGATTTGTCAATGTGGTGAACTGCTAGGGTTTTTGTTGATGTTGATATTTTGAATTTTGTTTTCGGAGCGAGCGAGCGAGATCTAGTGATCTAATGTCGTCTGTGAGGGTTTATGCGAAGCCTACTGGTTTGAAATTGATTGTAACTAGGTTCAATTGTGCTTAAGGAAAGATAGTCCAGCAAATGTCTTATTTGGTAAAATGTGCAAGAATTGAATCCAGGAAATACGATTATTTGGGACTGAAGTTGTTGTTGTTGTTGTTGTGGTGGTGGTGGTGGTGGGAATACGATGCCGTCGAAGAAAGATATCATAAAACGAGTGTAAAAGCAGCTATATTTTGTGGATCAAATTTATGCAGTTTGAAAATGAATGCGCGTCTAACCAATTGGGTGACCCAATGGTTTTGTATGGTGTTTGGGAGTTAAAGGTGATGGGTTCAAACCTTGGTGGAAGCAATTGTTTCTTTCTTATCAAAAAAATAAAATAAAAATGAATGCTCGTCTGGACCCGAGTTCTGTTCTTTGAGATGTGTCAATTGAAGGAAAAAAAATGAAATCAGGCGATGTAAGTGGTCTATATGAGTTGATTAAGGATCTATTTCTGCAGTACTAAAAAGTGAAAAAATGTCGAAGATATGGTGTGTTTTGCCCAATGTTTAATAGAGCTCTACGGAGAATTAGAATGAGTTTTAAGTTGATGATGTTGTTATTATACGTAAGCTGATAATTTAGGTAGTCACAGTAGTTGGAGTGAAGCTTTTGTTGGTGATGCATAACATTCTTAAAACCGGTATCAGCTGCGATAATGTTAGAAGCTTAAGATTGGATGATGCTGGAAAATTTTGTTTCAATTGGGGATTGGTCTACCTCCAGCTGGGTGTTACTTGATAGATGCTTGAATCTCCATTGAAATTGTCCTTACCCTGTTCCCATGACAATAGTGTCCTTTTGGTGCTTTGCGAGTTTTTTGTTTTGACAAGCTCTTCGTGAGTTGGTATTGAGAAACTTGATGAGTGGCAGTTAATTGTGAACATGAAATTGTGGATTATTGTACCGGCAAAATGTTAATGCAGTGAAAATATTTCAAAAATATAGAAATAGAGCTTTGATTTGCAATTCAGTGGAGAAATGAGATATTAAAAGAGGTAAAGAGGGGATCAAGGAGGTTATGCAGTCCATAACCTTTATAATCAAATGTTTATTTTCTCAGAATTGGCACTTTTAAGAAAATTATTTCCTTACTAATATCCTTGATTATTTAATTTATGAAGAACACATTCTACCAGTTAAGTTCTGAAGAAAGGAAGGCTGTTACACTTGTACAGGCTGTACTGTAGCGTAGAAGCAAAATATGAGTTGCTCTTTTTTTATTTCTTACTTGAGTGTTTGTCAACTATTCTTTTTTGAGTTTTACAACATTTGGTTCTTTCTTACAGGAGAAAAATTGACATGGAGGACCCCGCTTCTAAGACTATTGAGTTCCTTCGCGCTAGGTTGCTTTCTGAAAGATCCGTCTCAAGAGTTGCCAAAGAAAGAGCTGATGAGCTGGCTAAACGAGTTAGTTTTCTTAGATATCCTGAAACTTTCCCATTTTGTAGAACTCTTTTTCAGTCAAGCTTTTAAAGCATTTCAATTGAAAACACCACAAAATATTCTTATTTCTATCTTTCCCTTTTCTTCTTTCCTCTTACTATTGTCCTCCATTCATTTGAAGTTCCCCTGAGAACCAACATTATTAGTCGAGGCTTTTAGGACTGTGCGTTTGTTGGGGTCTGAGATGTTCATTGAAATCCTCATGAACAGTGTGAAGCTTTGTATAATTATTTCTGTCCAAATACCATATGCTTCAATTAGTATTTGATGTTGAGTATTTTTTTTTTTTTTTTTTTGGGTAAATTCGTTGAGTAATTTCACTTGAGAAGAGTAAGGTTCTTTTTTTGTTAAGAAGATTTAACTCCACCTATGTAGAATATGCGCTACATAGCCGATCCCAAGTCCAGATAAAGGAGGACTCCGAAGCCCATTTACCATACCAGAAAATAGGGGAGGGAGGTCCCAAGCCCATTTTCTATTCTTGGAAAACGAGGGAGGGTTGCGTTAGTTTGACAACAAGTGTAAAATTTTTGTCCCTCTTTTGAATGGATCAAACAAATGAGATAAACGTTGGGGCGTTCCCACCTAGCTCGCTCCGCATCGGGTCCAAGTGTAGTAAAAAATGAGCAAGTGTTGTTCCACTAAATCGAGCGCAATGGAAGTTGATCCATTTAGCCGACCCCAACTAATTTTGGGGTTGAGGCCATGTTGCTGTTGCTGTTGCTGTTTTGTTAAGAAGATATATATTTTTTCTGATGACATAATAAATTAAAAATTGCAAATATTGAAGAAAAATTTGCACTTTTGATAATGGTTGTGTGATAGTAGTTACATGTTTAAATCTCAATGCAAAGTCCTTAATATGTAATGCATTTGGTCATGTTGGTTTAAAAAATGAAATAGGTGGCAGAATTGGAGGAACAGCTGAAAATAGTAACTCTCCAAAGAAAGAAAGCGGAGCAGGCGACAGCAGAGGTTCTAGCAATTTTGGAGGACAATGAGGTCATTGACTTCTCCGAGGCACCTGATGACCACATCAGAACCCTATGTGACACAGAAAATGATAATAGTTCAACAAAGAAAGAGGAAAACTCTGCTTCTTCTGCTCCTACGACAAAAGAAGCGGAGGGGTCCTCGGGTTCAGAGGTTGAGAGTTCAATATCTGGTAGAAGCTTATCTTGGAAAAGCTGCAGTGATAGCCTAGATTCTCTTAAAAAGCAGATTGAGATCGATAAAGACAGGAGGTGGGACAGTTTCCTATATAATGCCAATGGTTCTCCTACAATACCACGCACAGGAAAATCTTGCCGTCAGATTAAACGAAAGGAAACAATGTAAGTATCTGTATTTTCCTTCTCCATTGTGAAAAAAATATCTGCACTTGGGAAATTCAATATTATTAGGAGCTAAAAACTAGAAGATTTCATTCATTATCTCACTGGCATACCGGTACAATATGGTGCTTGTACATTTGATGGATGCAACCTTGATCTATTACTGAGATTTAATTGACCATTTGATGGAAGTTAACGTTGTTCCTTCATACTGTATGGCTTGAAGCTCTTTGCCTGTAACTTGTAAGCGATATTGGTATGTAATATATGCTCTTTTTTGAAAAAATCTGTTATACCTTCCCACAATACCTTCAGAAATCCCTTCATCTGGCCATCCCCTATACACTTGACCTACATGCATGGATTTGGACTACCTGAGACTCTGAACTCATTGCCATCTGATTTTGCTCACAGATCTGAGATGGATGATGGAAGAAATGAATCTCTTGTTCCTGACGCTCAAGTTGGTGATGCTCAGGTTCATACTGGAAATGAATCAGTAAGCTCTGACGACAAACCCGAGATCTTCAATGAAGCTTCCAGTAGACAGGAAGGTCAAATCTCTTCAGAAGGTTATGTCTCAAACATGGTGGAAAACCAAAGGAAGGAAAACAGTTCTAGTCATGATTTTTCTGAAAGTGAAAGGGATATTAACTTGGAAAGTGCATTAGAAGACCAGGAACAATTTATAGATCAATATGAAGCGGAGGAAACTGCTCAGAGACAATGGGAGCAGAAGTTCAATGAAAACAAAAGTTACACACCGGTATCTACTATCTCCTTCTTTTTAAGAAATTCATTTTTAATTCGGATTTGTTATAATTGGCGCCTTGTTAATTATATGTTCATTCATATTCAATTGGTTGGTTCACTTGTAAGTTATAACTGCAGTCTCTGTGGGTTTATTACTTGACAGAATCACGTATAAAGGGTGGGTTTGAGTTAGATAATTAGATACTAAATATAGTTTTTTTTTTAATGATAAAAATTTATATTTTTAATATTAGCTTTACCTGATGAGATGGAACCAAGTTTTGGATATAGGAGCTTTTCATTTTTATCCTTCTTTTCATATTTCAGTATCGAAACCACAAATCAACACTTGTCTCCTGCTACTATACTGTGTAATTTCCATTTTTTTCATTGTATCATATGAGTGTTGTGCTAGAGATTGATAACGTTTCTTGCTTGTGGATTAAATTGGAGCCGTCTGAACATGGGAATCAATCAGACATCACCAAAGACACTGATGAAATTCGAAAGACTGCTGGACCTCTTGACATAGTACCCTTTTATGGTGAAGAAACAAAGTCAGAAAGCTGCCACGCCGTAAAAACCACTTCAAGAACTCTTCCCAATGGATTGACACCGGCAACCTGCATTGGCAGGTGCTGCTCAGAGAATCAGCAGTGTTACAGTTGCCAGGTCCGTGAAGTAGCAGCTACTTCTCCTGAGTTTTCTTTCGAGTGCCAAGGTAACCAGAAGCAAGATTTGGCGAACACACTAATGTCTTACTCCAATCGTCTGTTATCCAAGGCAGTTTCTCCATTCAATGAAGCTAACTATCTATACGACGGAGAATCATCCGGAGGCCAAATGACACTGTGTCAGACAAGTTCGAAGCCTCTCGCGGATGTTTTGGAAGCACTTCAGAGTGCGAAATCATCACTTATGCATGAACTCAATAGATTGTCACCGTCAAGTCAGACCATGCCTCGAGTAATGATGCTGGAAACTCCTCTTCCTGCTTTTAAATCTGGAAAAGACATGGATGTCCCCTTCGGATGTGCCGGCCTCTTCAGGGTTCCTTCAGATATGCATATGGAAACTACCACTCATACCGGCCTCTTGGATGCCCGCTCTGATCGCGGACCAAGTCTGATTAAAACTCTTCCTGATTTAGAATATGGTGGGAAAGATGTCCCAATGGAAGCTATCACTCATGCCTGTGTTTTCGATGCCCGCTCTGATCCTGCATTCAGGTTGTCTGAATTTCACCCTTCCAACCCATTTTTGGATACGGGCTCGAGAAATTCTGGTCTGAAGTCGTTCTTGAATCCTTGCTTGGACATTAGAATGGCTCTTCCCTTTCCGGCCAAGTATGCTTATCCTTCCTACTCAGATACAGTGCCTAGAATGCCTTCTAATGATGAACAACTTAGACCTGTGACAGGCTTCAGATCCCAAATACCTACTGGAGATCGTTATTCTACTTTCAATCATGGATTCAGACCCCAGATGCTTAATTGATAGTATTTTCAAATCAATTGGCTGTCAGGTTGGTGATTACTCAATAATGAAGAATTTTTTGAGATTGTTTATGTAAAGGAGGGAAATTGAATTCGTTCATGGTTATATGATTCTTGAATGTTGTCTTCCTTGTATCACATTGTTTGGTTCTTTGTGTTCTTATTTGAAGAGAGGACAATTTCTCGTTTGTATATAAAATACCACTTTATTTATGATTATTTGTGTTCAAATCATTTTGTCAACTATGAGAGTCTCAAGTGTGTGCATTTGTTTTCATTGTTTAATTCATTTTGTCCCTTCGGAAGTACTATACAACAACATAGCCTCAATCCCAAAATTAATTAGGATCGGCTACATAGATGAAACTCTTCTAACGCTCGATTTATTTAGTTGGTAGATGTATATCGTCTTTAGAGATGTCTAAATCACCGCAACCGCCTTTCTGAAATATGTGTGTTTGTTCTCATTGTTTCTTTTTCATGCTCATATGTTTGGGACTGATCACCTTGATCAGTTTAGAGTCTTTAGACTGATCTTTACAGTGAGAGCTTGAGCATAGAACCTTTACTCACATTAAGGCATTTTATTTATTTTTCTTTACTAGTCGTGAAATAATCAATTACGCTACCGCGCTACAAGTGTGGTCGACAACAGTATTATGCTTTTAGTTTTTTCTTTTCTCTTTTGACTTGAGCAGGAGTCAAGCCCCAACTTTCGTAAACTTTGCATTTTGATAAATGATGTCTCGTAATACTAATTACGCTATTAGTTAGATAATAACCTAAAAAAAGGAAAATGTTAGAATGACATCCAAAGTGACACTCCAAGTGATATCTCTGTGATGTGGCATGCGGGCTTCACGTGAAAATGAGTGTGTGCGAATAGTTCCTTAGAGTATCTCCAATGGGACTATGGATTGAAGTGGAAATGAGATCCACCTAGAATGAAATCCACATCCAACTAAAAAAATGTTCTCCAATGGGACCATGGATTGATAATGTTCATCCTATGTGACATGTAGGTTTGCAAGTGGGGCAGGGAGGGGCGGGGATCGTAATTACCGTAGAGATTTATTCTCGCAAATTCTCCGCGAGGCAAACTTTACCGCCCCATGCCCCACCCTACGGGGATCCTCGCGGGGCGGGAATCCCCGCGGTGCCTAATCAATTTTGTAAAAAATATTTATTTTGATCTTTATTCCTTGGTCATTTTGGCACTTAAGTACTACTTTCTCAATTTTTTAAAAAATTATTTTTCTCAAATTAAAGGATTAATGTGGATTTGTTTTGTTGATTGAGTTACAAGTTATCATACTTAATTAAATATGTAAGATTTCCAAAACTAGAATGACAAATATATTTCAATGATGTTCTAAATATGATTTTATATATTTTTATGATATAATATATATTATAATTAATTTAATGGTTAAAATAAATTTTATTGTTGGAGATCTTGAGCTTCATTTCATATATTACATATGTTTTAAGTAAGAAAGTTATATATTTTTTTTAAAAAATAAAAAATAGAGAGTTTTATACAAAGGATGCGGGGGCGGGAATCCCCGCGGAGCGAGAACAATTCCCGTCCCTGGCTTGCCCGGCGTGACAGGACAAAATTTTGCCACGTGCCCCGCTCCGTAGGGAGCAAAAAGCGGGAATCCTTGCCCCACCGCGGCGGGGCACCGCTGGGAACGAGGATTCCCCGCCCCACTAGCAACCCTAGTGGCATGGAATCAAAGTGGAAGATGTCTACCACAATGTCTACTTATAGATATTGTGGTAGACTGCCACGTCAGACAAATATATATTTTTTAAGTTTTTTATTTTTTTCAGGGCCTTTATTAATATAATGAAAATTGAAAATAAAAGTGCCAACTCATCAATCCATGGTCTAAATTCATTGTCCATTGGAGACCATTTTGGGAGATGAATGTCTATCTAATGTGTGACGTCTCCTTCTCAAATTAGGGCACTGCACGGCCTAATCTCGTCATTAAGCCCTAACCTCCACCACGTAGGACTTAACAATGTATTAGTCAAACTTTCTAATAAACTCATCACATTAGTTTCTTTTCTAAAAAACCTTACATTATTTTTTAAACTTAATAACATTTCGAGTAACTTAAAATTTTACACAATTTAAAGATTATTCAGCGAAAGTTTTGACAAATTAGTGGAAACCATTCATATAAAACCCTAGTATGTGGAAAACTAGGAAACAAAAATCACATGCATATATATAACAAACGGCGATAACTATATATCAACACGTGTCTGGTCGGGTAACTATCTCTCAACCCATAGTATACATCCCCAAGAGTATATAAAGATATATATAAAAGTCATACAACAAAGTAAAAAACCTACAAAATCAAACGTAGCAGCACTCCACTGGCTCAGAGGTAGTCACCAATCTTCTTCTTGCCCGGTCTGCTACTCGATGGATCTGCACCCACAGTCATAAAAAGGACGGTGAGTACAGGAAAGTAGAAAATAACACTGAGAGACATTTGTTCACATTTCCAAATATACAACAAGTATCTGAAAGCATAACAATAACAACTATGCTGAAAAGAAATCATGCTATAAGATATTTCAATTAAGTAAAATGAAACTGACACTCGATTAAGAAGTAATGATCAAGGGCGGTTGTAGTGAGTTACATTACAACTTTTTTTTTTTCCACTATTTAGGACATAATCAATTCGTTTAAGATGCCTTCACATCATTACAAATGCCCTTCCCACATATAAATACTCACAAGTGCCTTTCGCATGTGTTATATACTTGCCAACAACAACCCGGAGTCCCATACCCGCGTCTTTGCCGCACAAGTTAGTGGTGAGATCCTGGCAACCCCTGAAGTCCAGTGACCACGTGTGCCGCACACATCTCTATCATATCATGGTCCTAGATAAAAACTACATTCATAACCCAATAAATGACATGGTTTAGGAATTCAACAAATGTAGTTGCATATTTAATGCACAAAGGAAAATAGATTACAATACCATCACACACCTACCTACTAGCATTCTATTTCATTGGACTAAATATCTCCACAATCAAGAATAACATAGCACATGATTTAGAATCAATGAAACCATTTAATTAAAGCCAATGCCATGATAGTAAATTCATAAAATGAGAAGAAACAACAAGTCATGACATGTAGAGTACAAAGGACAATTCAGTTCAAATAACTGAAAATGAATATCAAAACAGAATGAAACGTAAATAAATATCTCAGTCAATTTACTTACAATCCATGCAATTTTTTAGCTAATCCGGCCTCCCGACACCTCAAAACACGTATCCGAACCCTCGAGACTCTTCCCTAGGCTCCTGGTATCATTTCATATGTTTAAGAGTGTGTTTAGATCTTTAATTAAGGTTTTGGACTTTTTTAAAGTGTTTAATTTATAATTAGGAAATTGTAGATTTTGTGCGTTGTCAGAGCACCTAGCGCGTTGGGTGACTGGTCTAGCGTGCTATTGACTTCATTAACACGCTACCAACTTTCTCTAGCGTGCTATACACAAGTAGCGTGCTAGCTGATCATACCTTGAGCGCTATGTGCAGGAAAACCTAGAATTCTGCACTTTGAATTCTGAGTTTTCTCCACACAAGGCCATTTCCAACACCTTAAGCTTTCTTGTACCACATCTTCGGAGACCCAAGACAACCATCACAACATAAGAACAACCCACACTTCATATTTTTTTTTTATAAATTCACTAAATTAAACTAAATAACTAATGAAAGTAGATTTACCTAGTTGTTGTACACCTAGCTAAATCAACTCCTTCTCCAAATCAATCAAATCTTCTCTTCATAACTTGCCGGTCTTCTTCTCTGGTTCTTCTTTTCAAATTTTCTTAGCTCCTAAGTGTTGGTAATTTTAGGATAAAAGAAAAAAAATGGTAAGCTAAAACAAAACAGAGATGAATAAATTTATTTTCATGTGTAATAGAGGTTGATCGTTGAGTACATATTTATAATCAGTACTCACAACTGAATTACAAAAACTTGGTCAAGTGCATGCCACACATCCACTAAGTGTAATTGCCCCACTCTCAGCTTTGTGACCCTTAATAACCTCACAACACAACACATGTCCCAAACTCATTCTAACTAAACTACCCACTACACCCACTACTTGACTTAACAGTAAACCCACATGACAAATTTGACTCGTGCAACAATAAGAAAATTAAACTTACAACTTAATTAATTAAAGTGACACTAAATTTGAATCATGTATTCTAACATTCCTCCTTGATTCAAATTTCCTACAAAAGTTAAATAAACATAAATTAAAACTTGAACGTTGCAAGACATATCTCTTTGCGTAATTCAAACTTATAATTCTTGAAGCACATCTCTTCAACTCTCTTGGAGCACTTCTCTCCATAAAACTCATATGATGCTCTTCTCATCACATACTAAAAAAGATTTTCTTCGGTGGTCTTCTCCACCAACTTCGCATGCTCTTCTTCGTTAAGCCTGCAATATTTCTTCGCATGACGAAACTTCTTACATTTGTAGCATTGTGGCTTGTCTTTATGCCAACAATCATTTTCATCATGCTTATCTTCTTGCAAATATTACATTGAAGATTCATTCCTCTTACCTTGGAAATGGTGCTTTAGCTATATAAGCGCCGTAACGGCCCAAATTTTAATTACGCCGTTATTATTGATTATTTTCGAGACTTGGACGACGGCTCGGATCCGCGTGGATGCCGCATGATAGGTCGGGCACGCTTTGATTAGGTAAATAGTGATTTTGTGTGATTGTTTGCCTATTTGCGATGTTGTATATCAAGTTATTTACCTAGCATCGCATGTATGTATTTATATCATTGAATCGAGCGAGATAGTGTAACGGTGTTCGCTCGAGAAACGTGTCAAGACTGGGTGCGAGGAGCGAACGGTGGGTACACTAGGGTCGGGAAACTAAAACACACAAATTACAAAATAAAAGAAGAAGATTGGTCAAGTAACTAATATGGAATAGATATTGGGTGGCTAGTGACGCGGCGGTACGCGTATATCGCGATTCGGACACGAAACCGAGCGTCGAAACGCCCGAAAACATAGACGAGTGTCCCAGCTGTGTCACACTTTGGAGTTAAGGACACAAAGTCAACAACTTATCCTTATTTATACTCCACCTCACTCCATCATCATGTTCTTCTCTGACTTACGTCTCTCTCTCTCACACCCACACACACACCCGACATTCACACGGCCGAAAGGAAGAAGAAGAAACATAGAGGATGAGGAGGAGAGAAAAGAAGGAGCCGGGAAGGAGAGAAGCGAGGGTGGAGAAGCGGGAAGGAGGTGAGTCGTTACTTTTGTTGTTGTTTGGTGCGTCGGCCATGGAGTTCGAGAGGAGTTCGGCCATGGAGGCCGAACCGGCCGAGGGGGAGATGGCGGGGGTGTCTCCCCCGCCATCGAGTCCACCGGGGTTGGGGTGGAGAGCAACCCCAACCCAAACCGCAGAGGAAAAAAAAACCAGCAACGAAGAGACGTAAGTCTCTGTGAAGAAGGAGATGGGGTGGGGGAGTGGTTGCACGCACGCGTGGCCGGCCGGTCGGTCCGGACCCGACCCGGTGGGTCCGAACCGGTCGGCGACCCTAGTCAGCCGACTCCGGGTGGACCGGGTCAAACCCGGTCCAGGGACCCACCCGTTTATTTAAATAATATAATATTAAAATTTAATTTAAAAACAATTTTAAATTTAATAAATTACAGAAAAAATAAGAAAAATAGGTAGAAAATTTATGGAAAAATCCAGAAAATCAGGAAAAATATAAAAAATGAGAAAAAGATAGAAAAATGGTATTCGAGAATTTTTCGGGCGTTGACACCCGGTATAACTCGAAAAGTGTGTCAAACCAAACTTTTTGAAATAAAATTTTCATATTTTGGTCGCACATTATAAATTCACTTAATTTGACTCTAAACTAGTTAAAATGGTTTAATTGGACACCGGGAACTTAGGAGACCATATTCGGGAGTCGGGGCGCGTTTCTTGAGAAGTGAGTGGGACTTTGAGTGCGTTTTTGAGGTACGTAGGATTTCATCTCGAAAGTCACGAGGTTTACTTTTCCATCGTTGATTTCCTATTCCTTGTTATTGTACTCTATTCCGTGATACATTTGGGTTGGTGGTCGAGTTACTCCCTTTGATATTTGTAGTGTACTTATGGCACACTAGTCGTAGCAGCACGTGTGATCGGAGCACTCGGTGAATCGCAACCCGCGTTGCATTAAGGGTGCACGTGTCAAGCAAACACCGCGAGGAACCAGGTGAAAGGAAGTGGGGGCACCCACCGAAAGGATCTGGGGTCCGAAAGTACGATTTAGTCTCGACCGGGACGAGTACACACTTTGTTTCTCTCGTGTTATTTATTCATGTGATGATCTTAGCACGGTTGTTCTGTTTAGTTTCCGCATGATTATTTGACATGTTTATTGATATCTATTTATTTTCCGATAAATGCTCGGTGTACTTCGTTGGAATCTTACTAACCGTACTCTCCATCGGCTTTTGTGATGGTCGAGTGCAGATCCCAGTGCTAGTAGGGGCAAGGGGATTTTGGGCGACTTTACCTGACTCCCCGTGGTCGAGGACCTACTAGTACGTGCGATTTTGATATTTTGCTTTACCTTTGGGAAATGGGAGACTGAATAGACACTGTACTTGTATATATTACTGCTTAGTATTGTCGCCTATATACATAGTACTTTTCCCGGGTTTTCCACAATATGAGTTGCTCTTATAAATGATGTTTTATATGATGATGAATTAATTGTCTTACTTGCTTTAAATTTAAGACTTCCATTTGTTTTTAATGCTAAAAATGATTCAATTGTCTAACTAAACCGATTAACGAAATAAGTTAACACACATATCGAGTAGTCATGATGTAGCAAAGGACGTTAGTGGCGCGAGGGACCCAATGGGTCAATGATCTGACAGGCTGCGGGCCGCGCCTCCCCACGTGGTGACCTCGGGATTTGGGGCGCCACAAGCGCCTTCCACCATTTTTTTCTTCCGTTCCATTTCTCATCATTCTTCGTTGCTCTTGACCTTGCATCGCATTAATCAACTCCGACAATGTGATTTGAGTTGTAACGGCCTGAATTTAATTCGCCGTTAATAATGACGTGTTTGCAGACGTGGCGGATAGCTCAAACGCTCGTGGGACCCGCAGATTAGGCTTTGTGCGCACCTGGAGCTAGGTAAATAGTACTTTTGTGTGCTGAATTGTTTAAATTGTGATGTTTATATTGAAATAGCGTATATGACATCGCAATGTGTGTTAGTATATTACATTTGACGTGCGAGACCGTGTGTTACGTATTCGCCTCGATATGCGTGTCGACGCGGGTACCGAGTAGTTTAACCGATTTAACATTAGGCCAGGGGAACTAAAACACATAAAATGAATAAAAATTGGTGAAATACTTAATATGGAATGTCTAATTGGTGGTTATGAATATGGTAGTACGCGTATGTCGCGATTCGGGACGCAAAATCGGGCGTCGGAACACCCGAAACACCACATTTTGAGTTAAATACAAGGGTGAGTGTGCCAACGGTGTCAAAATCAGAGTCAAGAGAGGTGGGAAATGAAGCAAATGGAGGTCTTTGGATGACCTAGAGATGCACAAGTGAGTGGTGATGCAAAGTCACCTATATAAGTCAAGTTTGACTTCAAAACCACCACATTTTCTCTCTCCTCATCTTATCATCCGAGAATTTCAGTGAAGGAACAAGGGTTTGTTGATTTCTCTTGGTGATTCAAGGAGCTTGGAGGGGTGAAACATCAAAACCAAGGTGAGAATCACTTACACCACACCTTTCTCTATCTTTTGATCTTATTTTTAGAGGTGTTGGTGAGGATTTGGAGGTTGTTGAGTTGTTGTTATGATGAGTTTCTAGTGTTTTGAAGTGTTGTTGTTGGTGTTGTGGTTGTTGTTGGGTGTGTGAAAAACCCAAAAAGTTTTAGTAGTTTTGCTGTCCAGAGCGCGATTAGCGCGCTAATTGCAGAATCTAGCGCGCTAATGCCAGAAAATTAGTGCGCTAATGTTTGTCTGGGCTAAGAACGTATAAATGTCTAGACATCTAGCGCGCTAATGCCCAGACCTAGCGCGCTAATGCCCAGACCTAGCGCGCGAATAACTGTTTTGACATAATGTATGCGAATTGACTTAAAACACATACAAATGACTCAATATCAATTATACATGGAAATAGGTCGGTACGGGCGATAATTTGGGATATCCGGGACTAGGCGGAGTCGGACCGGGGGTGAGTGACGGTACAGGGAGTGCGGTGTGAGGTGTGTAGTATCCCAACTGAAATTTTTTGAGCAGTATTTACTTTTGCTTTTGAATTCATTTTATGTCTTTCATTATTCTATTCCTGGTATGTTATAATGAACGGACGTTGAGGCTCTCCCTCCGTGCCATTTCTGTACGTCCACTAGGCCATAACACGTGTGCCATCTCGGTGAATAAGGCTACCCGAGAGAGTGACGGGCATGTGTGGGTGCGTCGTAGGTTCCACGCCGACCACCTAGCGGATTCAGATACTGGCCTTGCTTAAGTGCTACTCGCCGACAGTAGTCTGTTGGGAGTCCGAAGTATGGCGCTAGTCTGAGCCTAGGGGCTAGGAACACACACTTTGAGCTATCACTATTACATACGCATGCGATGAGCACAGTTGCCTGTTTATATTTTCGCATGTTTATTTAATAGTTTTCTTTAAATTCCAGTATTTATTTTCAGTATTGCTCACTTAATTTCCTTGGGAATACTCACTCTGGACTCGTCATCTGTCTTTTTGTGATGGTTTGAGTGCAAATCCTAGTACGAGCTGGGTCAAGAGCAAGCTACCAGAATACAGAGACGTTTAGCCAGGCTTGTACGTTTGTATAGACATATTTTGTTCTATTTTGGGATTTGGGATTGTGGGTGATATACTAGGACTCTATACTGTTGATATTGTGTTACATTGAGGTACATTTTTGATTTATGATGATATATGAGTTTTCCACACTAAGTATCAGAGTTAATTGCATGACTTTACTGTTATATATATTTTTTCATGCAAAAGACTCGTTGTGTTTTATTTGGGTTTAAAATGATTTTTAACAGATGACTTGAGTCCAGTAACAATTTAAATAGTAAATTGTTGTCATTTGTGGTTAATAATGATTAAATGGTGGATGAGTTGGCATGTGGGACACAACAGGCGCTAGTAGGCCAGGTTGTGGGCCCGCATCGGCCCCAATGGCGGTCCATTTGGAAAATGGGTCGTTACATTTTGGTATCAGAGCGAGGTTAGTGAACCTCGAGGACTTGGAAGTTAACTCTGATACAATTATCTTTGTGGTCCCATTTGAGGATAAACCTGATGAATAACCTGTAGATGTGGAAACCCAAAGGAATTACTTAGAGTCCTAGTTGGGAAGAGAGGTGAGATGGGTAGAATTCAGAGATACGTGTTATATTTTGCGTGTATTATATATATATGATACACGTATATTGGTGTAGAGGCTGATTGGGTGCACGTTCTTCGATGCAGATACCGATGGACAAACAACCATCAGATACCCCTCAGCCTGAGGTCGGAGATATCAGTGATCCGATGAGACCGACCTTGACTTTGGAGTCGTTGGCGCGACGATGGATGATCGGTTCGCGATGCTTATGGATATGTTGAGAGCTCGGGAGGTTACTGTTCCTCCTCCTACTGTTGTGGCTGCACCGATGACTACGCAGGCGGTCGTAGCGCCCACTTCAGCTGAGGTTCAGGTGCAGGCGACAATATCAGAGATAGAGAGGGCTACACCAGTCGCAGGACCAGTGGAGGCTGCAGTGGTGGTTACACTCGCTACGATCGAAGCAGCCAAGAAATGGCATCGACTTATGGGAGTCAGATGACGTAGAAGCGAAGAAGATGAGAAACTTCCTCAAGTTCTCTCCAGGGTATTTCTATGGGGTGGAGATCCTGAGGTAGCCGGGAGGTGGCTGTTGTCACATGAGAGGCAACATGACTTGTTGCTAGTCGAGGAGATTGATCGGCCGCGGTTATCTAGTTTCTGTTTGAGAGCCGATGCAGCGATTTGGTGGACTACTTACACGGCTACTCATTTTGTTGTTTCTACTTGGGCAGAGTTTCGAACGTTGTTCATGGATGAGTATATACCGATGGAGGTTAGGGTCCGCTTGAGGGATGAGTTTTTGTCCCTAGTGCAGGGTGATATGTCGGTCACCGTTTACATGGAGAGGTTCCGATATTTGTTGTCTTACTCCATGGACATAACCTGTACTGATCGATTGCAGATCTACTATTTTGTCAGGGGTTTGGATGAGCGGATAGCGAGTACAGTTGTATCTAGCGGAGCTCGTACACTGACTGAGGTCTACGACAGGTGCCTCGCACACGAGACCTACATGGTTCGAGAGGTCCAGTCGAAGAGCGATTCAGGCTGCGCTGTAAGGTCAGCAGAGTCAGCCAACATCAGGATCTCGATCTGATCAGAGGCTGAAGAGACAGAGGGATTAGGATCGGCAGAGACAGAGCCATAGACCTCGCCAAGGTGATTGGCAGTCGGGTCATGACAGAGAACGACGTGATGATCGTCAGTTGGCATATGCTACATCTTCTGCACCCGTTGATCAATCTAGGTAGCAAAGGCATGACAGAGGTCCGAGAGGCCAAAGTCGAGGCCAGAGTCAGATGTCGAGTCGGTAGAGTTCTGGCAGATCAGAGACTCGCACATGCTATCGTTGCGGTTAGGTGGGGCATATTGTGGCGAGTGCACTAGACTAGCACTAGCACAAGTACCACCGCAAAGACGGAGCAGACAAGAGATCGGGCCCATACAAGAAGATTTGGGGGTCGCGCAGCCAGACAGGGAGGCGACCAGACAATTAGTTGAGGGTACGTTATCTGTCTATAGTTTTCCTATGCATGTTATGATGGATTCGATAGTACTTTATCTTTTATTGCCGGACGCATGGTAGGAAAGTTAGGGTTACATGCACAGACTTTAGATACACATCTTGTTCTCAGCACGGTAGCTGGGGATAAGATTTACCCTAACCGGATTTGCCGGAATTGTGTTGTGGAAATCGAGGGACATCAGTTACCTGCTGATTTGAGAGTGTTAGAGTACTTGGAGTTCGACACGATGTTCGGGATGGATTAGCTATCATCTTACCATGCAAAGATCGACTGTTTCAGCAAGACTGTGACGTTTGACATCGAGGGATTCCCTGGTTCACATTTGCCGGAGTTACGTCTGCATTACCTATCACTCGGGGCAGATTAGCTACATCGCAGGAAATGGAGGCGTACGCGGCTATGGTGGAGCCGGAGCGTAAGACGATGCTGAAGGTTGAAGATGTCCCTATCGTCTGTGAATTTTCGGACGTGTTTCCTGATGATTTGCCTGGTTTGCCACCACCGAGAGTTGTGGAGTTTATTATTGAGCTGATCCCGGGGACTCTGCCAATCTACATCCAGACCATATCGGATGTCAAGCATAGAGCACGAGGAGTTGAGGACCGAGTTAGAGAGACTTACCGCAGAAGGGTTTCATTCACCCTAACATGTCGCATTGGGGAGCTCCTGTTCAATTTTTGAAGAAGAAGGATGGCTCGATGCGGATGTGTGTAGACTACCAAAAGCTGAATCAGGTGGGGATTCGAATCGTTACCCACTTCCGAGAATTGATGACTTGTTCGATCAGTTGGCTGGAGCCAAGTTCTTCTCGAAGATCGATTTACGATCAGGGTACCATCAGTTGAGGATTCGAGAAGAGGATGTGGAGAAGACAGTGTTTAGTACGCGTTACGGCTTGTTCGAGTTCACGGTCATGCCATTTGGGCTGACTAACGCACCGACGATCTTCATGGATTTGATGCACAGGGTGCTGAGGCCATACCTTGATCGATATGTCATTGTTTTTATTGACGACATTCTGATTTATAGTAAGACTCGTGTGGAGCACGAGAGGCATCTTAGAGATGTATTGTCGACGAGAGAGAAGCACAATTGTATGTCAAATTCAAAGAAGTGTGCATTTTTGGTGAGTGAGGTGAAGTTCTTGGGCCATATCATCAGTGGTCAGGGTATATCAGTTGATGGTGACAAGATTCGGGCGATTATTGATTGAAAGACACCCGAGTCTGTATCTGACATCCGGAGTTTCCTGGGTTTGGTAGGATATTACAAGCGCTTCGTGCAGAACTTCTCGATGATTGCAGCGCCGTTGACGAGACTGACCAAAGAGGATGTTAGATTTGAATGGTCACAAGAGTGTGAGGATGCTTTTTGGGAGCCTTGAAGAGGAAATTGACTTCGGCGCCAGTTTTGGCTTTACCGGTGGCAGGTAAAGGTTTTTCCGTCTATACTAATGCATCAGGCACTGGGTTGGGTGGCGTGTTGATGCAAGATGGACACCTAGTGGCCTATTTTTCTGGACGGTTGAGACCTCATGAGGTGAACTATCCAGTGCACGACTTGGAGCTCGTAGTGGTCGTATTTGCACCGAAGGCCTGAAGGCATTATCTGTATGGTGAGCGGTTCGTGTTGTACACAGACCATCAGAGTTTGAGGTACCTGTTCACTCAGAGGGAGCTGAACATGAGACAGCGGCGATGGCTCGAGTTACTGAAGGACTATGACTTCGCTATTGAATATCATCCGGGTAAGGCGAATGTTGTAGCTGATGCGCTGAGCAGGAGCGACATTGAGAGCCAGACAGTACTACGACATATGACACATGAGCACGGGTTGCTTGAGGCAACGTCGGTGTTGTGTTTGACAGAGGCTATTGCTGAGCTACATATTTGCTGTCATATGCGAGTTCCTACAGTGTCTCTAGAGCGGGTTGCTGAGTTGCAGAGAGAGCTGATGACCGATATGTGCGGATCAGTGGCCTGGCTCAGGATCCGAGGTGCACATAGTGGTTTGAGGGGTCAGACAGGTGCTTGAGACATATGGGTCGATTATGGATACCAGGGGTATCGGAGCTCAGGGACAACATTCTCGAGGACGCACACCGGTCGCGATATACAGTTCATCCTGGTCGGACCAAAATGTATTACGATCTGCAGAGATTGTTCTGGTGGCCAGGGATGAAGGTTGACGTGGGTAGATACGTCCGGAGTTGTCATATATGCCAGCAAGTGAAGACGGAGCACAGGAGACCGACTGGGTTACTACAGCCGTTGCCCATTCCTCAGTGGAAGTGGGAACACATAACTATGGACTTCGTCAGTGGCCTACCTCAGACGACGAGGAGACACGATGCGATATGGGTGGTTATCGACAGATTGACGAAGTTGGTATATTTTACACCGATCGCCATAAGATATTCAGTTACACAACTGAGCACTATCTTCGAGAAAGAGATTGTTAGATTGCACGGTGTACCAATTTTCATTGTTTCTAACTGAGATCCGAGGTTTACATCGAGACTGTGGGAGAGTATGCTAGGAGCAGTTTGGCACGCATTTACAGTTCAACACTGCGTACCATCCTCAGATCGACAGACAGTCAGAGCGACTAATTCAAATTCTCGAGGATATGCTCAGGGCGTGTATTCTACAGTTTGGTGGATCGTGGGAAGAGTACTTACCTTTGTGTGAATTTGCCTACAACAACAACTATCAGGCGAGTATCGGGATGCCACCGTTTGAGACACTTTATGGTAGGCCTGCAGGTCACCGACATGTTGGGCGGCACTGGAAGATACATCGGCTATAAGACCTGATATTGTTGTTGACCATACCGAGAAGGTAAGACACATCAGGCAGAGACTTCAGGTAGCGCAGGATAGGCAGAAAAAGTATGCGGACAAATACCTTGAGGGTTTGAGCTACGAGGTTGGGGACTTGGTGTATTTGAAAGTTTCACCCTGGAAGGGTCATACGAGGTTTGACATTAAAGGGAAACTAGCACTAAGATACATTGGGCCGTTCAGAGTTGAGGAACACATCGACAGAGTGGCATACTGTATGGAGTTGCCACTGCAGTTGGCAAGGGTACACCCAGTGTTTCATATTTCCATGTTGAGGCTGGCTAGGTCGGGACCGAGGCCTATGGTTGATATACTTAAGATTGAGGTGCGACCTGATGTGTCATACGAGGAGCATCATGTGGAAATCATGGATATGAGGACTCAGATTTTGAGAAATAAGGAGATCCCGAAGGTTTTGGTTAGATGGCAACATCATGGAACCGAGGGACTCATCTTATAACTTGAGTCTACTATGAGATGACGGTATCCCCACTTATTTACCGGTAAGTATTTTTCAGTTTAATTTAAATTTCGGGAAGAAATTTCGCCTAGTTGGGAAGAACTGTAACAACCTGAATTTAATTCGCCGTTAATAATGACGTGTTTGCAGACGTGGCATATATTTCGTACGCTCGTGGGACCGCATGATTAGGCTTGTGCGCGCCTAAAGCTAGGTAAATAATACTTTTGTGTGTTGAATTGTTTAAATTATGATGTTTATATTGAAATAACGTGTATGACATCGCAATGTGTGTTAGTATATTACATTTGACGTGCGAGACCGTAACGACCGAAAATTTGACTTGTGCCACGTGTCAAGTCAAGGTCGTATGTGGGACCCACTCGTCGAAATACGTATATCCGAATCCAATTTGAGATGATAATGCGAACTATGCGAGGAATTCGGTGAGCCGAAACACGAACGGGGACGCGCCTCGAGTCGCGTGCCGACGTGGGACCGAGATAGTGATTAATGTACATTGGATATGCCTCGTGATGCGTGTAGCGCGAGTAGTGAGATTTTGAAATGAGGCGGGTTGGTGCCTCGAGATGCGTGCTGCTCGGTGGTTGAGTTGCCTCGAGATTCGTGTTGCACGAATCTCGAGGACACTTTTGATTTGAAATCAAAAAGAAAATAAAAAAGAAAATATAAAAAAATGTATATATATATATATATAACGAGGATAAGAATCAGAGAAGAGAGAGAAAGAAAACGAGACAGAGAGGAGAAAAAAATGGGGGAGAAGGAGAGGAAGAAGGAGACCACCGAGAGGGAGCTCCGGCCGGCGAGGTGCTCGCAGGTGACGAGCCGGCGGTGTCGCGGCTCGGAGGAACGACGCAGCAGTAGCGGCGGACCGGCTCGACATCGGCACGGCTGGCGGCTCGCGCGCGACGCGGAGGCTGCGGACGACGCTGCGCGGCGTGGCAGCTGGACGGCGGCCAGCGAGGCGGCGGACGGCTGGTGCAGAGCGGCGACCGGAAGTAGCGGCAAGCGGTGATCGCGCAAGGCAGCAGGGTCGCGGCAGATTTGCAGCGCGGACGGACCAGCGGCGCAGGCGGCGCTCGGCAGCGGCGTCGGCAAGGCGCGGCGGCGCGAGGCAGAGCCGGCAGCGACTCCGGCGCGACAGCGGGTCGGATCGGCAGCGACGAACCAGCGCGACTCGACGCGACGCGGAGGAACTCATCAGCGGTGGCGGCGGCGGTGGTCGGCGAGCGGCGACGCGCCGGTGACGGCCGGCGGCGGGGCAGCGGCGCCGACGGCGCGGTGGCGCGTTGTCGACCGGTCGGATGCGCGATTTCGACGAAATCGCGAGACGCGATGGAGGGACTTAGGAGTCGAGGTGTCGGGTGCGCAAATCGAGACGCGAGCGAGACGTTTTGAGGTTCGCGATTTCTCGAGGTAAGTAAAACCAGTTAGGGATTTATACGAGTATTTCATTTCTCTCTATTGGTGTTGTTGTTATTGTTATTTGATAGCTTTATTGTTGTTCACGCTTTGTGATGATAGCTATCTGAAAAATTGTTATTGATTGAGTGGGTCCAATGGCAAGTGAGTCACGGTTACTGTTTATCTGCGATATGAGCTCGTATCCGTACGCCGTCGATATCTCCCAATTGAGTGTACGTTGGGGGCTCTTATCCGGGACGTAGATATCTTATAGTTGCAAGGGTTAGGGTTGGAAGGCATGGGGCTCGTCCTAACCCGAGTCTGTGAGATTTTTCTGCGACTCAACGACCTTTGGTCGGGACTCCTTGTTATTTGACATCACTCATTGATGGATTGTTTACGATCTTGTATATTCATGCGTTCTTTATTCCTTTCGTACTATTTGCATGAATTCGATCGCTTTGGATATTGTGAAATGTTGTGTATATGTCATACTAGATTTACTTACATGGGCTCGTCATTCTTATGTTTGACCGAGTGCGAGCCATGACGAGTAGCGAGAGGAAGACTTCATAGCTAGGTGAATTTTTGTATATTTTGTATTTACTATCATCGATGATATTTTGGGTTTCACAATTAGGTTGCCTAATTCCTTGATATTAGTGTTGAGTTATTTCATGTAGTAATTGCTTCCGCTTAATTTGTAAAACTTGCAAAACATAAATAACTCCACTTTGTAAAGTTTCGAAATTTCTTGTAATAATGGATTGGAAGGTCGATTAGGCATGCGTTGACCTTGCGAGACTAGCTCTGGGGTCCACGTGGGTTTAGGCAGGGCGGGGCCCAATTTTATGGGAAATTGGGGCCGTCACAGAGACCGTGTGTTACATATTCGCCTCGATATGCGTGTCGACGACGCGTGCACGGTAGTTTAACCGATTTAACATTAGGTAGGAGAACTAAAACACACAAAATGAATAAAATTGGTGAAATACTTAATATGGAATGTCTAATTGGTGGTTAGGAACATGGTAGTACGCGTATGTCGCGATTCGCGACTTGAAACACCGAAACACCGAAACACCACATTTTGAGTTAAATACAAGGGTGAGTGTGCCAATGGTGTCAAAATCAGAGTCAAGAGAGGTGGGAAATGAAGCAAATGGAGGTCTTTGGATGACCTAGAGATGCACAAGTGAGTGGTGATACAAAGTCACCTATATAAGTCAAGTTTGACTTCAAAACCACCACCTTTTCTCTCTCCTTATCTTATCATCCGAGAATTTCAGGGAAGGAAGAAGGGTTTGTTGATTTCTCTTGGTGATTCAAGGAGCTTGGACGGGTGAAACATCAAAACCAAGGTGAGAATCACTTACACCAATCATTTCTCTATCTTTTGATCTTATTTTTAGAGGTGTTGGTGAGGATTTGGAGGTTGTTGAGTTGTTGTTATGATGAGTTTCTAGTGTTTTGAAGTGTTGTTGTTGGTGTTGTGGCTGTTGTTGGGTTGTTGGGTGTGTGGAAAACCCAAAAAGTTTAAGCAATTTTGCTATCCAGAGCGCGATTAGCGCGCTAATTACCGAATCTAGCGCGCTAATGACAATTAGCGCGCTAGGCTAGAAAATTAGTGCGCTAATGTTCGTCTGGGCTAAGAATGTATAACTGTCTGGGCATCTAGTACGCTAATGCCCAGACCTAGCGCGCGAATAGACCCCTGTTTTGACATAATGTGTGTGAATTGACTTAAAACACATACAAATGACTCAATATCAATTATACATGGAAATAGGTCAGTACGGGCGGTAATTTGGGATATCCGGGACTAGGCGGAGCCGGACCGAGGGTGAGTGACGATACAGGGAGTGCGGTGTGAGGTGTGTAGTATTCCAATTGAAATTTTTTAGCGTATTTACTTTTGATTTTGAATTCATTTTTTTGTCTTTCATTATTCTATTCTTGGTATGTTATAATGGACGGACGTTGAGGCTCTCCCTCTGTGTTATTTATGTGTGTACGTCTATTAGGCCATAGCAAGTGTGCCATCTCGGTGAATAGGGGCTACCCGAGAGAGTGGCGGGCACGTGTGTGTGCGTCGTAGGTTCCACACCGACCACCTAGAAGATCCAGATACTGGCCTTGCTTGAGTGCTACTCGCCGACAGTAGTCTGTTGGGAGTCCGAAGTATGGTGCTAGTTTGATCCTAGGGGCTAGGAACACACACTTTGAGCTTTCAATATTACATACGCATGCGATGAGCACAGATGCCTGTTTATATTTCCGCATGTTTATTTAATAGTTTTCTTTAAATTTCAGTATTTATTTTCAGTATTGCTCACTTAATTTCCTTGAGAATACTCACTCTGGACTCGTTATCTGTCTTTTTGTGATGGCTTGAGTGCAGATCTTAGTACGAGCTGGGTCAAGAGCAAGCTACCGGAATACAGAGACGTTTAGCCAGGCTTGTACGTTTGTATAGACATATTTTGTTCTATTTTGGGATTTGGGATTGTGAGTGATACACTAGGACTCTATACTGTTGATATTGTGTTACATTGAGGTACATTTTTGATCTATGATGATATATGAGTTTTCCACACTAGGTATCAGAGTTAATTGCATGACTTTCCTGTATTATATATATTTTGTCATGCAAAAGACTTCCACTGTGTTTTATTCGGGTTTAAAATGATTTTTAACAGATGACTTGAGTCCAGTAACAATTTAAACAATAAATTGTTGTCATTTGTGGTTAATAATGATTAAATGGTGGATGAGTTGGCATGTGGGACACAACTGGCGTTGGTAGGCCAGGTTGTAGGCCCGCATCGGTCCCCGTGGTGGTCCATTTGGAAAATGGGTCGTTACATGAGTGATGTCTCTTGAGTCTTCAAATGAGGAGATTTTCGCCTCGAATCTTTCCGACAAACTCAAGAACACTTATTCCACAATCATGTTGTCTGGTTGCTCCTCCCCCATCAATCGGATCTTGTTCACCACATTCATGAGCCGATCAGAATACTCTTGGATAGTCTCCATCTCTTGCATTGTCATGATCTGAAAGTCTCTTTTTAGATTCAAGACTTGTTGACGCATGGTTCTTTCGTTGCTTTTGTAAATCGCTTGCAGCACACTCCATGCTTCTTTTACATTTTCACAAGTCATTATCCTTGTGAAAATGCTATCTGTGACAGCGGCATGAATCTGGGATAATGCTCTCGGAGCTTTCGCAACTCTTCATGCACCCGAATTTGGTTTAGCGTCGGATTGTCCCCCAGTGGAGGTACTTCTTGTTGATCACCTTTAATCCATTGCCATAGACCGAGACCTCTTAGATGAGCTTTCATCTTGACGACCCATACTTGATAATTGTCACCATTAAAGGCTGGAGGTGAAATAAATGAAGATGTTGTGGTGGAGACCATCTTAAGACACTTACAGGCCTTCGAGAATCAAGAAGCTCTAATACCAATGTTGGTAATTTTAGGATAAAAGAAAAAATAAACAGTAAGCTAAAACAAAACAGAGATGAATAAATTTCTCTTTATTTTCATGTGTAATTGAGATTGATCGTTGAGAACATATTTATAATCAGTACTCACAACTGAATTACAAAAACTTGGTCAAGTGCATGCCACAAATCCACTAAGTGTAACTACCCCTACTCTCAACTTTGTGACCCTTAATAACCTCACAACAAAACGCATGTCCCAAACTCATTTTAACTAAACTATCCACTACACCCACTACTTGACTTAACATTAACCTACATGACAACTTTGACTCTTGCAATAATAAGAAAATTGAACTTACAACTCAATTAATTAAAGTGACACTAGATTTGAATCATATATTCTAACACTAAGTTAATGAAACGAGAATGAAATAGTTGCATGAGTTGATCAAATCAATCTTTTATATATAAATATAAAGGGAGTTCTACCATGGTGATTGGGGAAATAACCATGGATGGTGATATTTAATTCTAGCCATTAGATCTTCATCTAACTCTTCAATTTAGACATTATGCTAGATTTGTGAAATGGGTAACCTATAGGTCAAGTTACTACATTTAATATTCTGCTACATTTAATATATCTATGTTTGTGTTACAAAGTTTTGGTTTCACTAGGACTATTTTTAATACTTGCTTTCTATCTATTATGAAGGCAAAAATGAAGAACTTGGGCCATGGGCTTTCTCTTGATGCATATGTTATATGTTTATATCTCCATGTAAATAGTTCATCTAATGTTGTGTTGGTGAAGGTAAAAAGTTCTATAATAACCATTTTATGGTTTTTGTTTAATGGGCTTTAATTTATTTTTGTGGTTTCATTTTCAGTGTTAAGGTGCTCATTAACTGTTGAGCTTGAATCATACTGATAGCCAGTACATGCTAAACTTAATAGATTACTATACTTCTTGTTAGCATCAAGAAATACTCTACTGTAATGCAAAATGAAAGGGCATAAATAGGTGATAATGTGAAATAGTCTCTCATTGTTGTGGATGATTGAGGTGGTATATATGCTTGCAAAGGTTTATATTTTGTATTAGTTAGTGTATCCAAATGAAAATGAATTTGAAACTTATAGTATGTTCGGTTCGCATGACTGCTTAAGTAACCCATTGGATTAGATGTAATCCGTTGTTCACTTCGCATGATTGGATAATGCCATCGGATTAAGTTATCATACAAACTTTGGACTAAACAAAGTGGACTCTCACCCTATCACTAGCTAATCCAATCTCTCCCAATATGTGTAAGGACGAAAATGTCCTTCACTTATTCCAAACAAAACAACTGCTCCTTCCCAAACATCACGAAACCACTCCGTCTTCATCGTTCGTGCTCTCCTTATTGCCGTGATCGACCTCCGCCTCCTTCGCTTTCGTCTTTGGGAATTGATCAACCTCGTCCTCCTTCGAATAGTGCAGGTTTGAAACCCTAGCCGATCCTCAGTCATCACTGCTGATCAATTTCAATCTCTGGGAATTTGTATGTGATTACTCTTGTCGCTTTCGTTGAGTTTGCTATTGATTCATGTTTGCAGTTGGACGAACCATAGTGATCCCTGTTGATTTTTTTTTCGGGTGAATTGCTGTTTTGCTGATTTGGTGTTTTGGTTTGTGAATCCTCTCCATCCAAGATGTTTTCATCAACCTTAATTCATGTTTAAAGTCCCATGATCCTTATTGAACCCTTTTTTTTTTGGGTGAATTGATGTTTTGGGAATAGTTTTGCGAATGCAGTAGGTGTTTCTATAGATCATATAGTTCTCTGTGATTGATTTCATATTACAGAGAAAACGTCATGATCAAATGAAGATAAAATTTACTTTGAACTATCACAAATTAATGATAAACATGAATTTTCACAACCAAGTAGATCATGTAGTTCTCTGTGAATGCAGTTGGTGTTTCTATAGATCATGTGTCTCTAGCCATTCTCATCCCTACCCCTGTATGACTTGGCCACAGCCAAGTAGACTAGAAAACTTACTCCATTAATGGCCGCTAACGACTAGTAGAAGTTGTCTACCTTGCTCTGGTTCATGTCGTTTCTCAGTCACCCCTTCTCTTCCCCACCAGTTGTCACCACAATGATTTTAACAATTGCTTTGGTTCAAGTCGTTTGAACAATTAATCTCATATATAACTTCTGTATGATATGTCAAACATTCTTCATGGTTTATAGTTTGTATCTAGTACTCAACTTCTAATACCCTATAGCATGAAACTCAATTTTACTATACCAAAGGTCAAGTAAATTAACCTACTTCGGTGGTCAATGCAATTTTTATTTCTTCTTATAATTGGTAATCTAAGTTATATGATTTGGTAAGTTAGCTAGTAAAAATCGGATGTTACAATGTACTCTATATTATCATTTCATTCGTATTTATATCATATTGTTATTGTAGCCAATACATGTCCGACTCTGATAAAATGGACGAGGCCTCACTTGGTAAGCTAGGTTTGGTAAAAACAAGTTCATAGAATTGAATATGATTTATTGTTAAAAATCTTTACAAGATTGACATCTTAAATTCTCAAATCTCGGATGCATGAATGCTTTAAAAGAAAAGATCTTTCCTCTTTGTCAGAAATTAATCTCTATTAATTGAAGAGAGCCAATTCACACACAACCAGAATCAACAAACATAGCTAGGCTAGGGTACGTACTACATAGCAATAGCTATGAGAGCAAAGTTTCTTCATGAACAATGTTGATCAATAGAGAAGCTACCAAAGATCGAATTAATTAGTATTATTCCTTCATGAACAATATTGATCATAAATTGGCCAGAAATTCACTATCACATTACATTGAAATAAACATTTGTGTACCGCTTTCTTAACAGTAGGCTTTCTTCCTTCATGGCTAGTACCTCGATGATTAATTTTTATATTCCTTTGTTTTTTTTTTTTATAAATGGTAGGTAACCTTTGTGTATAGCTTTCTTTTTGGTCTCCTAGGGTTCATTTTTTCTTTGTGATTCATCTCCTCACACGCTAAATTTCTTATGGGTCTTGTACATTACATAGTTGTTCAGCAATTATTCTAGGCTTCTAGCATCATTCAGTATGTATATGTTTGTTGTTATTTCATTTCATTGTCTTGTATATATGCCTTGAAGTAGACTAAAGTTGGTTGCTACTATTATACCTCAGTTGGGAGTTAATGTGAAACTGTTGTAGATGGATACAGATATCGAACAATTGACTCCTTACACAAGAAATGTGCGTTTTCTAATCCACGATTTCTTGATTTGGTTGAGAGTGGTTGCTGTAATGGTCCATATATTCAGAATTATTGCAAGTCGTAGGCGACGTGTGGAGCGAACTTATACTTTGAGAAAATGTTTTGTCCATGTCTTCAAAAAGGGCAAACAAACAAGATAATAAAGCATAGGAACTTAAAAAAAATTAAGTCAAATGCAGGGCTGACAATGCCACAAAAATTGAGATGGAATCGATAAAACCAAAACCCAAAAACAATACACACAATATCATAAGAAAACAAATCAATATAAACTCATCAATACACCAGCTAAATTTGAGAAGAGGTGATGGCTGGTCTTGCTTAATGTTCTTCCTAAGGCATCTTGATCAACTATACTGGCTTTTCATTTATTTAAACCATGAAATCACCATACTTAGCCACAATCTGTTAAAATATGACAAATAAATGATCTATTGACTGGCTAGAATAATATATGCATATAACAAGCAGTGTCTGCATCCTGTAATGTAAATATATTATATGACATGTATGCACGCACACACATATATATATATATATATACACTTTCGAACCATATATTATATGCATGTGAGACTTGATTCTGTTAAAATATAGTAGTTATTAAATTGATATTGCCATTGCTTTGCTCTGAATCCTGCACTACTGTTTGCATTTGGTGAGATCTGTTTCTGTCTTTGTTCTAAAGAGTACTTCTCCCTTAAAATTGCACAAACATATTAACGCAACAGTTCTAAGCTATCAACCAAACAGTACACACTACACACCCTTAAAATTGCACAAACATATTAGCACAACAGGCAATGCTCATCACTACCAAACAACCTCTCCAAACAAAATGAGAGGAGCAGAGGTTTAGTGACAGTGAAAAGAAATTGGTCTTCACTTAGAGAACCATACACAAAATCATCAAATCATATTACCATAAACAATTGATTAAAACACTTTTTAACCCTTGTAATCTCAACTCTGTCATCACTTATACACAAAATCGGTCTTATTCTTCCCAACGGGAGTGAATCAATTGGAATGTTCTAGGGTTTGTTCTCCATTAATGGAGTGTGGAGGATGGAGAATGGAGTTCGAAACAGTCAAAAGTAAAGAGGAAAAGGAAGTTCGACATACCCATTTCGTTGTTCTTCTTCTCCGACGGGATCTGCAACGGCGAGTAGGGTTCGTGGACGGTCGAAATGGTGAGGATTGGGTCTCCTCTTTTGGTTTTGTTGGATGAGAACGAGATGAAGCTTTGAGGGTTTTTATATGGGAATGGGTAAAAAAGGGCATTTTCTTTATATCACTTAAAACTATATCATGTCAACCGAACAAGTCTCCAACTTTGGATTAACTCTAATCCGTAGTCATGCACTCCAATGCTTGCTAATCCGACTCTATCAAGACTAGACAACCCTATCAACCCAACCGAACACACCATTAATGGAGCAGTGTGCAAAGTTTACGCGAGGCAAGTTCTTAGCTGGCCTTTACATTTTTATAGCCTTAACTTTCATCTCTTCCATGTCAACGACCCAAATACGTAGCCCTTTTGACGGAGCAATAACCTTGAAGTTTACAAAGAAATTAACCTTCTCTCCATACTTATTGAAGACCGACATCTTTGGAGAGACTGTGACATTAATTCCCACAGGAGAAAGCCATAATGCCTTATATATACTTGTTGGTCGTCTGGCATTTGTCAATGTTAGTGTCATAGAATATTTGTCTCTTAGATTAGGCACTGAGATGTAGTTAAGATCCATTGCAGATTGGTAAAATTTCTTATTACAAGTGCTAAGTGAGCTTATAAAAGCGCCTAAAATACGTCATATGTGCAGCGTCGAGCGTGGCTCACTTTGCATAGCTTTTGTGGTTTTTTTTTTTTTTTTACAATTTAAGTAGTGCAAGAGTATATCTACTATTTAACTTTCTAACCATGTGGGACTAAAACATTTCCTTTTTGAAAATTTCTAATAAGTTACTTGTAAATAATATTATTTTATACATGATAAATCTTATAAAGTATCACATAGTTGTGAGCGACATCTAAAGATCTTAGTAGTTTCGTCTTTACACAAAATTTTCTCTTTTTCTTTTTCATTTGAATTTCGGTATTGCTATATTGGGGTGAACATAAACTTGCAAATTAATTAAGCTAAATTTGAGCGGTGAAGCAGTGAAAATGCAGACTATGCGTTTCAAAGATCGTGAAGGACATCATTGTTTTCATAGATTTAGGGAAAATAGACATTTTGATATGGGGCACGTGTTTTGTTTGTAGGATTGGATTTTAAGTTTCTGATTTTTTTTTGTGCTTCTTTATGTGGGCCATTTCAAGGACTCCAACATATCTAAGCATTTATATTGATTATAATGTATTGTATTTCTCAATTCTTATATAAATATTACGAAACAAATCATTGTGAAGGTTTAAATGTATATAATACATTTGCACTTTTTAAATAATAATAAGTTAGCATTATATTCCCGCGAGCGGCGGATTCGTTGGTGCGTAGCACCATTGAAAACTAGTATATATATATATCTACTATATTAGAAAGATTAATGTTAGACACTGTTCATTGTACAATGGTCTTACAATTTTGCCCCGCTTATAACAGAAAGATGCATTGCCCCATTTATGTCCTTTCTAATAAATCGAGAAGATGAATTGAGATGAATCGTCTTCAACATCTCAATTGCTTCCAACATCAGATCAACCATCTCTAACATCCACTCCATCTTCCATCTGTGTCTTCAACAACGGTCTTCCTATTCCTCTCCCTCAGCCACGCTTTACGGCTGCTGCGATAACGACGGTGCAAGTGACATACCATTCAATTTAGAGTAAGACTTTCACTTTTTATACACGGTATTGGAGCTTCCCCATTAAAGATCGTACCCGCGCCTATCACGTAAAGGGGTGTCATTTCTTTCGCAATTCCATTGTTTTGCCTTTGGTATAAGTATGACTGTTGTTCTCTTTCTCGATTTATGTTCTTTCCTTTGGTGCGTGTCCAATTTCTTAATGAAGAACTGCGATTCCTATGTAGAATCCAATAATTGACTAATGGTCCATATGGCACTAGCCCAATCAATTTTGAGCCATGTATAAGCCTCCTAGTGTGTGTGTCTATATATCTATATATAAGATTGATTATTAGCCATTGATCTTTATGTACATACGTATCTCGAGACTAATCTAATGACCTACGTACTGACATAATTCCACTAACTCTCCACTAACTTGCTCTAACTAACACAAATTGAAAACTCAATTGGTCTCTTGATGTGCCAACACGTATCTCGAGAAGTATCAATGAATAATGTTTTAATTTGCTAACTTAGGTTACACTTAATATAAAATCAACTATAGCCACATTAATACTACTATTTAAGCTACATTAAGCTTAAATCAACTTACCACATCACTCTCTACCCCCGGTCCCATGCCGACACGCATCTCGAGGCGCATCCCTCTCACGTCTCGACACCTAAATATAAGTAGGAGTGACTTAATAGCCTACACATATACAATACACTATGCATACATCATAACAAATCTAACATATACCTTTGCCACATCGCCTCGGTCAGTGCGCATATCTCGATGCAGATCCTACTTCATAGGTCAATGATCATGATTAAGGAATTAAACTAGGATTAAGAATTAAGGTTGTGACATAATGCCACATAGGATAGACATCCTTTCCTGATCCATGATGTGGCACCAATCCATGGTCTAAATCTACATTACCATTTAAATAGAGACATCTACCATAATGTCTACTTCTAGACATCACCTTTTAATTAGAGAAATAAAGAAAAAGACATAATAACCCTTAAAGAAAAAACAAAAAGACAAAATGAATGGAATTATCCATATGAAGACAAAAGAAAAGTCGCAATCAATGGTCTAAATTCATATTATCATTGGAAATCATTTTTGAATTTGAATGTCTATTTAGTGCCACATAGGATGAACATCCTCTCTACATCCATAATTTGACATCAATCTATGCTCTAAATCCACGTTACCATTAAAAATGCTCTTATGCATAACATGCTAGATGTGTATTTTAAAGTGCACATGGATGACTCTTGTGGGTATGGCCCACATATTATCACGCGGGGCTTGCATGCCACGTGACATGAGTGTTAGTGACATGAGTGTTAATTGGGAATCGGGGATATCATTCTAACATTTTCCTAAAAAAACAAAGAACTGAAAATAGGTTTACTACTTTCCACTTGAAAACTAATTTCACAGGGAACCAGAAAGATTCAGAGATTTGAGACTTCACAGAGGGTATAATAAGATGGAGAGCGACCACGCTCAAAACCCTAGAAACCCAGACACCCAAAACCCTAACGACATGACGAAGAAGACGATGAAGCCCAAATTAGTAGTCATATTGGGAGCGACCGGCGCCGGGAAATCCCGCCTAGCCGTCGATCTGGGCTCCCACTTCCCCATCGAGATCATCAACGCGGACTCGATGCAGGTCTACAAGGGCCTCGACGTGCTCACCAACAAGCTCCCTCTCCACGACCAGAAAGGCCTCCCTCACCATCTCTTGGGGACCGTAAACCCTAACTTCGAATTCACTTCCAAGCACTTCCACGACTCCGCGATTCAGGTCCTGATTTCTGTTGATTCTTCTCGTGGAGTGAGATTTTTGAGTAATTGTGTGGATTTGTTGGGGGAATTTCGGGTTTTAGTGGGTTTGTGGTGTTGGGAAGTGTAAAGGTTGCATCTTTAAAATTATAGATGGAAATTTAGGGTTTTAGTTGCTATGGACTTGTGGGAATTTAGGGTTTTCGTGAATAATTGTGTGGATTTGTTGGTGGAATTTAGGGTTTTAGTTGGTATGTGGTGATGGGAAGTGTAAAGGTTGCATCTTTAACATCATAGATGGAAATTCAGGGTTTTAGTTGGTACTCGCTTGTGGGAATTTAGGGTTTTGGTGAAAATGCGTGCATGGGTGAATGATTGCGTGGATTTTTTGGGGGGAATTTAGGGTTTTAGTTGTTATGTAGAAATGTGAAGTGTAAAGGTTGCATCTTTAACATCATAGATGGAGATTTGGGGTTTTAGTTGGCATGAACTTGTGGAAATTTAGGGTTTTGTTGAAAATGCGCGTATGTGAAGTCACTGTAGTGTGAAGGTTGTGTTTTTTATTTTTTATTTTATTTTTTTCAGATTATTGAAGGAATTATGTCACGGAATCGATTGCCTGTTGTTGTTGGCGGTACTAATTACTACATTCAGGTTATTTCCCCCTTATTGATCTTATGATGATTGGTTTGATTTGAATTTTGAGGTTTGATTTTTTGGTGATTTTGCTCATTTGGTTGTGTTTAGGCGTTGGTTAGTCGGTTTCTACTTGATGATTTTGTAGAAGATATGGATGAAGGCGATGCTAATTGCTCCTTCGGTAGGTTTTTTTTTTATTTATTTATTTATTTATTTTTTTTATTTAACTTCTTTTTAGAAAGCATTTGATGGTAGGAGATTTCATTTTTGCCTTCTTATGTCGAGAATACTGTTGCAGGCGATGAGCAACCAGATAATGAATTTGAGTGTGACAATAATGAGGCTAGTCTTAGTTATGACCGACTTAAAGCGATTGATCCTGATGCAGCTAACAGAATTCATCCAAACGATTATAGAAAAGTGAGGGTCTGCATTAATATATTTCTTATATCTCTTAATTATACTACTTGTTGTTTTGTTCTTTTTTCTTTATGGAAAACACATTCTGTTTCTAGGGTTTAAATCTTATATAAATTGGATGCATGAAATCAATTTGCTATTAATATGGTTCGATTATAAATAAAGGAATTATTCAAAATCTCATCAACAAATTCATCAAACCGAAAAGCTTATGTGGTGCTATTACGCTTTTCTATCAATGGTTTGAGTGTAATCTTATGCAGTACTATACATAATTCAGAACAGCAATGTCGAGATTTAACAACAACGAAATATTTAAAGTAATGGTTTTAGAAAGTTCCATAAAACTGATACAGTGAATAAATTATCTCTATACTCCATTTGTTGATATCTAACAACAACAATGAAATATTTATAAGTAAAGTTTTTAGAAAGTACCATAAAAACTGAGTAGACTGAATAAAATTACCTCTATACTCCATTTTGTCTCTTTTTGGTTTTTTGGCTATTTAAAGATGGGAACCACAAACGAAAACTACTGGTTTAACAAATCTCATGCCTAAACCAACTCACAAAAACAATAATCAAATTGGAACCTATGTTTGTGGGCTGCTTGGGTTTTGTAGTTTACGATAAATGGCTTTACCCTTCTTGTAATGTGTATCTTAGCAAGTGCAATTCAGTGTTCTGGTTCTGACTGTTAAACATACTGAGAAATCTGATGTGGTTTGGTATCTATTCATGCAGGCAAACTTGTATCTTCGTTTATACGCACGCTCTGGAATTGTTCCTAGCAAACTTCTCCAAGGAAAAGCTGCAGAGGTTTGAATTACAAGTTACTTATCTTTTCCTCTAACTAAATTGTTTACCAAGTGTGGTTAGTACAGAAAATCACAAATTAATCTGTAAAATTATGTATACTTTTTATCCAAAACTTGTAATCAGATACTCTTATTTGCGAGCAACATTAGAAATTTAGAAATCTTTATGGTAAAGGGTATGCATATATTAGTGTTCTTGTTTATTCACATCGCTTATGCTTTATTTACGTTGATTGTTATTTTGCTCTTCTTAGCTAAGACTGTAAGAAAGAACTGTCTTTTGCCTACTGTCCTGTGGTGATTAATAATATTCTTCAAACTTCTGTTCCCACTGGTCTAGTGTATAATGGTTTAGTTCTTACATGCAGGACAGAAATGGGGCAGAACAGATGATTCCAGATATGATTGCTGTTTTATATGTGTTGATGGTTCTCTTCCAGTTCTAGACCAGTTTGTTGAGGATAGAGTGGATGGCATGATTAATGCGGGTTTGTTATATGAAGTCTGTGACATCTACTGCCAAAATGCCGATTATACTAGAGGCTTGCGACAGGCTATCGGGGTCAGGGAATTTGAGGACTTTCTGAGATTCTCCTTCTCTAATTCAACTGCATCTTCCTACTCTCTTAGTGAAAATGCTTGGACGTCCGAGGCTTGTTCCAGTATGCGAGAATCCATGCAGAGACTGTCCAAAGAGAATTTGAAGGTTATTCTCGATCAGAGTGATGATCAGTGCAAAATTTTGTTAGATGAGGCAATTGACAAGTTAAAAACAAACACCAAAAGGCTTGTTCGTCGCCAGGTAATCTGTTCTATACGCAAATCTATTCAAGTCACAGCGAACTTTTACTTGAGAATCATAGTACAGAAAATGGCCTTGAATTATGCATGAAATGTTTTATTTTATTTTGATTTTCAGAGGAGAAGGTTTAATCGATTGCAGTCGCTTTTTGGCTGGAATTTACACTACGTAGATGCTACCGAATCCTTGCTAGGTCCGATTTCAGTGTTTTTTAAATTCTATATTTTCGTCATTGGCAGAAGTATTTATCCCTTTATGACCTTTTTATCCACAGTGCTTGCTGCCGGGAACTTCGAAGAGACATGGTCAAGACAAGTGGTTGAACCCTCTGTTAATATTATACGTTCTTTCTTAAATGAGGATGTGGAGTCGGATCTCAACCCAGAGACTCATACTCGAGCGGACGCTCAGAGAATTGACACTCGAGACTTGTGGAGGCAACATGTTTGTGAGGTTTGCAACTCATGCAAAGCTTGAATCCTCCAACTATTCATTGATCTTCTTGTTTAAATGATGAAAATGCATTATAGTTACTAAGATTTGTGCATTTCTTTTTTTTTTTTTTTTTTTTTTTTTTTTTTTTTTTTTTTCTACTGATAGGCTTGTGGGAATCGGATTCTTCGTGGAGCACACGAGTGGGAGCAACATAGACAAGGCCGTGGCCATCGGAAGCGAATGCTTAGCCTTAAGAAGTATAAGCAGTATTTGCTTGATAGAGAAACTTTAGCCCCAAGCATTTCTGGGTGACAGAGGAGGATACGCATTCTAACTAACTAATGTCGTCGACAGTTATTTGTTCGTTGATCAACATGGATTCGCCGTGGTTCCTATAATGTGATCTATGTTTTTTTCAGCAATATATCATCATCACAGTATCTGTGAAGTGATCTTTCTTGTGGTAGATTTGTCTGGGTTTGCCACATCTTCTACAGTCACATTGAGGTCGTTATCAATGATGTGATTATTTTGTGCTTGTAAAAGCCATTTCTGAACTATTCCTAATTATTCCCAACAAAGCGATATTGTTTTTGCAACAACGTTGTGCTATATATAAGGTACTTAACTTACAGTGCTCAAATTTGGAGCTTGCTAGGTAACCCACTTTGGTATTAACTCAGTTGGACATTATGTGATACACCTAGAGATGCGTGTGCGTCTTGAGGTGTATCGTATGGTGGTGCCTAACTGGTTCAGTCGCCCAAGTCGCTTTCCAAAGTGAATTAACGTATCATTTTTTTTTTATTGGACACTTGAAATGGATATCTAATTATTGGTGTTTTGTGCATCGATGTTTGTGCGTACACAAATATTTATATGCATTTCTTTATAAGCATTCTTTTTCCTTGGGAGGCCCATAGCATAGATCACTGAATAATAAAAGGGAACTGTCAGTTACCGACTTTGAGTACCAACTCAGTCGGATACCATGCAATACAGCCGAAATGTGTCCGTGCTCATCTTCGAGGCAAAATGTACGGCATCCAATCGGGTCGGTGCTCAAAGTGTGTTACTTTTGCATTTTCCATAATAAAAGACCTCAATTAGCACTTGTGCTCTCCCTCTTTCTGTTCGAATTGTTTGCAGAAAAGAAAATTGAAGCTTCCTGATGTTCACGAGATCGAAAAGAACGGCAATTCGAGGAAGAAGAAGAAGAAGAAAAGTCTTTTTGCATTACTCAAATCGGCGAATTGCTTGAGCGTCTCAGTTGACAGTCTCAACAACACACAAGAAAAACAGCACAAACGACTATAGACTAACAGCACTGTGTTTTTCGTTCAGGCATTTACTCAAACACTTGGTGCTCACAGAAATCCTAGTCTCTCTCTTACTTGGTAGCTATGCATTCGAGTGTAGTGCAACGACTTTGGAATCTCAGACCAAAACCAAATCATGGGCAGTTCTATCTTCTGCTCAAAACCCATTTCAATTCATCAAGTTTTAGAGCTACCCAGTTTTCCAATTCAACATTCACACATGATTTCACCTTCTCACAGACTCTCATGAATGTCAACAGTTTTGGTGCTTACTATCAATCATGTTCCTCTTATAGCTCATTGAGTTCCAATGGTCCAGGAATGGGACGCATAAATGAACCAGAATTTAATGGTCATGTCAATGCCGCTGATGACGACGACGATGCCGGTGATACTGACATGGATATTGATGAGGATGGCGAAGAGGGTACGCCAGAATTTGTCGTTAGAGATGAGAAGTTAGTCCAAAATGTGGAGTTCATAATGGACATTTTACATGGTTTTGGTACTAATGGATTGGAAGCAAAAAACAAGCTTGAACAATGTGGCATGGTTGTGACATTAGAGTTGGTGGCGGAAGTGCTTTCGCGGGTACGAAACGATTGGGAAGCGGCGTTCACCTTCTTCGTATGGGCGGGAAAGCAGCCTGGCTATGCACATTCGGTGCGTGCTTACCACTCGATGATATCGATCCTTGGGAAGATGAGGAAGTTTGATACAGCGTGGTCTTTGATTAATGAGATGAGAGGGGTGAAAACTGGTGAATCTCTAGTCACGCCACAGACACTGTTGATTTTGATTAGAAAGTATTGTGCAGTACACAACGTGGGGAAGGCGATCAGTACGTTCCATGCGCTAAGGCGATTCAAATTCGAGATTGGGATTGAGGAATTTCAGGACCTCCTCTGTGCCCTCTGCAGGTACAAGAATGTAGAAGACGCCGAGCACTTGCTCTTCTCTAATGAAAATGTGTTTCAATTCAATACCAAGAGCTTCAACATTGTGTTGAATGGATGGTGTAACATGCTTGTCAACATGGCTCAGGCAAAGAGGTTTTGGAGGGAGATGGAAAGGAGGGGAATTGTGCGCGATGTTGTGTCGTACTCGAGTATGATATCGTGTTACTCGAAAGCGAGTAGTCTCAATGATGTTCTAAAGCTGTTTAACAAGATGAAGGAGCAGGGAATTGATCCTGATAGAAAGGTTTACAATGCGGTCATTTTTGCGCTAGCAAAAGGTAGACTAGTTAAAGAAGCTCGAAATCTCTTGAAGACTGTTGAAGAGAAGGGGTTGAAGCCAAATGTTGTTACTTACAACTCCCTAATCAAGCCTCTCTGTAAAGCCCGTAAAATTGACGAAGCAAACGAGGTTTTAGATGAGATGTTTGAGAGAGGTCTTTCGCCGTCAATTGTGACATATCATGCCTTTTTCGGCATTCTTAGATCAGAGACGGAGGTATTTGATATGTTGGAGAAGATGAAAAAATCAGGTTGCCCCCCAACTAATGATACCTATGTCATGTTGATCCGAAAATTCTGTAGGTGGCGCCAGATTGGAAATGTATTCAAGCTGTGGAATGAGATGAGTAAGAATGGAGTAAGCCCTGATCGAAGCTCTTACATCGTGCTCATTCATGGACTATTTTTGAATGGCAAGTTGGAGGAAGCCTCAAAATATTATGAAGAGATGAAGGAGAAAGGCTTTTTGCCAGAACCAAAAACAGATGAGATGCTTAAAGCTTGGCTTGAGAACAAGCAAACAATAGGATCTCGTAACTTGGAACATTCCGTCGATAAAGCGGGCTTCTATTCATCTTACAAGAGCCAGAGAATCATCTCGAAAACTTCTTTTAATGAAAGGGATTTTCTGAAACAACCCGAATCACGAAGAGTTTCGAGGGAGAAAGGTTTCTCTTTCTGGGAAAAGTAGAAACTTACATTATTTGCAGAATTAGCTGCTGCTTATCACCACCTTATTTACAAGGCAATGCCAGTCTCCAATGGTCACTGCAAGATTTCTATATCCAGGTGCACTGCAGTTGTAATAGTAATTCTCTTCTTTTATTTCTTGTTCCATATTGTCATAATGCTATAAGTTGGTTTGCAACTTTGTGATTGTCGAATTTTCATATGCAGTTATAATGTAATTCTCTTCTTTTATTCTTGTTCCATATTGTCATAATGCTATAAGTTGGTTTGCAACTTTGTGATTGTTAAATTTTCATAATGTGCCATATTGTCATAATGCTTTAAGTTGGTGTGAACTCGTGGATCTCTGATGTAGTACCGAGGCGGAACTCGTGGATCTCTGCTAGTACCGATACTGTCCACAATTTAACTACCTTTGAACTCATAGTTGTGGGGTTTTGAACTCATAATTGAGGCACGATCTCATGTTAGTTAAGGGAAACTTTCAACATAAAGCTAGGTTTAAGGGATATCATCTCAGCCTTCTATAAGGGCAGTCCGATTTTGAATGCACTCCAAATTTAAATTTCCATTTATGATGGCACCCCGACTTTTTCTTTTACCAAAATCTCCAAAATACCCAGCCACTCGTCCTAATCGAAGCACCCAACTTCAAAATGTTGGTCGGTTCGGAGACACATTGTCGAGACTTATCTTTTAGGTTTAGTTTTGTCCAACCGAACCCTTTTGGTGAAAGTTGGTAGACAACTGGCAACCTAAAAGTTTGGTGGGTATCGATCGACTCTCCAATTAAAGGTTGGACAAGCTACAACCGACTTTTCAACTAGAGGTTCGACGAGCTATGACCGACTCCCCAACTAGAGATTCGGACCTGCAAGGTCGAGCCACTACTTGAAAATGCCTCGTAAATCACAAGGAGTATGTATGGATGGATGAAGGCGAGGTGCACAAAGCGAGAGGAAAGAGGGGCAAGGTGCACCAAACGCATTGAGGGGCACAAGGGTCATTTTCATTAGAAATGACATTCTCCAAATTCGTTGTGCAGCCCTCATGGATAGCCGGGGTGCCTTTAGTATGACTCAAAAATTAACATGGTATCAGAGCTGATAGTTCAGCCGGGACCTTGGAAAAGCCACCTCGATGAATTTCGGTCTACGGTGAAGTGTTAGAGAGTGTGGACCAAAATAATCGGTTAATTAGAACTTCCACCATAAATATTAACAGTAATTATGTTCTATCCTCAGTTAATCTATTATTGTTGAAGAGTTTGTTTTATTGCCTTTGGAGGGTGTAAATGTGTGATACTGTACATATTTCAAGCTGGTAATGCACTTTTTCTCTTTCATTCTTCTCTTGACAGAAGTTATAGGAAAACTTGTTCAATCAATTTGTCTGTGAAGACATTTGTTTTTTGTGCTAATGAAGTTATGTATTGGAGGATGGAAAGCTCATCAATTGTGATCTTTATAAAGAGGCCTTCTTGCTTGATATTATTGACATCAAATTGACATCAAAACTGAGCATAACTTCAGCACTGTGTAGCTTTAAATCAACAGCAGAGTTTACTCGTACATAATCAATGCAATGAAACTGCAAAAGAGAATATAAAAGTTGAAGAGAATTCTAGATCAACATAAATGCATGCAGAGGCATCCACCCATCAGAGAGAGATCACAGGGTTCATGTAATCTCGAATTTCAGTGTGATCTAGCTCTGGACTCGTCTCACTCGCCATCGTCCCCAAGCGAAGAATACTCCCAGTTGCTAGAATTGCTTGTGAATCGACATCCTGCAACGCTCTCGCGTGCAGACTCTTCGTCGCCGCAAGTGCTGCATCTGTTAGCTCCTTATTAGTCCTGTTAGGACCCAGCAAACAATGTCCTAATATCCTCAATGCAGGTTGTAGGAGCTCCCACGGCAGGGGGACTCTGCGCCAACTTTTCTCCTCGCTTAATTCCTCCTTCATTTCTCTCTTTTCTTTGCTCCCATCCACTCCGTGTTCGCCATTGGAGCTCGACGACGCCTCCTCTTGATCTCCTGATAGTGCTTTCTTGCCAACAGAATCTTCACCATCTCCATCTTCCTTGCCAGTAGCCCAAACCAAGCAAAACTTGCAGAACTCAATCTTAGAGCTGATAGGCATCAAAGCAATCTTCTTGTAATACAACTCCAATGCCACCCCGACGATCCTCGCTCTCCTCGTTGATCTAACAGTTCCATGAGGCTCCAAACTAGGCGACACGATCGTCATGTTGAGCTCGACGGCTTTGTTCTTGATGGGCGCCTTGCTCTCGTGGTATAAACTCGAATTGGAGAGGTCAGGGATAGAGACAGTGATGGGCTGGCCATCGCGCGAGGTTGTCTCATGGGCGTAGAGGGCGAGGAGAATGGCTTCGAAACCGGCAAGTGAGGTTGCTCGAAGGACGGCTCGAGGGAGGTAGAGGCCGGCGATGATAGGGAGGAAGCTTAGGACTACTAGTTGGAGGTCTGGGTGGGAAGATTGGAAGGTGTCGTAGAGCCATCGACATAGGTTGTTATTCCCCGCGCCGGAGTTGGGGAGCTTGAGATGGGTGGAAATGGTTTGAGTGAGATTAGTGTCATGGAGGAGAGTGAGAGATGAGTCTTGGGAGGATGATAGAGAGGGGATGGGGCCTAGGATTTGAGTGAGGGTTTCAATGGAAGATTGGAGTTTTAAATCTAAATCAGATGTGTTTGAGGTTTCAAAGGGAGTGTTGTCTTCATCATCAATGAGAGACATTGTTTGTTTTCTTGGTTGTTGTCTTCGTCTTGTTGAATGTGTGTTGAGAGGGATGAGTTTGGAGTGTTGTAAAGGATTCCAAAGTGGAGAAATTAATGGAAGAAGAATAGGAGAAAAAATAGGAGAAGGAATAGATGAGATCTTGAATTTAAAGCTTTGAATCTTCTGGTGATATTGTTTTATTTTTATTATTTTTATTTTTTATAAATAAAAATGTTATATTTTTCATTCTTTTTAACATTTAGATCTGTAAACCTGCTTTGAAAACAACTCTAAACCAATTAACTTTATTATGGTATTTAAATTTTCTTTTTGATAATTTTCAATTAATTAACATTTATGGCAAAATTGTCGCGAGGTCATCAAGGAATTAAGTTTTGGAGGAGTGTACCCGATAGTGTTTAAGGAATGCTGTAACTGCAAATTATTCTGGTGCTCATTACTTCAATAACATTGATTTGAATTCAAAAAAAAAAAATTATGAAATTTAAGAAAAAAAGATTTGCCAATTGAAACAAAAATCAGGGAAGAGTTTCATTTTATTTTGATAAGAAGAGTTTCATTTTATTTTGAGAATATCTAGCATATTTTTAACCAAACGTACTCTTTCTAGTACACTATTGCTTCAAACATTGGGTATCTTTCTATTTAATAAGTCATATCTAAGTTAAACAAGCAACTCCTGAAATTAGATTCAAAGCTTTTATGGACTTTATATAAAAGCGTTGGCTCGAGGACTCTTGAATCAGCATAATATATTATTTAAAAATTATCAGAGATTAATTCACCATAAGTTTATAATAATGTGGTCATATAATAGAATAATTAATGACGAATTCTTGATTAGTAATATAGTCAAATACTGCTTTCAATCTAATTAACACTTCAAGAAAAAGTATATTTTTCAACATTCAACAATGTTGTTGATAAATAAGTCGTTAAAATACATTAAATCTATATAATTAATACATAAGTAAATGTTATTTTCAAAAAAAAAGCACAAGTAAATGTTATTTCTTTTAATAAATTGAAAATATAATGGTTCGTGCACTAGACTATTAAGTTTATATTATTTAATAGACCATTACGCTTATATTTTCAAATTTAATAACTTATTATAACGAGTCGAATATATATTGATTTAGATTTAATGGAAAATTAGAGTTTTCAATCTTAATCAAATGTGTTTGTGGTTTCAAGGGGTGTTGTCTTCAGCGATAAGAAACATTTGTATTGTTTCATCTGGATCAATTTTAATATTTAAAAACAAACTTTTCGACATACATGGAAATTTCTTTAATTTGAAATTATTAGATTATATCAAATTTGAGGTCACTTATGGTTTTAACCAATTTAAATTAACTTGTTATTCTTAGATTAATTCCATCAATGAGGGGCTAAACTAAATATTTATGATTCTAGTTGTATGATTTCATGTTCGTAATTTTGAGCTATTGATATGTATTCTTACATTAATTTACGGATTTGGTTTGTTTTTGAGTGTGTTTTGTGATTGAGACAGTTTTCTTTAGTTGTAAGTTTTTCTCCATTTTTGTTTTTTTGATTTCCATGAATATGCTCATTTGAGATTGGTAGCGGAATCGCTAAACCTTCTTGGATTTTGATATGTGAAATCCATTAAATAGGACAAAAATAGAAAAAGGAACAGATGAGATCTTCGATTTAATTTAAAGATTTGAATATATGATAATATTGGTTTCTTTTTCTCTTTTTATAAATAAAAATGTTATATTTTTCTTTTTTTACATTTATATATGTATACCAATTAACTCTTACTGTGGTATTTAATAATTTTTTTGATAATTCTTAATCAATATTCGTGAAATTCAAATAAAAATGAAAAATCACTAAGTAAAACAAAAATCAGGGAAGGAAGGCTGTGGTGTTTTAAGCATCTCCAAATACAACTTGCCAATAACCCAATTAAAAAACTTTACTAACTCTCAACAAAAAAATTGACTAATTAAGTAGAAATTATAGAAATTAAATGAGGTAGATGTAGACGTACACAAATTTGAGACACATAGATTAAAAAAGATTTAAAAAATTTGGAAAGCACATTGTTAAGTGCATGCTAAATCGAGCATGCTTAAACTGTTAGAAAAGTTTAATAATCTATTGAGGCCACAAATGTAATCTACAATGTGTTACACCATTATTAAGTTAGCATAAATTTAAGTGATCTAATTAATAATGTATAATGTTATTGGCTAATGAACATAATTATGGTCATGAAACAATGTTCGTATAAATACCTTATTGATATGCAACCCAGTGAGGGGCAGAGTTGGAATATCACAAAATAATTATCCAACTAGTTATTTATTGGGTTATGGTATAGAACTACAATTAGAAGATCTGATTAGGATCGATCATTGCGTTTTTAATGAAGAATCCAGATACGCTTCCGCTTTACATTTATCATCATGAATATTTGTGGATTTATGTTTTTTATGTGATTTTTATGATAGATTATGATTAGGAATCATAAATCTAAAACTCAACAGGAAGAGTTTAATCTTTGTAGTCCACTGAACTAATTTAGAATTGAAGTTTTTTTGTTGTTTGATAATTTCAATTAATTGTTGTGATTTGTGAGCTATGAGTTTTTCCTTTTTCATTATCATATTTACAGATAGGAAAAAACTTTTGTAACCCACTTTGGATACCTAGTAGGCTCAATTAGATGTCTCTCCATATGATACACCTCGAGGAGTGTGAGTGCGCATCTCGAGGTGTATCACACAGTTGGACACCCACTTGAGCCCACTAAGTGTCCAAAGTGGATGTCGAAAGTAGGGTACTCTAGCATCTTAATTCCTTACAAATATATTTGGCAAGTGTAACGACTCAATATTTATTGCCGCTGTTAATAAATTTACACTACAAAAAAATACACGAACCCAGCGCTAATCTTGTACGTCCCGTCGCTAATCCCTTCGGCGACGGGTGTCAGATTTAGCGACGGATTAGCGACATGACCCGTCGCTATTTTTTAACCGATTAACAAAAAAATATTTTTAAAAAATAGTATTATTTTTAAAATAAAAATTGTAATTTTTTCGAACAACTTAAAAAATAAATAAATCAATAAAACAAGAACACATCAAACCCTAAATAAAATCTAAAATAATAAATCTGAAATTTACAAAAAAAAAAGGAAACCTAACATCACGAGGAGATCCGGCCGTGAGGGATGCGGCTGGAGAGAGGCGAGAGGAGGCGGAGGCGGTTGGAGTAAGGAGAGGAGGAGAGGCAGCGAAGCTAGAGTTAGGCGAGAGAGGAGGGGGGGCGGGAGTGAGCGAGAGAGGAGGCGGAGGCAGGCTGGAACATATAAGAAAGGTGCGTGGGGCGGCGGAGAGAGTCGCGAGGGGCGACTGAAGTGAGGCAGTGGCTGGAGTGAGGTGGTGGTTGGAAGGGCGGCTGGAGTGAGGCGAGAGAGAAGGAGAGGCGATTGGAGATTGCGAGTGAAATAAAGGATAGAGGTGATATAAAGGAATTTATATGTAGGATATTAGGGTTTTGTTGTTGGATGAAAGAGAGTGTGGGCCCTACTGTGTGAAATTATTTATTGAGCGAGAATTTTCCCGCCCAACAATTAGCGACGGGGGCCGTCGCTAACCCCGTCGTAAAATTGGTCAACGGGTCAACGAGGCCCCCCGTCGCTAATCCCTCGCTAAATAGCGACGAGAAATAGCCCGTCGCTATTTACATCTTTTTTTGTAGTGTTATTTTCAGACTCGTACGCCAACTCAGGCCCACGTGGACGCCTCAGATAAGTTAGAGCATGTCTCTGATTGGGCTTAAATCGTTATTTGTGTTTGTTGGTTGCATAATTGCGGTGTTAATTATTATTTATCGCATAACTCATCGCATGTGTGTATTTATATTGTCATACCGTGAGAGATTGTGTGACGAGTAAAGGCCTCGTAAAGCGTGTCGATGCAGGTACTGAGTAGGCATAGTACGAATACACTAAGTCCTATAATGCTAACTTGAGTAAAATGACTAGAACAAAGGTGAATATTGCATAAAATAGACAATCAAACTTTAGGCTAAGTCATAATAATCGGGTACATCAAGAATTAACGCACATCAGGATGCGTGTCGAGATGCGGGGCACTGGGTGTCAAGTAGTTGGGTACTAAGGGAAGTGGTAGTACACCAATTTAAAACCCTAAATAGCCTATATATGTATAAAAGTGTCTAAGTTAAACTAATTGAATCAATTGATTACAAATGTCTATAGTTGGATGAAAAAATTGATGCCATATATTTGCCTTGAGATTCGCTCTAGAATGGAATCCTAGGAGATTCGAGTTGGTAATTCGTGTCAACAAAATGGGATTCAGTGGAGTAGGAATTAACAAGGACCATTAGATTGACCTCGAGATACGTGAACACGTTGAATCTAACATAACCTATGCATAGCTAAGTTAGTAGAAAATCTCTTCATGCAACAATAACCAAGATGGAGTGCTGGAAAATCCAGCGAGAACAAGGAGGAATGGAGGTCATCTACTAGAGGAATTAAGCTAGGAAGTTCCAAACCAAGGTGATCATCTAGCTTCTCCATATCTTTTCCATGAAAATGAGCTTCAAAATTTGGGTTTTGATTTAAAAATAAATTTCTTAGTTTGCTCACTGATTTTTTTGAGTCTCTTTATGAATGGAGAGCTCATTATGTTCACCAATTTAAGGATTTGAAATTGATTTTTCAAATGGATTGTGTTCTTGAAGTTTCTTGATGTACGCATGTTAAATTTCTTGAAATAACCTTTGTAAATTGAGCATAACTCTCTCACACGAGCTCCAAATGGGGCAGATCATATGCTATTGGAAAGCTTACTCAGAGATCTACAACTTTGTGTTTGGAAAAATTTTGAAATTCAAAGTCCTTCTAACTCAAAAATGCTATGCAATCAGGCAATTTAAATGCCGATACATGATTTTTAAAATGAATTTTGACAAGGCATAACTCTCTCAATTCTTATCGGAATGAGCTCATCTTTTAGTATGTTGTTGTTAGATATGTTGGCTGCCTTGTGACCAAAAATTATAATTTTTAAAACTATAAATCGAAAGAAATGGTTTTTACAAAATTGATGGTCGGATTTGATTCCAATTTGAGCTATTTTTCATAGAGTTTCTGTGATGGCCCCAACCCCACAAATTAGGCATCGCCTGGCACTAGGCCTCCATTAACCCCTGGTAAACCAGTGTGGAGATAATAAAGGTCTAGTCAACCTCACAAATCGGTCTTCAGTACCTGATAGTCTACACAACATAGTATATATATGAAATCATAAGCACCGAAATTTAAATGCGGTGAAAACCCGATAATAAATAAATTAAACATACAACGAATTCTAGGTGTGGAAGCTAGTATGTGGAAACCCTGTACGATATATACAATGTACAAATTATAGTGACGAGGGGAAATACACGTATCTGTCAACCCAAATACCCATTTATAAAATATAATAAATGTGATATAGATGTACCAAATAACCAACATATGCCGCATATCAATGTTCTCGAGCTTGGAGATTACGCCTGCAATTGTCACCAAAAGCAGAGACAATCCCAGTGAGTAAATCAAGAAGAAGTTCAACAGTGATTCAGATTAAACAATAAACAAATCTATAAATCATGCCGGAAAGAAACGAAGCTGGAAAGAACAATAAATTGCATGATAAACAGACTATAATAATCAATTATAGAGACCAAGTGACCCGAAATGTAGCTGCCCATTTTCCAAATGAACCGCCACGGGGGCCAATGCGGGCCTACAACCCGGCCTACCAGCGCCAGCTGTGTCCCACATGCAAACTCATCCACCATTTAATTTAAATTGTTAATGAAATCAAGTCATTTGTTAAAATGTTGTTTCGATCCTTAACAAACTACAACGGAAGTCTTTAAACATGACAAAATAAAATATTAAACATCAAAGTCATGCCATTAACTCGGATACCTAGTGTGGAAAATCCATAATCGTCACCATAGATCAAAAATACACCTCAAAGGTCTCAAAATATCAAAAAATATAGGGTCTTGAAGTGTCTCACAATCCCAAATCCCCAAAATAAAAACAATAAATATATATAATACAAATATACAAGTCTGACTCAATATCTCTGAATCACAGGTACTGCAAGCTTGCCCTTGCCAAGACTCGTACTCGGATCTGCACTTAAGCCATCACAAAAGGCAGATGACAAGTCTAGAGTGAGTATTCCCAAGGAAATTAAGTAAGCAATACTGAAAGTAAATACTGAAATTTAAACAAAACTATTAAATAAACATGCGGAAATAAATACAGACAACTATGATCATCACATGGATAAGTAATAGTGAAAGCTCAAAGTGTGTTCCTAGAGCCTAGGGTCAGACTAGTGCCATACTTCGGACTCTCCACAGAATACCGCCGGCGAGTACCACTCAAGCAAGGCCAATATCTGGATCCACTAGGTGGTCGGCGTAGAACCTATGATGCACCTACACGTGCCCCGAGGCAGTTCTCGGGTCGAACTATTCACCGAGATCCCTGACACACGTGCTATGCCTTAGTGGACATACATAGACGAATGGTACGGAGGGAGAGCCTCAACGTCTGTCCATTTAAACCAAAACCAAGAATAGAGTATTGAAAGATAGAATTTGAATTCAAAAGCCAAAATAAGTAAATGCTCAAGAAATTTTAGTTGGGATACTACACACCTCAAACCGCGCTACACAAATATAAAAACAAATTTCCACACCTCCAAATGCATGCCCCAACACCCGTCGATCAAATCCAAGTACCTAATATTCGTTAATTTATCAATTTCTCCAAACTTTGGAATTTCCCAAATCCACATTAGAGTATCAAATTCATCATATTAATTCATATTATGCCTGGTATCGATCCCCGAGATAGGCCCCCAATTTGGCGAATCAAAACCTAAACCCCGATAAAACTTTATGAAACCTCGATAAAGCTCCACAACTTCAACACCACAATCCAAAACATTCAATATTATGATAATTGCTCCCATCCAACTCAAAAATCATAGCAAAACCCCTCCAAATCAGCGAGGTAACTCGCATACCTAAAATTCACGCCAAAACCAGAAAATTCATACTCGAAATGTAAAAAACAACAACAACATATATGCTCAAGTTTCATGGCATCAAAAACTCACTAAAACAGACCACCAAAACAACCCCATAACACTCCATTTCAAATTCATAAAAACACCCAAAAAATTCATACCAAAAAATAAAGAAAGTTGAGGTGATAGTGAATTTTACCTTGCCTTAATGAATCACCCACTCCAAGCTCCTCAAATGATCAAATTGAGTGCTCCAAACCCTTGCTTCTTTTTCTCAATTTTCGGATTTGTTGATAAGGAGAGAGAAAAGGCAGTGGAAATGAAGTTAAATTGACTTTTTAAACCATTACATGATCTCTCCTCACTTGTGCATCCCAAAGCCATCCAATGGGCATTATTTGCTCCATTTCTCAGCCCCTAATGACTCCTAAATTGACTCCGATGGCACACTCGCCCTTGTCCTTAACCCCAAAAGTCATCTTTCGGGTATTCCGACGCTCGATTTCGCGTTCGAAACGAGACATACGCGTACTACCATGACCCTAACCACCAAATATGCATTACATATTATTATTTAACTCATTTTATTCATTTCATGTGTGTATTATTTCCCCGGCCTAGTATTCCGTCTTTTAGCCTACCCAGTACCCGCGTCGACATGCGTATCGAGGCGAATACTTAACACATAGTCTTGCACGTCAAAAGTAATACAAATATACACATTAAGATGTCGTTTACTCTATTTCAACATAAACATCGCAAATTAGACAAATCAACACACAAAATTACTATTTACTTAACTTCGGGCGCGCCCTAGCCTAACTGCGGGTCCTATGAGCGTCTGAGCGGTTAGCCACGTCTTCAACCACGTCATTAATAATGGTGAATTAAATTCGGTCCGTTACAGTTCTTCCCAACTAGGTGAAATTTCGTCCCGAAATTTAAATTAAACTTAAACACTTACCGACAAATAAGTGGGGATACCGTCGTCACATAGTAGACTTAAGCTCCCAGGTGAGTCCCTCGGTCCCGTGATGCTGCCAACGTACTAAAACCTTCAGAATCTTCATATTCCTCAAAGTCTGAGTCCTCATTTCCATGATTATTACAGGCTGTTCCTCATATGACACGTCAGGTCGCACCTCAATCTGACGTATATCAACCATAGGCCTCGGTCCCGACCTAGCCAGCCTCAACATGGAAATGTGAAACACTGGATGTACCCCTGCTAATTGCGGTGACAAATCCAGATGGTATGCCACTCTACCGACGCGTTACTCAACTCTGAACGATCCAATGAACCTTTGTGCCAGTTTCCCCTTAACGTCAAACCTCTGATTACCCTTCCAGGGAGAAACCTTCAAATACACCAAGTCCCCAACCTCGTAGCTCAGACCCTCAAGGTACTTGTCCGCATATTTTTTTGCATATCCTGCGCCACCTGAAGCCTCTGCCTGATCTGTCTCAGCTTCTTAGTATGGTCAACAACAACCTCAGGTCCTATAGCCGCTGTATCCTCCAGTGCCGCCCAACATGTTGGTGACCTGCAGGGCCTACCATAAAGTGCCTCAAACGGTAGCATCCCGATACTTGCCTGATAACTGTTGTTCTAAGCAAACTCAAACAAAGGTAAGTACTCCTCCCACGATCCACCAAATTGCAATATACACGCCCTAAGCATATCTTCAAGAATCTGAATCAAACGCTCTGACTGCCCGTCAATCTAAGGATAGTACGTGCTGAACTGTAAATGAATGCCAAACTGCTCCTGCATACTCTCCCAAAGCCTCGAAGTAAATCTCGATTCTTGTCAAAAACAAAGGAGACCGGTACACTGTGCAATCTGACAATCTCTTTCTCGAAGATAGTGCTCAGCTGTGTAATTGAATATCTCATGACTCCAAAATCAATGATTCTCGATTTCTAATCAAAACCAACGATTTTCGAGTAAAATAAGAATGCATAGAAGCAAAACAAGGAATATTATGTAAAACTTAATTTTTCAACTTAAAAGACTCAAGTCGACTCATCACAAAGAAAAGGGGACCAAACCGTTAAATAAAAGTCAAGTTCAACTTAAAATCCACAATTCACCAATTTTTTGTTAGAAATTCATAACTTGAACAAGTTAAGTTCATTTTTGAGAAAAATGAATTAAAATCTCTTTTACTTATTGACTTAGATCAAGACCAATCCGAATCGATTAGTTTTATCCATATTTCACAAATAGAGATTATGTTTATTTTAAAAATTTCATAACTCAAGTATTTTTATTTGCACCAACACCACTTAAAACAAAATACTTTGACTTAAAATTCATGACAACAACTTGAAAATTATGGAATTCTACATCACTTGGTTCTTAGGATAAAAGTAGAACTAAATGACTTAAAGATGCTTTCTTTTGAGCGTTTCCTCAAACATTTGGAGTTCATCTCCCTTTTAAAATCATTTGCAAAACCTTGAAGTTCCTGAAAAATAAGTTCAAATAACTAATAATGATCAAATCCTTTCTATGAGTTCAAACCAAAACATAGCAGTGTGCCAACGCATTGGCCATATTCATTCTATCAAAAATTCACCAATGCAAAACCTTTTTTTCAAATTAAATTAAATCGAGCATGTTTAAAACAAAATTAGAGTTTCATGAGACTTTCTTTGAATCCTACAATTCATTCCTTAACCAAAGAATCCATAGAAATTTATTGGAAATCAAAGTCTACTATTAAAATCACAATTCTTGTTTCAAAACTTTGTTTAGAATGGGTAGAGACTCTTTTTGCATTTGAACAAACACTTGGTGTACAATGACAAAAGTTTCCCTTAATTCAACCCACATTAATCTCAAGCTAGTAAAATCACTTTGAGTTGTTTATAAACCATTTCCAAAGAAGACATGAACCATACCTTCTAATTAATCCACACCAAAATCATCAACAACTACTATAAATTTAAATATTGAACTTGTATTTGGATTTCAAAATGGTTTAGAACCTCACCATGCTTTCAATGAAGTCCTCAACTCCAAATCTAGTTGATATTTAGTCCTTCAACTTCAACAAGGGAGTATTGATTCACAAGGCATCAAATCATTGAAATCTCCATGATTATGTCCTCTCATCCTTGCGAGCTAGCACGCCGGAGTTGCACCGTCGCTATCCGCCGTCGAAGCCTCGTCGAAACAATGTCGCCTCGCTGAAGACATTGTTGCGACGACGTCTGCGAGCCCCGACGTGGCTGTTGTCCGCGCCGCCGCCTTCAAGTGTCCGTGCCGCCGTGCTAGAGTGTCATTGGGGAGGCCGTTTGCCGCCGCCGCCTTGGTAGCCATTCGCGTCCCTCTACCTCGTGTGCTCCTCTCTTTGCATGCATTGTGAGTGTGAATGAAATGGGGTTAGAAACCTTTTTTTGTTTGTACGTTCTTGTTGTATTGAATTGTTTTTTTTTTCTTATCTTGAGAATGATCTCATCTTTCCATTTCTTTCTCGATTGAAGCAACACTTAGATCTAGGGTTGAGATCACTCATTTATGACTAAATCTAAGGGTTGAGACTTGTCCCGATCACTTTGTGACTCCAAAATTGACACGCCTAGCACACAAATTTTGTTCAGACCTTAACTGTAACGACCCATTTTCCAAATGGACCGTCACGGGGGCCAATGTGGGCCCACAACCTGGCCTACCAGCGCCACCTGCGTCCCACATGTCATCTCATCCACCATTTAATCATTATTAACCTCAATAGACAACAATTTATTGTTTAAATTGTTAATGAACTTAAATCATCTACTTATAATATCGTTTTAAATCATAATAAATCACAGCGGAAGTCTTTTATCATGACAATCTAAATATGAAACATTATGTCATGCATTTAACTCTGATACTTAGTGTGGGAAACCCATATGATGACATATATCAGATATAAACCTCAAAGATCTCAAAATATCAACAATATAGAGTCCTGAAACATCTCACAATTCCCAAATCCCCAAAATAAAACAAAATGTGTACAATACAAACGCACAAGCCTGACTCAATATCTCTGAATCACAAGTATTCCGATAGCTTGCCCTTGCCACAACTCGTACTAGGATATGCACTCAAGCCATCACAAAAGGCAAATGACGAGTCCAAAGTGAGTATTCTCAAGGAAATTAAGTGAGCAATACTAAAAGTAAATACTGGAATTTAAAGAAAACTATTAAATAAACATGCAGAAATAAATACATGCAACTGTGATCATCGCATGCATAAGTAATAGTGCAAGCTCAAATGTGTGTTCTTAGAGCCTAGGGTCAGACTAGCGCCATAGCGCCATACTTCGGACTCTTCCATAGACTAATGTCGGCGAGTAGCACTCAAGCAAGGTCAGTATCTAGATCTGCTAGGTGGTCGGCGTGGAACCAACGATGCACCCACATGTGCCCCAACGCGAATCTCGGGTCGACCTATTCACCGAGATCCCTGATGCACGTGCTATGGCCGCACGTGCTATGGCCTAATGGACATACACACAGAAATGGCAAGGAGGGAGAGCCTCAAAGTCCGTCCATTTACCCAAACCAAAAGAATAGAGTATTAAAAGACATAATATGAATTCAAAAGTAAAAATAAATACTGCTCAAGTAATTTCAGTTAGGATACTACACACCTCAACCGCACACCGTGCCCCGCTAACAACCCCCGGTCCGACTCCTCTGAATCCCCGATATCCAAATATATCGCCCGTATTAACCTATTTCCATTTATAAGTGATTTATAGTCATTTGGATATAGTTTAGGTTGAATAGCATAAAAATATTATAAGTTCTGCACAATGTAGCGTGCTACCCATACTGGGCAACTTGTGTTCTTCGTAACACAGAGTGTAGTGCGCTACATGTCCATATAGCGCACTACTTGTGCCCTGGACATAGGCTTTTTGCCCGAATTTTGGGTTTTAAACCCCTCCAACAACAACAACAACAACCACAACACCAACCACTGAACTTCATAGCACTTAACACCTACCAAAACAACTATTTAAAAACCACTAACTATCCCTAATGAATTCACACCAACACTTCAAAAATTGTGATCAAAAAGTAAAGAAGATTGAGATGTTTGTGAATCTCACATTGCTTTGATGATTCCAACCCTCCAAGCTCCTCACTTGATTAATGTTCCAACTTCAAAACCTTTGTTTCTTCTCTTCAATTTTCGGATAGGAGGATAATGAGAGAGAAAAGGTGGTGGAAATGCGAGTTATCTTGACTTTTTATAGTCAAAGTGCATCTCTCCTCACTTGTGTATCTCAAGGCAATCCAATGAGCCTTATTTGCTCTATTATTGACCCTCTAATGACTCCAATTTGGACACCAATGGCACACTTGCCCTTGTTTTTAACTCAAAAGTGGTGTTTCGGGTGTTTTGACGCCCTGTTTCGCGTCCCGAACCACGACATACACGTACTACCATGACCCTGATCACCAATTAACCATTATATTTTAATATTTAACTCATTTTATTCATTTATTGTGTATTATTTCCTCCGGCTTAGTAGTTAGTCTTTTAGACTACCTGGTATCCGTGTCGACACGCATATTGAGGAGAATACTTAACACACAGTCTCGCACGTAAAATTTAGTATAATCACACACATTACAATGCCATTTAATCTATTTCAACGTAAACATCGCAAATTAGACAAATCAGCATACAAAATAACTATTTACCTAGCTTCAGGCGTGCACTAGCCTAGTTGCGGGTCCAACGAGCGTCTGAGCTGTCAGCCACGTCTGCAACCACGTCATTAATAATGGCAAATTAAATTCAGGCCGTTACAATTCTTCTCAACTAGGTGAAATTTCTTCCCGAAACTTAAATTAACTGAAACACTTACCAATAAATAAGTGGGGATACCGTTGTCGCATAGTACACTCAAGCTCCTAGGTGAGTCCTTCGGTTCTGTGATGCTGCAATCGTACCAAAACCTTCAAAATCTCCTTATTCCTCAAAACCTGAGTCCTCCTATCCATGATTTCCACAGGTTGCTCCTCATATGACACGTCAGGTCGTACCTCAATCTGACGTACATCAACCATAGGCCTCGGTCCCGACCTAGCCAGCCTCAACATGGAAATGTGAAATACTGGATGTACCCCTGCTAAATGTAGAGTCAACTCTAGACGGTGTGCCACTCTGCCGACGCGTTCCTCACCTCTAAACGGTCCAATGAATCTTAGTGTCAGTTTCCCCTTAATGTCGAACCTCTGATGACCCTTCCAAGGCGAAACATTCAAATACACCAAGTCCCTAACCTCATAGCTCAGACCCTCAATATACTTGTCTGCATATTTCTTCTGCCTATCCTGCACTGCCTGAAGTCTCTGCCTTATCTGTCTTACCTTCTCAGTATGGTCAACAACAATCTCATGTCCTATAACTGATGTATCCTCTGGTGCCGCCCAACATGCTGGTGACCTGCAGAGCCTACCATAAAGTGCCTCAAATGGTGGCATCCCGATACTCGCCTAATAACTGTTGTTGTAAGCAGGCTCACACAAAGGTAAGTACTCCTCCCATGATCCACCAAGTTGCAATATACACGCCCTAAGCATATCCTCGAGAATCTAAATCAAACGCTTTGATTGCCCGTCAATCTAAGGATGGTACACAGTGTTGAACTGTAAACGAGTGCCAATTTACTCCAGCATACTCTCCTAAAGCCTCGAAGTGAATCTCGGATCCCTTTCAGAAATAATGGAGACTGGTACACCGTGTAATCTGACAATCTCTTTCTCAAAGATGCTGCTTAGTTGTGTAACAGAATATCTCATGGCAATCGGTATGAAATGTGCCGACTTCGTCAACCTATCAATAACCACCCAAATTGCGTTGTGTCTCCTCGTAGTCTGCGGTAGGCCAATGACGAAGTCCATGGTCACGTTTTTCCACTTCCATAGAGGAATGGGCAACGACAGTAGCAATCCAGCTGGTCTCTTGCGCTCGACCTTCACCTGCTTGAAAATATGACAACTCCGGACGTATCTACCCACGTCAACCTTCATACCTGGCCACCAAAACAATATCTGCAGATCGTGATACATATTGGTCTGACCAGGATGAACTGTATATCGCGACCGGTGTGCGTCCCCGAGAATGCTGTCCCTGAGCTCCGATACCCCTGGTATCCACAAATGACTGTCTCAGGCACCCGTCTGAACCCTCAGACCACTTAATGCACCCCGGATCCTGAGCCATGCCACCGATCCGCAAATATCGGTCATCAGCTCTCTGCAACTCTGCAACCCGCTCTAGAGACATTGTAGGAACTCTCATTTGACAGCAAATATGTAGCTCAACAATAGCCTCTATCACACACAATGCTGACGCTGCCTCGAAAAACCCGTGCTCATGTGTTATATGCCGCAGTACTGTCTGGCTCTTGATGCCGCTCCTGTTCAGCGCATTAGCTACGACGTTCGCCTTACTCGGATGATACTCAATTGCGAATTCATAGTCCTTCAGTAACTCGAGTCATCTCTGCTGTTGCATGTTCAAATCCCTCTGAGTGAACATATATCTCAAACTCTGGTGGTCTGTGAACAACACAAACTTCTCACCATACAAGTAGTGCCTCCAGGCCTTCAGTGCAAACACGACCGCTGCAAGCTCCAAGTCGTGCACTGGATAGTTTACCTCATGAGGTCACAACCGTCGAGATAAATATGCCACTGGGTGTCCATCCTGCATCAACACACAACCCAACCCAGTGCCAGATGCATTAGTATAAACTGAAAAACCTTTATTTGCTACAGGTAATGCCAAAACTGGCACCGAAGTCAACTTCTTTTTCATCTCCCAAAAAGCATCCTCACACTCCTGTGACCAATCAAATCTAACATCCTTCTTGGTCAACCTTGTCATCGGCGCTGCAATCATCGAGAAATCCTGCATGAAGCGCCTGTAATATCCTTCAAAACCCAGGAAACTCCGGATGTCGGATATAGACTCGGGTGTCTTCGAGTCAATAATCGCCTGAATCTTGTCACCATCAACTGATATGCCCTAATCACTGATGACATACCTCAAGAACTTCACCTCACTCAGCCAGAATGCGCACTTGCTAAAATTGGCATAAAGTCTATGCTCTCGGCGTCGCCAACATATCTCTGAGATGCCTCTTGTGCTCCTCACGAGTCTCACTCTAAACCAGGATGTCATCAATGAACACAATGACGTATCGATCTAGAAATGGCCTCAACACCCTGTGCATCAAATCCATGAATATCTTCGATGTGTTAGTCAGTCCAAAAAGCATGACTGTAAACTCGAATAGGCCATAACGCATACTAAACGCGGTCTTCTATACATCCTCCTATCGAATCCTCAACTGATGGTATCCTGATCGTAAGTCGATATTCGAGAAGAACTTGGCCTCAGCCAATTGATTGAATAAGTCATCAATCTTTGAAAGTGGGTAACAATTATGAATCATCACCTTATTCAGTTTCCGGTAGTCCACACACATACGCCTCAATCCATCCTTTTTCTACACAAACAAAACTGGAGCTCCCCAAGGTGACATTCTAGGGTGAATAAAACCCTTCTGCAATAAATCCTCTAACTGGGTCCTCAACCCCTCGTGCTCCAATGCTGACATCCTCTACGGGCTGCTGTAGATAGGCTGAGTCCCCGAAATTAGCTCAATGATAAACTCAGCAGTTCTTGGTGGCGAAAATCTTGACAAATCTTAGGGAACACGTCTGGAAACTCCCAGAAAATATGAACATCCTCAATCCTAATCAACGTCCTAAGCTCTGGCTCTACCATAGCCGCATACGCCTCCATTTCCTGCGATGTATCTAATCTACCTCGATTGATAAGTATTGCAGATGCAATTCCGGTAAATGTAGACTTTGGATGCCCCTCGATGTCAAACATCACAGTCTTGCTGAAATAATCGATATGTGTGTGATACGATGACAACCAATCTATACCAAACATCGCGTTGAATTCTAGGTACTCTAACACTCGCAAATCAGCCAATAACTGATGTCCCTCAATCTCCATAATACAATTTCGACATATTCGATTAGGGTAAATCTTATCCCTTTTCGCCATATAAAGAACAAGATGTGTACTTAATGTCTGAGCAGGTAACCTTAACTCTCCTACCATGCGTCTAGAAATAAAAGACAATGTACTACCTGAATCCATCATAACATGCATGGAAATACCACAAACAGATAACGTACCCTCAACAAGCTGTTTGGTCGCCTCCCTGTCCGGCTTTGCGACCCCAAAAGCTGCAGTCTGGGCCCTATCTCTCGCTCGCTCTCGTCTCGTGGTGGTAATGATGTTGATGCAGTACAATCGCCACAATACGCCAACTCGAACGAACGCATCGGTAACAAGTACGAGTCTCGAAGCGCGAACTCCTCTAACTCGTACGACCCAGACTTTACTCTGGACTCTCTGACCTCTATCCTGCCTATACAGGTGTCTAGGCTGATCAACTGGTGTAGAAGCCGTAGAATATGCTGCCTAGCGATCAGACTGGCGATCTCGATCATCACGACGATCCTGATCAGACTGCCAATCACTTCAACGAGGTCTCTGGCCCTGTCTCTATCGACCTCGATCTGTCATCTGTCTCTTCGGTCTCTGATCGGACTGAGAACTCGAAGCTGGCTGACTCTGCTGACTCTGCAGTGCAGCCTGAACGCTAATCGACTAGCCCTCTGAACCAGATATGTATCGTGTGCGAGGTACCTATCGTAAATCTCTACCAATGTACGAGCTCCACTGGACACAACCGTGCTCGAAATCCTCTCATCCAGACCTCGAACAAAATAATATATTTGTAGTTGATTTGTACCTGCTATGTCCATAGAGTACGACAATAGATATCGGTACCTCTCCATGTACACCGTGACAGACATATCACCTTGAACCAAAGAGAAAAACTCATCCCTCAATCGGACTCTAACCTCCATAGGTATATACTCATCCATAAATAATGCTCAGAACTCGGCCTAGGTAGTCACAACAGGATGAGTCGCGATGTAGGTAGTCTACCAAATCGCCGCATCAGCTCTCAAGCAAAAATTCGATAATCTCGGCCGATCAATCTCCTCGACCTGAAGCAAGTCATGTAGCCACTCATGAGATAATAGCCACCTCCCGGCTATCTCTGGGTCCGCGACTCAATAAAAATATCAAGGCGAGAACTTAATGAAGTCCCTCATCTTCTCAGCCTCTACTGTCATCAAACTCGCTGAAGTCGATGCAACTGTTGGCTGCTTAGTAGTCGCCGGTGTAAGAACCACTGCAGTATCAACTGGGACTGCTACTGGCGTAGCCCTCTCAACCAATGTCTCAGATACTGCTGCCTATACATGAGTCTCAGCTGTAGTAGGATATACAACTGCCTAAGTAGTCATCATCGGTGCAACCAAAGCGATCGTAAGAGCTGTAGTAGTCTCCCGAGAATCTCGAGCTCTCATCATATCTATTAGCATTACGAACCTATCATCCATAGTCCGCGCTAATGAATCCAGAGTCAAAGTCGGCCAAGTCGGATCACTAGTGTCTCCGACCTCGGGCTGAGTGGTATCTGAGGACTGTCCGTCCATCGATATCTGCATCAAAGAACGTGCATCCAGTCAGCCTCAATACCAATATACGTGTATCGAATGTATTATACAACAAAAAATAACATGTATATCCCTGATTTCTACCCATCTCACCTCACTTCCCAAATAAGACTCTAGGCAATTCTTTTGGGTTTCCGCATCTAAAGTTTATTCATCAGGTTTATCCTCAAATTATACCACAAATATGACCGTATCAGAGTTAACTTTCATTTCCTCGAGGTTCACCAACCTTCGCTCTGATACTAAAATGTAACATCCAATTTCCCAATTGGACCGCCACGAGGGCTAATGCGGGCCCACAACCTGTGTCCCACATGCCATCTCATCCACCATTTAATCATTATTAACCTCAATAGACAATAATTCATTGTTTAAATTGTTAATGAACTCAAATCATCTGCTTATAATATCGTTTTAAACCATAATAAATAACGGCGGAAGTCTTTTATCATGACAATCTAACTATGAAACATTATGTCATGCATTTAACTCGGATACCTAGTGTGGAAAACCCATATGACGACATATATCAAATATAAACCTCAAAGATCTCGAAATATCAACAATATAGAGTCATGAAACATCTCACAATTCCCAAATCCCCAAAATAAAACAAAATATGTATAATACAAACGTACAAGCCTGGCTAAATATCTCTGAATCACAAGTATTCCGGTAGCTTGCCCTTGCCACGACTCGTACTAGGATCAACACTCAAGCCATCACAAAAGACAGATGACGAGTCCAGAGTGAGTATTCCCAAGGAAATTAAACGAGCAATACTGAAAGTAAATACTGAAATTTAAAGAAAACTATTAAATAAAAATTCAGAAATAAATACAGCAACTGTGATCATCGCATGCATAAGTAAAAGTGCAAGCTCAAATGTGTGTACCTAGAGCCTAGGGTCAGACTAGCGCCATACTTCGGACTCTTCCACAGACTACTGTCGGCGAGTAGCACTCAAGCAAGGCCAGTATATGGATCAGCTAGGTGGTCGACGTGGAACCAATGATGCACCCACACGTGCCCCGACGCGACTCTCGGGTCGACCTATTCGCCGAGATCCCTGACACATGTGCTATGGCCTAGTGGACATACACACAAAAATGGCACGGAGGGAGAGCCTCAATGTCCGTCCATTTAACCAAACCAAAAGAATAGAGTATTGAAAGACAGGATATGAATTTAAAAGCAAAAATAAATATTGCTCAAGTAATTTCAGTTGGGATACTACATACCTCAACCGCACTCGGTGTCTAGCTAACAACCCCCAAACCGACTCCTCCGAATCCTTGATATCCAAATATATCGCCCGTATTAACCTATTTCCATTTATAAGTGATTTATAGTCATTTGGATATAGTTTAGGTTGAATAACATAAAAATATTCTAAGTTCTGCACAATGTAGCGCGCTATATCCTTTGGGTAGCGCGCTACCCATACTAGGCAACTTGTGTTCTTCGTAACACAGAGTGTAGCGTGCTACATGTCCACATAGCGCGCTACCAGTGCTTTGGACATAGGTTTTTTGCCAAAATTTTGGGTTTTAAACCCCTCCACCAATAACAACAACAACCACTGAACTTCATAGCATTTAACACCTATCAAAAAAACTACTCAACAACCACTAACAATCCCTAATGGATTCACACCAACACTTCTAAAATTGTGATCAAAAGGTAAAGAAGATTGAGATGTTATTGAACCTCACCTTGCTTTGATGATTCCAACCCTCCAAGCTCCTCACTTGATCAATGTCCCAACTCCAAAACCCTTGTTTCTTCTCTTCAATTTTCGGATAGGAGGATAAGGAAAGAGAAAAGGTGATGGAAATGAGAGTTATCTTGACTTTTTATAGGCAAAGTGCATCTTTCCTCACTTGTGTATCTCAAGGCAATCCAATGAGCCTTATTTGCTCCATTATCGACCCTCTAATGACTCTAATTTGGACATCGATGACGCACTTGCCCTTGTCTTTAACTAAAAAAGTGATGTTTCGGATGTTTCGACGCCCAGTTTCACGTTCCGAACCGCGACATACGCGTACTACGATGACCCTAACCACCAATGATACATTATATTTTAATATTTAACTCATTTTATTCATTTATTGTGTGTATTATTTCCCAGGCCTAGTAGTTAGTCATTTAGACTACGATACCCGCATCGCGAATACTTAACACTGTGATCTCACATGTCAAATTTAATATAATCACACACATTACGATGTCATTTAATATATTTCAACGTAAACATCGCAAATTAGGCAAATCAGCACACAATAACTATTTACCTAGCTTTAGGCGCACACTTGCCTAGCTGCGGGTCCTACGAGGGTCTAAGCTGTCAGCCACATCTGCAACCACGTCATTAATAATGAAAAGTTAAATTTAGGCCGTTACATTAACTTAGCCAATTTTTGATAATTATTAAACTAAGGCCTCCGTTGTTGCGCGAACTTAATAAAATTTTGTCTGACTATTTGCGATCGCATATAGTACACACGTCTGTACACCAACACAAATAAAATAATAATTATTTTTTCTCAATTGATGTTCAAGCATGTTGCCGGAACATGACTCTTAGTCAGATTTTGAACCACTAATGGTTCGTGATTAGCGATTAATCATCAACTTGAAAATACGGGTCATTATAGTCTTCCCAACTAAAAGAGAATTTCGTCCTTGAAACTAGAAGGAAATTACGGCTTTGACTAGATTAAGTAGAAACAAATGTTTGAGTGCATACGTTTCTTCACCCCGAATCTATAGTGTAACAACTCGTTACTTTAAGCTGGTGATTAGTGCTAATCTAAATCCTAATTAATCTGAGTTAGTCTCGTGGTTACGTTCGGCGTACCTCGATTAGTGTGTGTGTGCGTTTGCATGACGTATGGTGTTTGTTTGGATTGTTAAATAAATATATAGATAGGTTGTTGTATAATAAGGATTATACACAAGCCTATAAACGGAAAATACACAATAAACAATGATTTACCGGGACACAAAGCGTGACGAGGAAGACGTGGCAAGAATGTGCACGCTCAAGGACACTTGTAGGCACGTCAGGTGAGTTTATTGGTGAATAATACACAATATATATATTTATATGTTTTTGGAATATATAAATATATATATTGGAAAATAAAAGAATAATATAAATATATGGATCATTTGATCGTCTCGAATAAAACGTAAGTGCTTGATGTGTCAAAATTGGTGTCACTTTAAGGAGTGTCACTTTAACGCATCAACCACGTGATCGATCTTGAGATAGCACGACACGTATCTCGAGAAAAATCATATATAAAAACAAAAACTCATCGTTATCTCCTTCATTCGATCATTTGAGAGAGGATGAGGGTTCGATTGATTTCAGATCGAAGGAGGTTGATCCGGGTAGCTGAACTAATGCGAATTAAAGGGCTTAAATGGATCAAAAGTCAATGATCATCACTTTGGTAAGCTTTATTTTCAAGTTAGTTGAAGTTTAAATTTAAGGTGATGACCCAATTGTTGTGAATTGGTGTTTTTATTGATGGAAGTTGGTTGATAACCTCATTAGAGGTCCTCTGGACCATTTGGGAGTATTTTGGAGGTTGTTGGAGGGATTTGTGAGGATTTGGAGTGAAACAGTGGTCGCTGCCCTGTGTTCTGTCCAGACAGCACAGGGTGGAGCGCGTTCCACTAAATAAGGAAGTACGCTCCCACCCCTGAAAACAGCAGGTTTGCTGTATTTTACATATAATTTCTGGAGGACTTAGGGATTGGTCTAGGGGTTCTTAATAGAGTATATTGGACTTAAATTGAGTACAAATGGTTGGTGATAGATTGAGGAACACCGAGGAAGTGTGTGATAACCCGAAAGTTAGGAGTTTGGGTAATGGAGACTTAAACCCGATGTACGTATGAATTCGCTTATTTATCAATATTGTCTGGCTATTTTAGTATATATAGCTCATGTAGTTGTTGGACTAGAATGGAGAACTATGTATACTGTGATGGTTTTCAATAAATGGAAAACGGTGTTTACTGTTAGTCGCGATAGTAAGTTCCTGGAAGTGAGACCATGTTATATAGGAGATGGGTTCCCTTCCCGGGCGGCTATATGTAACTTCATACTCAATTTATAGGTTGTGTGGGTTACATTTACACTATGAGGTTTGGGATAGAACCATTGGTCATTAGTGGATGAGCTAGAGAGCATATTAGCTAATATGTTAGTCTAGCAATCACATTAATGGTACCGATGGGTAATCGACCCTAGTTTTATAAATAAAATGGGGATCACAGTGTAATAGTCCAAAACATTTACTTTGCATTCGTTATATATATTGAATTATATGTTTTTCATATTCTTGTTAGATATCATTAGTACATGTTGTTATTGCATGATATTCTTGTCTATTATATGGAATGTTGATGATTAGTGTGAATCCCTACTTACTGAGCAAGTTGGAGCGCTCACCCCAATTAACATTACAGGATAACTGACGAGCGCTACGACTACCGGATGAAGAAGATATATGAGTCTTAGTCTTCTCTTCGATGTGTTGACTCTCTCTAGTTTTATATATTTGTACTGAATTACAGCTTTGTAATATCACAAGGGATGGGTATATAACCGTGGTTTATTCTGATTTGTTTTAATATTGTATATTGTGGTTTGAATTATGAAAAAAGGTTTTAAATTTCCACTTTGCTTATAAATAATTTTATTTCGATATTTGATATACAATAGTGCTTATCAGGTGAATGTGGTAAGGCTGTTGGCTCTAGTTAAGTCTGGTAAGGGTAATATGGGCTTAATTAGGGTTTCAGGCCGAGTATCGCCCTAATCAGGTTAGGGGATGCTACATATAGTTCCCTTATATTTTAACTTGAGTGCTCTTTTGTGGTAGTTGCATGGCCAATCAGTTTATCTAGTGTTAATCCAACTATTGCCTAATCTGTTTGCCTTCCTTTTGTGATTCTTAAACAATCATCAATTCTAATGTCTCAATATCATTACTTACTATGATTACAAGGTCTCTCTCGTAGAGTCTCAAATAGAGCCACACCATTTTAGCTCAACTGTTAAAGTCATAGTTACATCACACACATAGGCAAACAATCTTCCTCACTTGCTACCAAAATCGTAATACAAACATGAGCCCGACCTCCAGAATTTGGATCAAACATGCAGTCTAACCGTCAGATTAATAAGCCATACTTAGATGTAGTATGATGCCCATCAATGTCAGTAACCCTACCACAACCTGGTAGTAAGAGAAAGCCCTTCCATAACTTGGTAATAAATATAAGGATCGCAATCCAAAATAATGGGCACTGGCATACCATTTGACTTACAATCTCGGCTTCATATGTATAAATTGATCGATTGTACTTTAAGTTATCGGTAAAAGTTGAAAAAGAATGCAAGCAGATTTAGGCAACTAGCATATGATTTTCGTAATTTTGCGTGTCAACGATCACGTCAGATTTTCGTCAGTAGGATCGATGCATTTTAACCACATCAAGATTTGTGAGAATTTTATAATACATCGTCCTAAGGGTTAGTCCTCAAGTTGTCTACAATCCTACGGATAATCCACATACTCTATCTCTGCTCACAACACTTAATTCATTCGTCCGCCTTATAGGTGGTGGTCGACTTCACCAACTCTAGGACTATGAATGACTAGTGTCATTAAAGTGGAGCACTGGGGCTTTCGTTCCAACACTACTACTTCAGAGCTTTCGTCAAAGCTAAAAGAGTTTGTACATGCTTTAATCATTAGCTCTCAAGTCATCTCAATACTTTGCTTCCTTAGAGTCTGCATTAACCTACTTGTCTCACAAATCTTCGTCCCTTTTTTTACGCATTCCTTGATGTATTATGTCACTTTACCAATTTTCTCAAACTTTACTTTCCTTGGTGCTCCTATTCAGATTTTCATATACGGACGAATACGTAGACTACGTTCCTATTCATTTTCTATTATCAAACAACATCAATTTCCTTACATAAATTATTCCAAGTGGATCCTCTGGAAACACGTGCAGGGACTTCTCATGATTTATGAATAACTTGAATCTAACTCCATGTATCTACTTCAAGGACTTATTAGAACATTCCTTTTCCTACAACATGCAGCTAATATGTGCCTTGGAACTTGAAAAGTTTCAAAATCTTCAATGCTTACAAAGTATACTTAGTTGATTTCTCAAATCGACAATATCCAATAATGCGATTATTTAGGAAACTCTAACTCCTTAAGGTAGACAATAAAATTAAAAAAAAAATCTCGCTTCACTAGTTTGGGTTAGATCATATTAAGGTCAAACCTAACCCAATTTATATCTCGTGGATAAACAATAAAGTAGAACTATTGACACACTAACCAAGGTATGCATAACCATTCGCTACAATTTCTTCATTCAAAAAGATTTTTTTACATCAATCATTAGTTCTATTAGTGCTTGAATTCCCTCTCTACGCTAGAGTGTAACTTTTTGTTTTTTTTTAACTAGTATAGTTACATCATTAAAACAAAGAATTACTTGTAGTTTAGGTGTCCTTGAATTTTTTTATCTCATATTTACAAGCATGCGATAGTCATTAAATTGATATAATAATAGCAAATAATTTAGGGCTTTCTATCGTCACGCATTTTCATGATTTGACAACATGAATCCTCGAACTTTGCGTCCACTACTAATTTTTACTTTAGACTCTATTTCGTATCAAGTTCCAATTTAATATATAGAAATCTATTACTTTTTTATACTTCGGTATCTACACGCTTTACTTCGATCCAAATATTAATCATCACCATCAATCTTTCATTTTTTTCTTCAATTTTCTTGAATCTCATAACTCTATTGTCTATATCTTACAATTTACTTATCCTACCTCACGTGAAACACAAGAGTGAATACGGCAGTAGAAGTATTTATATCGTATATCTATCGATTCCATATAATTCATACAATCAAATAGCATATAGTAAGGTTTATTCAAAATTTCCCCCAATCTCACCTTCGCTCGCTTCCCAACTAAGTCTCTAAGTTAGGATCATAAGGTTTCCATACTAAGTTCATTGGTGTTCCTAACTCTACAAGTCCGTGTTCATGAGCTAATCTGGTTGTAGGTTGATCAAGAGCTAAAGTCAAAACCTTAGTCTCTGATACCAACTGTGACGGCCCCAACCCTATAAATTGGGCACCGCCCGGCACTAGGCCTCCATTAACCCTCGGTAAACCAGTGCGGAGTTAATAAAGGCCTTGTCAGCCTCATAAATCGGTCTTCAGTACTTGATAGTCCACACAACAGAGTATATATATATATATATATATATATATATGAAATCATAGGTAGCAAAATTTACAGGAAGTGAAAACCTGATAACAAATAAATTAAACACACAACGAGTTCTAGGTGTGGAAGTTAATGTGTGGAAACCCCGTACAATATATACAATATACAAACTATAGTGACGAGGGGAAATACACGTATTTCTCAACCCAAATACCCATTTATAAAATATAATAAATGTGATATAGATACACTAAATAACCTACGTATGTCGCATATCAATGTTCTCGAGCTTAGAGATTATGCATGCAATTGTCACCAAAAGCGGAGATAATCCCAGTAAATCCAGAAGAAGTTCAACGGTAATTTAGATTAAACAACAAACAAGTCTATAAATCATGCTGGAAAGAAACGAAGCTGAAAAGAATAATAAATTGCATGATATACAAACTACAATAGTCAATGATAGTGATCAAATGACCTGAAAGCAAAGGATAGGTACTAAGTGGTATTGACACTCTACAAGTAGCTCAAAACCACTTAAAACATGTAAGTATCAAATACTGGTACTTCGGGACCAAGTCCGCTTCAACCGCACCAAATTTGTTCGGCATTGCCGGCTCACTTCAGCCGCAACTCGAGAAAATCTTAAAAGGAGCCACAGGCGCAACCGGATGCTCGGCTGCAATTAAATCATTAAAGTCTTGTGAGGTGCCACGACACATGACGGATGCTCACTTAGAGGATTAAGTCTCATCTAGGAGCTATGAGCGCGACTCGGATGCTCAACCCACGAGTAAACAATGATTCAATTCAACCACTTAAACCCTAGGTCACTCGATATGGAAGTATAGCGTCTCGAAGTTCTCACACATTTGTAAATAACTCAAACGCAAAAAAATCATTCGCACTGAGGGCCGTCTAACCCATTCAAGACTCACGAAAGATTTTGAAACAACGTCTCGATGAGACATGGAGAACTTAGAATCTCTCATATAAGCATCGACCTTAGGGCGTGCGAGTCCATCGATATAAGGTTCAGTGAGTTTGAGTCGTGTGGCAGATTTGAAAGGATCCTAAATATTATTAATAATCAGAATATTGGACAATTAGTATAGATTCGCCACAACGACATGATATAATCTTTGGGTTTCTATCGGACATGATTACCGACTAACTCTATGGGAAGCTTGAAGGATCTATACACGATCCATCGAGCCAACCTATAAACTAGTTGGATGTAGTTAAATCTAATAGGACGGAAGGATGCCTACGCAAAGGAAAATAGTGTAAAACCTAGCTTCAAGTTTTGAAAATTTTTGAGCATGAGGAAATAGTTAGAATCATCTCTACGTTGAGGACCTGGTTTAAAATCACGATGGATTAGTTGTGCTTGCCTAGATAGCAGATGAGTTTGGATATTACCTGGGTGATAGGGGACCAAAACGGCAAAGGAATACTTGATTGATATTTCTATTCGATCATGAACTTAGCAGGTAAGTTAGGCATGGAAATGAGCCTTGAGGTTGTAGGTCATGGGATGTGCCATCATATGTGATGACTGATCGCGACAGATGATATGTCGCCAATGAGGTTTTGATGCATGTATTAGCTTAGCACTTACCTACATCTCAGTACAACACTGTGTTCTAAATTTGGATACACGGGTTGGTTAATATGCTCAGATCACCATTTCGTAGTTCGGTGATCCATGGAAAAGATTCTCGTTGTTATATGACATTTACGGCATGATTTACCAATATAAGATTGGTAAGATACTAGTGAGGCTCAGTAGTAAAGATCAGACTTTGGTCTATTATGATGTTAGACAATCCTGAAAAGTTGAGTCGAAATGAGCCTTAAAGATATGCAAGGTTACATAGGGAGGAATCAGGCATTTCGACAGCATTTTAAAGCTGCTGAACATGCAGGAAAAAGAAGGTGGATTAACACCGAGACGGATTAGAGTATGAGGAGGGAGACTACAATATCCTAAAGTCTCGCATCTGGAGGGTTATAGATGGTGCATAATTAAGGGAAAACTCACGCCAAGATTTATATGTCCATTTAGAGTCCCATATGCGCGAGAGCTACCCATTTCTATTTTCATTCCGGTAAGGGTTTCATTTTAGTTATTTCAATTTCGAGGACAAAATTCTTATTAGTTGAGAAGGTTGTAACGACCCCAATAATCTAATCCTAGTTGTACGCTTTGTAAGACCATGACCGGGCGTCCAATTCTACGTGGCGCACTCGGTCAATACTCGGGCGTTGACACCGAGGTAATAATTAAATTAATTATTTCTATTTATGTTTGTATCATGTAATATATTATACTTATCTAAATTAACCTACATATGGTACTAGCTCTAACATTGGACGAGCGAGCTATAATATATTGAGATGCGTGCGTGAGGATATTTAGATGAGTTGATGTGCTAATGGGGGACTTGGGTAGGCTTATAACTTAGGCTTTTATTTGAGAAATTAGGCCTAAAATATTTTGTGAAATCAAAATACTCACCTAAGTCATGAAATTAAAATGAAATGCTTATTCTAGATATTAATCTAAGTTAAATGATACACCAAGCTGCTAATTATATGATTAAACTTAGGTTGGTTTATATGACCTTAGGTAAACTAACTAATCTAGTTCATAGCACCAATTATCTCAAGTTAGAAATGCAAGTCTCTAACGTCTTAATAAAAATCCCATGAAATATGAACCATGAGATCAAGTCTATGGAGGAATCTTAGGATGTACATGTTTTAATTAAAACTCACCTTAGATCCACATAGAGATGAGTAATAAGTGATATGCTAAGTAAATCCTAGGATGAATTTTTAGACATCTAAAAGTCTATACATTGATGACTTAGTGGAAAGACCACTAACATCACCTCTATATGCATTTTCTTGAGAGAACAAAGAGAGGAGACTAAGAGTGTTGGGAATTTAAAGGATTGGGAGGCTAAGGGAAGGAAATTGAAGCTAAGATTAAAGAAATTTCAGCCCTAGAAGAGTTCATGACCTAGGTACTTTCTTTTTATCTCTTTTTCTTACTCTTAGTAATAAAAATTGGGGGTTTTGGAGACCTAATTCCAATTCTAAATTTTTAGAGTTTCAATTCTCTTTTTAATGCAAGGATTTTGAGTCTTAAATGGAGTTTTCAAAAGTTCTTTTATGGGATCAAATCTTTATTTTCAAACAAGTCATGTTTCTTGTTCAAATTTGGAGTTTTATTGTTCAAATTGATAATGGATTATTCTCTAAAGTTGTTGAATGTTTATTTCTAATATTTGGTTTCCATTATATCTTAGAATTGAAGAACAATGCATGTTTGATGAATTGCCACAATGAAGAGTTGCATTGTATTAAGTGTTGAGGATTCATTGATTATTATTTTTCTGGATTATTTGGTTAATTTGAAGGGATTGTTAGGACCCTAATGAAGTTGAGAAATGGATGGAATTGTTGTCATGAGCTGGTATCTTGAATTGAGTTGAATGGATGAATTGATGCTTTGAATTGAGCCAAAGTTATAGTCGAAATTCTAGATAGCATAAGTCATTCATTTCTTCTTAGAATTGGCTGATCTTTTATGTGTAATTCTTGGATATTTAAACAAGCTTCTCACTAAAATAACATTTTTTAGATGTGTGATTTGAGAGTTATGAATTCCCTAACAACATTGTGAGTACGAAACTCTATCAAGTTAAGTTATTTTGGTATTTTGAGCATAACTATCTCAATTTTAATCCAATTTGAACGTACTTTACCATTTCGAAAAGTTGATACATAGAACAACAACTTGAGATCAGTATTTATTAAGAATTTAGTCATCTTCTTTATCTAAAATGGACTGAAAATTGGTACTAACCCTTCGAGATATTCTTTTTGCAAGTGTTTAGATGTCGAGACCTCTTCCGGGGATCTCCACTGATCCAATAATAACTAAAATCTCCAGAATAGCTTGAGATACTCTAAATTAGTTTCCCTAAAAGTTTCAAGTGATTCATAGATATTTTGAATAATTTTTCAAATGAGTTTTGAAATAGGTAAAACTAAGTTACTTAATAAGCTAATTTTTGACTTAAGGTGTTCGGGTATCAAATGATGTCGGAATTGAACCGAAGTTTTCAGAATGTGTTATTATGTCATAGTAAAGGTGTCCACCGAGTTTCATGATTTTTCGTTATGTCTAACTTAATTTTCAAGTCATGCTTCGAATAAGAGATCAATAATTACAAATAAGGACTTAACGTTTTACTTAGAGTCTCAAATTTAGTTTTTGATCATATTAATGAGATTTTAGCACTCAACAACCTTAGTTTAAAGTTAATAGACTTCAATGAACCAACCTTGAGAATTTTGAAAATTTCTATAAGTGTTTTAGCCGCATTTCAAATTGCATAAAAAACCAAGTTCTTGAAAATTATTTTAAGGCCCATAAAGGGTTGTTTTGCAAACCAATGCATTAAACCAACTTAAAATGATTGCTGATGGACTTTGATGATTCAATAACACTTAAAAACAATAGGAAAAATGTTTATACCCTTATAACACCAAGTTTGGGTATTTTGGTCGAGTTAAGAGTTAAAGGGGTATTTAAAATGATTAAAAAAGACCTCTCGGGTTATTCCTTCGCATCAAGGCTTTGTACGTGGTAAGAATAAGTGACTAATGACCTCAAGGATATAACATAAACTTGTTTAGGACACATTGAAGTTATGATTTGGTCTAAGTTAAGTAGAAAAGACATTGAGACAAATAGTGGACTATTTTATAATGAACTGAGATAATCAAACTTAAATATGCTCTAACACATACCAAATAAACTTGAATAGGTACCAGGGCCCTAGAGCATCAGTACCAGGTATCGGTAGTGTAGTACAGACGTATGGGAGCCGCGTTTATCTTGGATATTATTGCATTTTGAGGTAAGTAAACCAATAAGACCGTCAACATGATTTCTTTTCAACTTCTTATTGTTAATCTCTTGTAAAGCATGTCATACTTGTATTCCATTCTTGTTTCAAGTGGTCTAGGGTCTAGGTAATCCATCAGTTGTGTTATCTCGCGGGTTAAGCATCCGGAGTCATTGTGGCTTCTCGCTGAGGACTATATAAAGGATAAAGCATCCGACATCGTTGTGACTTACCTTGATAGTTTAAAAAGGGTTGTTAGAAGTGACTCGAGGAGTCCGCAGTGCCTAAAAAATTGTGTCGAGGCAGTTGAAAGTGGCCTTAGGCCCGCTGTGTCGACTTCAAGTTGTGCTTTGGTCTGATGACTTACAGTTTGGATATGATTACCTATTCGCCTATCTATTTTGCGTCCTTACCACTTGACTTTCACTGCTTTACTTGATTAGTCTGTTTATCATGCATTTTACCATTCATTTATAGTTTTCTTTAAATACCAGCATGATTTAGAGACTATTGTCATTTATTATTCAGAATACTATTGAATATCTTCTTGCTTTACTCATTGGGATTGTCTTTGTTATTGGTGACAATTGCAGGTCCCTGTAGTAGCAAGGGTGGGGAGCCCATGATCGGTGACTACCTCTGAGTTTTCCTCAGAGTTGACTTTTCCTTTGTTACTATTGTAGGTATTTTAATTGTATCTTTTATATTATACTTGATGTTTTTATACACATTTGTATATGGGCTTTAAGAGATACATTTGAGATACATGTATATAATGCTTATTTACATTATCGTCACCTGAGACATACATGAGATCTATACTTTGCAGGATTTCCATGTCTAGGACTTGTCCCGAACTCATTTTATTTTTTTAGTTGCATTAAGTTACTCTCCGCTACATAATGAATACTAAGACTTGTTAAACTAATTAGCAAACTTAATAAGCAACCAATTGATGAATAATTCGGATAAGAGGCTGACTAGGTGTGCGTTGACTCGGCGGGGGTTAACTGAGAGTCCACGTAAGCCTAGGCCGGGCGAGGCCCAGTTTGTAGGGACTGGTGCCATCACAATTACAAACTTTTCTAAATTTATTTGACTCAAATAAATGGTTTTTTAAGGGTTCGACACTATCAAACCACTACTCCTTTCTTCCAACTTAAACTGCTCATGACTCCAAAATCAATGATTCTCATTTCTAATCAAAACCAACGATTTTCGAGTAAAATAAGAATGCGTAGAAGCAAAAGAAGGAATATTATGTAAAACTTAATTTTTCAAATTAAAAGATTCAAGTCGACTCATCACAAAGAAAAGGGGACGAAACCGTTAAATAAAAGTCAAGTTCAACTTAAAACCCTCAATTCACCAATTTTTTGTTAGAAATTCATAAATTGAACAAATTAAGTTCATTTTTTAGAAAAATGAATTAAAATATCTTTTATTTATTGACTTAGATCAAGACCAATCCGAATCGATTAGTTTTATCCATATTTCACAAATAGAGATTAAGTCTATTTTAAAGAGTTCACAACTCAAGTATTTTTAATTGCACCTACACCACTTAAAACAAAATACTTTGACTCAAAAGTCATGGCAACAACTTGAAAATCATGGAATTCTACATCACTTGGTTCTTAGGATAAAAGTAGAACTAAATGACTTAAAATGCTTATTTAAACAAGTCATGCTTTCTTTTGAACGTTTCCTCAAACATTTGGAGTTCATCGTCCTTTTAAAATCATTCGCAACAACTTGAAGCTCTTGAAAAATAAGTTCAAATAATTAATAATGATCAAATCCTTTCCATGAGTTCAAATCAAAACATAGCAATATGCTAACGCATTGGCCATATTCATTCTATCAAAAAATCACCAATGCAAAACCCCCTTTTCAAATTAAGTTAAACCAAACATGTTTAAAACAAAATTAGAGTTTCATGAGACTTTATTTGAATCCTATAACTCATTCCTTAATCAAAGAATCCATAGAAATTTATTAGAAATCAAAGTCTACTATTAAAATCACAATTCTTGTTTCAAAACTTTGTTTAGAATGGGTAGAGACTATGTTTTGCATTTTCACAAATACTAGGTGTACAATGACGAAGGTTTCCCTTAATTCAACTTACATTAGTTTCAAGTTAGTAAAATCATTTTGAGTTGTTTATAAACCATTTCCAAAGAAGACATGAACCACACCTTCTAATTAATCCACACCAAAACCATAAACAACTACTATAAATTTAAAGAATGAACTTGTATTTGGATTTAAATATGGTTTAGAACTTCACCATGCTTTCGATGAAGTCCTCAACTTCAAATCTAGTTGGTATTTAGTCCTTCAACTTCAACCATGGAGTATTGATTCACAAGGCATCAAATCATTGAAATCTTCATGATTCTCTCCACTCATCCGTGCGAGCTAGCACACCGGAGTTGTGCTGTCACTATCCGTCGTCGAAGCCTCGTCAAAATGATGCCACCTCGCTGAAGACATTGTTGCGACGACATCTGCGAGCCCCAACGTGGCTGCTGTCTGCATCGCCGCCTTCAACTGTTTGCACCGCCGTGCTGGAGTGTCATTGGGGAGGCCGTTTGCCGCCGCTGCTTTGGTAGCTGTCACGGGGCCGTTAAGTGAGCGGTTTACCCTAAGGAAAATTTTTCTCACTCAACCCAACCCGTGGTGCCTAAGGACCGCCTTAGTTCAGCACACCAACGAAAACGTGATTGAACAGCAACAATGGAACAAATGAAGTTTATTACTTAGTTCAGTGCGATTACAACTCTAGCATTTCATGCATCTCATACATGAAATCCCGTGTGCTTTCTTAAGCTTACATACCTTGGCTTTATAACAAATCATCCAAATCAGTTACATAACTACCGAGGACACATGTCCTATGTAAATTACACGAGACTAAGTAAACCACCACACCCATGTAGTGCTTGAAACAGCCACCTAACTGCTCCCTTCCTTTGCTGCCACCTGGTTCCATAACCGTCTTGACCCCCTGGTCAATAAGCACATGCTTAAAGTGCCTGGTAGTTGCTGGGACGTGCCTTGGTCATGCTATGAGCCATGACCAAGGTAGTTACATAGCCGCCCGTAAGTGCTCTTGACTTGGTCCGTCCAAGCCTAAAATTCACCTTGCTCGAGTGACAGGGTCTGATTCGTGGTGCCTAGTTGCGCGCCTAGGAACCCGGGGTGCTAGCCGGGGCTCGGTCAGATCCGAGTCCCACCGGCTCGGGGTGGCGGGCACCATGGTCCGTCCATGGGTCTTGCCTTGGCATGTCTGCCCAAGGCATGCTCCAAGGTCTTCCTTGCTCCCTTGCCCATGCCGCCCCTAGGAGATAACACTTCTCCTTATAGTAGATGTTAAGTCGTTTCCTCAGCTCCAATAGGAAACATCACGAAATGAGACCAAGCGTACTTTGACTTGGTCAACGCCCAAGTTAAGCTTTGTCAACCCTTGCCAAGGCATGCCTTGCCCGTGCCAAGGCGCAGCCTTGCTCGTGCCTAGGGAACCTGCCAAGGTACTGTCTTGCTTGTGCCAAGGCGCGGCCTTGCTCGTGCCTAGGGAACCGGCCTCGCTCGTGCCTAAGGAACCTGCCAAGGTCCTGCCTTGCTCGTGCCAAGGCGCGACCTTGCTCGTGCCTAGGGAACCTGCCTCGCCCGTGCCCAAGGAACCTGCCAAGGTCCTGCCTTGCTCGTGCCTAGGGAACTTGCCTCGCTCGTGCCCAAGGAACCTGCCAAAGCCCTGCCTTGCTCGTGCCAAGGCCCGTGCCAAGGCGCCACTGTGCTCCCGCCAAGGAATGTGCCAAGGAACGTGCCAAGGTCCAACCGTTCTCGTGCCAAGGCCCGTGCCAAGGCGCCACTGTGCTCCCCACCTAGGCGCGCGCCAAGGCGCAAACTTGTCCACGCCCATACACGCTGCCACATCCGTGCCGCATACAATTTACCCATCCGCATGCGCGAGCCTCCGCGCGCTGTGCTGCGAACCCTCCGAGATGCATTATCCAGCAACTAACTCACATGAAACCTTCCGAGTCCACTGAAACTCGGATATTGCTAGGTTTTCTCGTTGCCTAGCCAGCTTACTCCGGTCACACTATTGAGGGTGTGACAAACATCCCCCCGTCTAAATGTTTGATGCCCTCTTCGAACACTCCAACTCTGCCTGTTCACCAGACTGCTGCCCACCCAAGAAACATTTCTCCAACTGATCCCATGCTCGCCACCAACCTTGGTGCACTGCCTTTGCCCTCGCCTCGAATTGCTGGAACAAAGCACGGCCTCTTTTCATCCATGATCTGCAAGTCATGAAGTGATGGAGTCACAACGACTTTCCCAGCCATCAAGAAATCATTTCCTGCAATGATCTCAAAATCATCCAACGGAGCAGCAATCAAATTTACCTTGCCCTCCCAAGCGTCAATTCGAATGCCCACATCCAAGGCTATGCCCATAGCCTTCTTTGGTTCTGAATTAACCGCCTTCACCATGCTTATACTCTCGGCAAGCTGCAACCCAAGCCTCCGAGCTAGGTTCTCAGCTACAAACGAATGTGTGGCTCCCGAGTCAATCAACACCTTCACTGTTTGGTCATTGATCCAAGCCTCCACAAACATCAGCGCCACTGATCCCACGGCCTTATGCACCTGCACCGTGTTAAGCAATTGTAATGGGTTCATCCGTACCTCCGAATCATGCGCAACAATCGCATTCAGCTTCTCTTTATTTGGGCAATCCTTTGCCCGGTGAGGACCGTCACATATGAAACAGCCTTTTTTGACGTCGATGCTTTGGATCCACCAGCACGATCCTTCTCCTTGTACTTCTTTTCTTTTGAATCAAAAGAAGTACCACTAGTCTTATAATCTACAAGGCTATCCGCCACCGCAATTGCACTCGTCAAGTCCTTCACGCCTTGCCTCCGCAGCTCCGACTGCGCACATCCTTGCAATCCTGCGGTGAGATTGAGCAGCTTGTCCTCCTATGACATATTTTTAATGTTAAGCAGTAAGGAAGAGAATTCCTTCACATATTCTCTAACCGTCCCTTTCTGCTTCAATTGGCGCAAGGTTTCTCGCGCTTGCCATGCCGCATTCGTGGGTAGGAATTGATCCTTCAATTCCCGTTTTAGCACCTCCCACTCCACAATCCTTGGTCGGCCAGCAGCTCCATCATTATCAACTCTGGTTCGCCACCAAAGCTTCGCATCGCCTTCCAAATACATGGAAGTAAGGATGACCTTTTGGTCCTCTTCCGTCCGGACAGTAGCAAGGTATTGCTCCATGTCCCAAAGAAAGTTTTCAAGCTCCTTCGCGCTCCGCTTGCCTGAAAATTTCTTTGGCTCCGCACCTTAGGTCTCACTTTAGGCGCAACAGAAACCTCCGAGGTTCCTCCAACGACTCTCTTGAGCAGATTCACCTCCACAACCATCCTCTCCACTGTCTCGGTGGTGAGTCCACCCATTGCACGAACTTCAGCAATAAACTCCTCGAACCTGGATTCCCACATGGATATCAAAGCTTCTTGTGACTCTGTCCTAGCCACCAAGGAAGCTACCAGCATCTCCAGCCCTTCAACGCGCTGCGCCATCGTTGAAGACTCCACTGCCTCCACCGGAACACCAGTCGTTGTCGTCATGTGTTCTAAGTGAGCTACCCTCTCACTTAGATCACTTGCTGCTCGGGTCGCCATCGTCTCCGAAACGAGGCTCTGATACCAGTTGTCACGGGGCCGTTAAGTGAGGGGTTTACCCTAAGGAAAATTTTTCTCACTCAACCCAACCCGTGGTGCCTAAGGACCGCCTTAGTTCAGCACACCAACGAAAATGTGATTGAACAACAACAATGGAACAAAGGAAGTTTATTACTTAGTTCAGTGCGATTACAACTCTAGCATTTCATGCATCTCATACATGAAATCCCGTGTGCTTTCTCAAGCTTACATACCTTGGCTTTATAGCAAAACAGCCAAATCAGTTACATAACTACCGAGGACACATGTCCTATGTACATTACACGATACTAAGTAAACCACCACACCCATGTAGTGCTTGAAACAGCCACCTAACTGCTCCCTTCCTTTGCTGCCACCTGGTTCCATAACCGTCTTGACCCCCTAGTTAATAGACACATGCTCAAAGTGCCACGGTAGTTCTTTGGGACGTGCCTTGGTCATGCTATGAGCCATGACCAATGTAGTTACATAACCGCTCAGAATGCGCTCTTGGCTTGGTCCGTCCAAGCCTAAAATTCACCTTGCTCGTCGGGGCTAGGCACCCGGGGTGCTAGTCGGGGCTCGGTCCGATCCGAGTCCCACCGGCTGGGGGTGGCCGGCACCATGGTCCGTCCATGGGTCTTGCCTTGGCATGCCTGCCCAAGGCATGTTCCAAGGTCTTCCTTGCTCCCTTGCCCATGCCGCCCCTCGGAGAGACCACTTCTCCTTATAGTAGATGTTAAGCCGTTTCCTCAGCTTCAATAGGAAACATCACAAAATGAGACCAAGCGTACTTTGACTTGGTCAACGCCCAAGTTAAGCTTTGTCAACCCTTGCCAAGGCATGCCTTGCCCGTGCCAAGGCGCAGCCTTGCTCGTGCCCAAGGAACCTGCCAAGGTCCTGTCTTGCTCGTGCCAATGCGCGACCTTGCTCGTGCCTAGGGAACCTGCCTCGCCGTGCCCAAGGAACCTGCCAAGGTCCTGCCTTGCTCGTGCCAAGGCGCGGCCTTGCTCGTGCCTAGGAACATGCTCGCTCGTGCCCAAGGAACTGCCTCGGCGTTGCCCAAGGCCTTGCTCGTGCCAAGGCCGTGCCAAGGCGCCACTGTGCTCCCGCCAAGGAATGTGCCAAGGAACGTGCCAAGGTCTAACCGTGCTCGTGCCAAGGCCCGTGCCAAGGCGCCACTGTGCTCCCCGCCTAGGCGTCGTGCCTAGGCGCGCGCCAAGGCGCGAACTTGTCCACGCCCATACACGCTGCCACATCCGTGTCGCATACAATTTACCCATCCGCATGCGCGAGCCTCCGCGCGCTGTGCTGCGAACCCTCTGAAGTGCATTATCCAGCAACTAACTTACATGAAACCTTCCGAGTCCACCGAAACTCGGATATTGCTAGGTTTTCCCGCTGCCTAGCCAGCTTACTCCGGTCACACTATTGAGGGTGTGACAGTAGCCATCCGCGTCCCTGCACCTTATGTCCGTCTCTCCTTGCATTGTGAGTGTGAATGAAATGGGGTTAGAAACCTTTTTTTTGTTTATGCGTTCTTGTTGTATTTTTTTTCTTTTCTTATTTGAGAATCATCTCATCTCTCCATTTCTTTCTCGATTGAAGCAACACTTAGATCTAGGGTTGATATCACTCACTTATGGCTAGATCTAAGAGTTGAGGGTTGTTCCGGTCACTTCGTGACCACAAAATCGACATGCCTAGCACACACAAAATTTTTGTTTAGACCTTAACTTAGCCGGTTTTTTATAATTATTAGCCTTAAACTTCAGTCATTGCGCGAACTTAATAAAAATTTTTCAGACTATTTGCGATAGCTTATAGTACACACGTCAGCACCCCAATACAAATAAAGTTATTATTATTTTTTTCTCAATTGATGTTCGAGCATGTCGATGAAACGCGACTATTAGTCAGATTTTGAACCATTAATGGTTCATGATTAGCGATCAATCATCAACTTGAAAATACGGGTCGTTACAAGTTTGATATCTCTTTTGCTTTAAATCGAAATTTTGCAAACCAAACCTTTTCAGAAAGCTAAAACATAGAGCAAAAACTTTCTTGTCAAGTGCCTTCCATGATTTGAAATTTATAATGGTCTAATTTGCGCTGCAACATATGATCCCAAATTGAAAGTTGAAACTTTATTTAGTCTTTAAGGAGTTGTTTTGGAAAATAAAACTCTAAACTTAATTAAACGACTTAAGTCACTCTAAAACACTGAAAATGGAGCCCAGGGGACTCGGGGACTATGATACGATAGTCAGGAGCGTACCGAGGTCGGACTGAGGTGTTTTTGGGGCTTCTGAGTGCGATTCGAGGTGCGTAAATCCCTTAAAAAGCACATCTTGAATATTTAATTGTTTCAATTGTGCTATCTTGTATTCTTTGTTGTTCATTATCCATATTCTATCATTGCTTTGATTTGGTATAACAGTTGGTAGTTTTGTTCGCCGTTAAGGTCTATTCGAATGTTGTGTTGTACGGGCTCTAGTACTCTAGACCATAGCACGTGTTATTTTCACCCTTGGTGAATGGCAACCCGAGCTGTTGACCTCATCGGTGCATGTGTTCTGCGGGTTGTGATACAGACTGATCCTCCGCTAGTAGTTCGGATGTGAGCTAGCGTGGTACAGGCCATTGAGATCATGCAGATTGACGAAGTATGGTCTAGTTTGATACGTGTGACATAATTATTTGGTTTCTATTAGTGTTAGTTGTGCATACAATTATCTTAAAGTTGACTGTTTATTTTTGCATGTTTATTTAACATTATTCTTTGTTTCTCTATTATTGAATGCTCGGTAGTTTTCTTTTGGGATCTTACTCACTGGACTCATCATCTGTTTTTTTTTTGTGAAGACTGAGTGCAAATCCTAGTACCAATAAGGGCAAGGAGGTCTTAGGCGACTATCTCTTATTGCCTACAGTCCGAGAATTACTAGTACGTGTTCATTTTGATATTTAGTTACTTTTGGGTTATGGGAGACTTGATAGACACTGTACATGTATATATTTACTTTTCATAGTATGTCGTCATCTGATATACAATGTACTCTATTCCAGGTTTTCCACTGTAGGACTGATGTTGTACTAAACTTAATGAAAATCCATATTTATGTACTTTAAGACTTCCGCTGTAAATTTATTGGTTACCTACTTGCAAACTCTTAAAAACACAAGGCATATTTGTAACTAAATGAATATCTTAAATAATTAAAAAATAATATATAGAATATGACGACTAACACATACATCGAGGAGCGTTGATGTGGCAATAGGCGTCAACAGGGCTGCGAGACTCGCATAGCATCTCACCTGGCGACCTCGGGCGTAGGGCCGCCACTGCAAGTTCTTGACAACAAATATGTATGTATTTGGAATGTGCACGTTGTGCACTATTTGAAATCCATTAGAGTACTATTCGCAGCTCCAACAAAAGTAGCTTTGTTCTTTTTCAAAGAACGAATGAAAGTACTCCTAGTTGTTTACAAGTTCACATTGTAGGCTTTGTAGCATCAAGTTTGGAGAATGATTAGTGAAATTTTGCGGCGTAAAGGCACTTACTTATAGCACGTGGCTTTTTGAGCGTCTAGGCAAGCTACAGTAAAATGGAAAATTTTAAACGTGCCAAAATGGTTATTATATTAAAAAATAACATTAATAATTAGCAATAAAAATGGTTGGGTTGACTTTTAAGTTAAAACTAGCTTAGAAGCTAGATGATCATTTACCTTATAAGCTAGTTTGTCTTTTAAGTTATGTTTGGCTAATTAGCTTAATTAAAAATAAGCTAGCTGATCATCTAAAATTATAAACGCTACTTAGAGTAGCTTTTAAGTTTTAAGACGACATATTAACTTTTATTAGTCAATTTTGCCTTATTTTCGTTGAAATAGGAAGGGCATCAATTTGTATACCAATCCAATTTAAATTTTTTTCTTAAACGAATCTATCCAACTCGTTTAAATAGGAAGCGGACCCAAAAAATCATAAAATATGATGATATACATTCCAATGTCACCTAATCACGTGTAGCATGTATTGATATACACTTGCATCACCTTTTCTTTTTTTTTTTTTTTTTTTCCAAAAACACATTATATATATATATATATATATATATATATATATATATATATATATATATATATATATATATATATATATATATTAGAAAAGCCAATGGGGAGTGTATCCACCCAAATACGATTACTCATGTGATTCATGACATACTGCCAGGGCATGAGCTTGCAGATTACAATTTTGTTGGACATAACCAAAAGTGAGGAACAAAAACTGCTTAATTAGGGAGACTACATCATGGATAATTGTGACGGACCACGTCGCCAAATACGTCACCAATCATGCCACATTACCTGCACACATGTCCATGACGGCCCGCGAACTAACCATCTAATCCCCAACTTAGCCAATTTCAATATTTAAATGATTATTTTCTCGAAATATACTAAGTTATAAAATTTTACAACTTAACTTATTAGTTTTGATTCATTTAAATTATTTTAGTAGCGGAAGTCTTAATGATATGCAAATAAGTCATGTAAACGAGTTTTGCATTGCTTAACAAATCTATAGGGAGGAAACTCGGCAAAAAATACCATGTATATCAATAAAGGCGATAAAAATATATGATAAATGTCAATATACATGTATCGGGTAATAAGTCTCCCAAAATGATCCCAAAAAGTATTATATACATAAAAACATATACATACAAGTAAAGCTATAGTGGCTCCTTAAATCCAGATCGTCGTATAATCTGCAACTTGCCACCAAAAATAATGACAAGTTCCAGTGAGTAAATCCCAGAGAAATTCAATTAGTAGTCACAAGAAATCCAAGAAAAACGGCTACAATTCATGCAGATAAAGTAAATAAACGGAAATGTAAAACATGAATATAAGTATCTGAGACAATCAAGAATATGGAACGCGAGTGTGGTGTATAGCTATCGAGCCTTGAACGCAAAAACTAAATCGAGAGGGCCCTGGAGGCAAGGAAATCCCCGCCTCCTATTCACGGTCGAAACGAGGAACTCTGTTGGTTGAAAAGTAGACTTCCGCTTAATGCCTCAAAGGAGAGGAACTCTGTGATGGAGGCGAGCCTCACATCAACCCACTCTCGAGATCATCAACTCACGGAGAGAAATCTCACGCGTAGTCTAAGGTACGGCCAACACCGTAGCAACAATCAGGTCGTCATTTACTAGACAGCTGGAAAAAAGGCATACCGTCCCTTCAACCATACATAAACACACACGAGGATAGAATAAACATGCAAACCGAACTGGCAAAAAGTAATGTAAAATAAATAAATTTATGAAGGAAATAAGTAAATTCTAAGCTGATTTTCTCATGGGTTTACTTACCTCAATCTTGTCGATACCTTATACGAATACCGATCCTACCTCCCGTTTCGCAATCGACGCGTTCAAATTTCCTAAATCATTCAATTATCTCTAATTATTATCATTTCCAAAATTATTCGTATTTTATCAGAATCACACACGCATAACGAGGTTGGCATCGACTTGTGTCGACTTTAGAATATTTTCTTTTGGATCATTGCACATTTATCGAGACAAACATCGTTTGGGTCGTTAATGTATTTTAAGTTGATACAAAAATCTCGAGGATGCTCAAAGGCACTGTTGATTTCATCACCTCGATACATAACTTTTTATACTTTATATTTTTATTTACTTATTACTCTTTGATCAATAAGAACCCAAGGGAATCTCAACATGCATGTAACAATTTATGCGCATCTCGATGCGATTTTCTTTTCCTTTACATAAAGATTTAACCCAAAAATCTTGAGATTATTATTGTTTATTATATTTTTATTATTTATTTATTTATTTAAAAAATTAGCGCACATCTCGAGGTAGTCTTGAGATTCGTACAATTTTGGCGTGCATCTCAAGGCGATGATTTTAGCTCCAAAATCAACATGAATTTTAAGGCGACTATCAAAGGCATTAACATCATGGTGCGGATATCAAGGTAGTTTAATATTGTTACAAAAATCAGCACGCATCTCGAGGTTGTCTCAAGATGCGTGCAACTTCAACGCCTGTCTCGATACACCATTTACATATCACACACCAATACGAAACTCGAAGCCACCTTAAAACCTTCACACAAACACAAATCTCGAGGCATCCATCGAAACAGTCCAAATCTTTCAACATGGATCTTGATGCGCGCGCACACACTATATTTACCCTAAAACAACTATATGAACCACATTTTCTTCAACAAACTTACATCCTACAAAAATAAATCACATACCTCGACAATGATGAGGGAGGCCGATGAGAGTGAAGTCTCGAGCAAGGAGGTAGGGTTGCCGGAGGCCGAGGAGAGAGAAACTGAGAGTGAGGGGTGAGACCACCGAGAGAGAGGAGACCAAAAGAGGTGCGAAAGTTAGAGGGAGGTGAGGCCGAGTGCAATGAGAGAGAGGGAGAGATAGAGAGAAAAAAATTTTCCTCTTTTTTTTTTCTTTGGTTTCGTAGATGAGATAGAGGAAAATCAAGAGAGATAGAGAGAGAGAGAATGAAAATCATTGAGAGAGTGAGAGAAGGATAGAGAAAATTGTGGTTTAAATGAAGAGAGAGAACAAGTGAAAAAGTGATGTCATTAATTTGGTGAGGTGTTTACATTGTAGAGGTTGAATGTTATTTGGTTTTGTTCGGCTTTTTTTTTTTTAAATTTCATAACAACTTTTAAACCATAACTAACCATTTTAAACCTAACTAATCTACTTAATCACTCTTACTTGTTTGACTATTTCTTACGTTCTTTGTCAAACTCGACACGTTTTATGAGCATATTTCTCTGTCACACGTGCCCTAGACTTGTCGGCGGTGTCTACGTAGGTATGAGCTTAGAGTCCTAATCTATAATTACTCAATTAATAAGGATTAATTAGAGCGGGCCGTTACAATAATTGGTTTAAGGTCTGCTTCAATGGAAGATTGGTTAGACAATGCTTGGACAACTGGTGGGCATCAGAGAAGACCTGAAAGACATGATCATAAATCAAACAATGTTGAAGAGCATAGAAGATAGCTTTGGCTTTAGTTATAAAGGCAGATATAGATGAGCCGAGCCACATTGCACCAGCCATTGAAGGAGTACCATCGGTAGGAATAAAATCTATCCAATGCTACCCATTTCCGTGAGTGGATTCCAAGCAACATCAATAAAAATGTTGATTCCTGAAAACTGTTCATTCCAAGTGGAGAAAGGGTGGGGTAGTCTAGGAATAGGAGAAAGGGAGTTGGTTTTCTGGAATGAATTTAAATGAATGGCAGTTTTGGATGGAAGAATAGTGGTGTAATCAAAGTGATCTTGAAATGTATTAGAGTTTCTATTCTTCCAGAGCTGCCACATACCAAACACAAACCATTGGATAATAGGTCAGGGGTCTGGTGAGGCTGGAATTAATGCAAGTATGGATACCCATATTGTAATGGCCCAAAATCGCTAATTATGTTTAATTCCTTAAATAGGATCAACGACCCTTACTGTGGGACCCACACCGTGATATGTCCATTAACCGAGGCAAGGGCTGAGGTATATTTTATATTTGTTGTGTTGTATGCCTAGTGTATTGTATATGTGTAGACTATTAAGTCATTTGATTAAACTTTAATGTGCCTAAAGTTGGTGAAAAAAAAAACAATGGTCACTAGATATGTATCGAGACACGTATTACCAAATCAAGAGGTCAAGTGAGTTAACTTGTTGAGTCACTCAAACATGACTTGAGGGACAAGTGTGACAATGTGGTCCATTAGTTGAGCCTCGAGATACGTGTGCACACAATGATCAATGACTATAGTTTAAACATATCTATATAGTCAAATGAAGTATATAAGTAAACAAATTTGGTTTCTTATCTTCATCAAATCGCTGGGTAGGAAGAAGATAAAGAAGAAGAGTTGCTGGAGTGCTATTGGGAAGGAGAAAAGTGAGAGATTCATTGGAGGCTTGGGGAAGAAGAAGGTGTTCTTCAAGCTAGGTAACTCCTCCACTCCATTAACAAAGTTCAAGTTGGCGAATTCATGAAGTTTGATGTTGGGGTTGCTGTTGTATGTTGGGTTTGAGGTCAGGGACCTCTTGTAGTGTGTATGAGGGTCCCCAAAGCAATAACAAGGCCTATGTGTAGCAAAAACTCAGAATTTAAAATGCAGAATTCTGGGTTCTGCTGCACATAGTGTGCTGGGTAGAAAATCTAATGTCAAAAGTTAGCGCGCTAGAAAGTCGAGGTAGCGCGCTAATTTCCCAGCCAGTACTAAAAATCAGCAAGTTCCAAAAATGGTTTAAACACTATAAATGGGTCCAAACGCACTATAACACCTATCAAACAACTCCAGGGGACTAAGAGGAGATCCCGAGAGTTGGGAATGCATTTCGGAGTGTCGAGAGATCGGATAGGCTAGGACAAGCGTTGTGAATTGTAAGTAAAGTTGAGAGAATTCTATATTTCATTTCATTGATTCTTATCAGTTTATGGTCTATTGGTAGACATTGCTATTTGTCATCTCACATCATGTTGTTCTTATGTCTATTCATGATTGAATATTGTGACATGATGCCTTGTGAAATGTTTCATTGATTCAATTTCTACTCTTGATGATACTCTTGATAGATAGTTGGTTTAAAAGCATGCTATTAGGATAAGTTGGATTGAATTAGAATTGCAGTACTCTATTTCCTTGGGCTTTGTAGCCTCACTAATTTTGGAATCCTAGAGAATTGGAACTGTTTATCTTTGGAAACTAAAGTAGGGATTATCTAGTGTCCATTGCACAAGAGATGCGCGGTTCACGGGGACATGAGTCTACCGGGGTTTTGGCATTCACCACTACATTTGCGCGGCACACGAGGTATGAGACTCGGAGTGGTTGGCAAGAATGAGATAGATGATATAAATGCGTAGAGCGCAGCTCCGCTAGTTGTATGAGATATGTCGAGCGCAACTCCATACAGTAGTGGAAAAGGTTAGGAGAGAGGTCTCACTGCCGACCGGACGTAGATCATCTCGACTTATCCTGTGTCAGTCTACATGTTTTTATCTGTGGTATTTACTTGCATTATTTGATTCAGCAATTCTTTCGCTACTTTATGCTTTTAAATATCTTTCTTATATTTTGGAAATGTGGCATAGAATTCTCTAATTATTACTTAATTATCCATATACTCACCGTCTAGTTTGTGACGGTGGGTGTAGGTCCGTCGAGCAGCAGCAGACCTGGGAATGAGAAGATCGGCGACTTTCTTTGAGCATATCGACGATTCTCCTATCTCATTTGCATGACTCGACTTTTGTTGTATTATTACTGTTTAAATCTTTACCGTGTATTTTTGGGTTGTATAGTGGGTTGAGTGTATAGTTCCTGTTTTGAAACTGATATATATATATATATATATATATATATATATATATATATATATATATATATATATATATATATATATATATATATATATATATATATATATATATATATATATACATGCATTTGATGCTATGTATTCTTGGTTTTCCACACATATGATTTTTGAATAATAAGAGCTTATATATAATCTTTAAACTACGTGATAATATTAAAACAATAAAAAGTTTTAATTAACTTTGAAATCTAATAATATTTGGACAATTGTATCGAAGAATATATGTACGAAAGACTGACTAATACATAATTAAGTCTTACATGACTAGGATTAAGGCTTGATTACGGGATTAGGCCGGGTGGTGCCCTGTTTAGAAGAAGGGGTCGTCACACATATGTATTTGAGAGGGTCATTATTATTAACCTTTTGACGGAATGCAATGGGGGAAACAAACTAGAATTGAATGCTTTGAGGGCATTGGAAGAAAATATGAGGAATGGTCTCCATAGGGGCTTCACAGGTAGTGCATTCACGTGAGTGAACAAGATGCTTCTTCCAAAAAGAGGCATTAGTGGGGAGGAAACAATGAAGGCCTTTTCAAAGGAAAAGATAAAGTTTCCGAGGTACTGGAAGTTTCCAAACTAAATCCCAGAATGTTTCTGTAGTGGAAGAAGAGGAGGAGGGGAGAAGATATAGACAAAAATGTCCTCCATGGACTGAATTAATGGCTAGTTGATAAGTTGATTTATTGGAGAAAGTTCCTGATTTGGTATAGTGCCAAATAGTTTTATATGGGCACCTTAAGGAGCTAATTAAGGAGTGTGGCCAAGATGAAACGAGTTTCCTCAGTTGAGAAAATTTGAGAAATAAGTGATTCATTCCATTGGCGGGAAACCGGGTTAATAAGATCACAAACCACCTCTAGGGGAATGTGGGATGACGATGAGACCACAAAGTTGTCAAAGCTCTTCTCGCTACCCAAGGATTATCCCAAATAGGTGTAGAGGTTCCATCATCGATTTTTTTACGAATGCCATGTTTAAGTAGTTATTGTCCTTCCAATATACTTCTCCATATCTATGAGGGTCTTCTCCCTAAAGATGCATCACCTTTCACCTTGATAAATTGATACATAAATATTATTAAATGAATAAACGGATATTTTGATATAGAAAAATATGGATTATATGCAATAATGTTTATATGTAATTTATTTAAAAAAGTTTTTATAATATATAATATGTTATGTACATATGAATTATATGTTTATATATATGTTATATTAATATTACATGACCTTTTATGTCATTTTGTATTTATCAGCTACTAAATCAGCTAAGCATTCCAAACGATTTTAATTCATCAGCTAGATGATCAACTATCAGCTATCAACTACTAGATTTTCAACTATCACCTCAATTATTAGTTTTCAGCTAGATTATCAGTTGTCAACTAAATTATTATTTAGTATTGCCAAACAGAGCCATAATAAACAAGATTTAAGAATAAAATATGAATGTAAGTACAAAATCTTAAGTTATAATATGTATTCCTTTGATAATATTCATATATATGGAATCATGGGTGTCTGAATTGTTTTGCCTCTCTTTACTTTGGCTCAACTAATTATGCAGGAGTTAGTTAGGCGTCCCGTTCCCACAAGAATTAACGATTAAAAAATTTGAAAATAAATATGGGATCACATTTACAAAAAATAATAATACTACCTCCATTTCTTTATAAGTGACTTTTTAGCTACTTTGAAATATTTCACAATATTTGTCATTTGATAGTTTCAATACACATTAATTACTTAATTAACTTTTATACGTTTCATAGAAAAAAAAATTTATTAATTACACATTCATAATTAGTGTGTAAAGAAGTAGTGATGGGGTTATGAGAGATAAAATGTGATTTAGTAATGTAAATGCCACTTTTTCCTCATTCAAGATAATTAAATAACTTTTTTAAAAATGGTGAACAACCTTAAAATTACACTTAAATAGAAATGAAGAGAGTAATAAAAAACTAAAACAATATTTAAATCATCTTGTATGCGTTGAGATACACATTGTACAATCCCCACGTGCCCCAGGTCCCAGGTTTTGTTAACCCAGGACTGTCTCAATATTCCGCCCACACGAACCCGCCACGGACGACACACGTTACCTCCATTAAAAAACAGCTTCACCACCAGCTCTGGTCAAACCTGGTCCAACCATTTGACTAGCTTGACTGACTCCCCTTCACACACAACGCCACACACTTCCTTCCTCGGAACTCCAATCCCACCAATCATATGCTGCGACGTGTGCACAAGAAGAACTGTCCGTTCGATTCTTAACGATATCCGACATCTCGGCCGCTAATACAAATGCACCTTTCTTCAATGGGGCCCACGAACACGTGACGCATCTATACTTGATTAGAAGTCCACTTCACTGTCCCCAGTCCCCACTTATCCTCCTGTTCAACTGGCCCCACGTGTCCACTACCCGTGTGTCCATTGTGGTCGACTTCGCGTTAGTCCCTCCTAAACTCTCCTCAATAAATTCAAACACTTCACTTCTTCAACTCTCAACCCAAACAAATTCACTCTCAATTCGAGCTCATAATTAAACCTCTCATCATTTGATCTCTACTACTATATATATTGAGATCGATCGATCGATCACTTGCACACTATATACGTACATATGGATAGCTTTGAATATTGTTACGAGTCTTCAAGTTCTTGTTCATCAAGCAATTATTGCTTTGATTCTAGCAATGGCTCGGTGTCCCCGGTAACCGCAACGCACAAGCGGCGGGCGGGGAGGAAGAAGTTTCGGGAAACGCGGCACCCGATATATCGGGGGGTGCGGCGGCGAGGCGGGGCGGGGAAGTGGGTGTGCGAATTGCGGGTGCCGAATAGTAAGAAATCGAGGATTTGGGTGGGGACATTTGCGACGGCGGAGATGGCCGCGAGAGCGCACGACGTGGCGGCATTGGCGTTGAGAGGGGAGGCAGCGGAGCTCAATTTTAGGGACTCGGAGTGGCGGCTGCCACGTGCCAAGTCAGCATTGGCTTCGGATGTCCGGGTGGCGGCTAGGAAGGCGGCGGAGATGTTGTGGGGAGAGGCGGTGCCGGCGGCTCCGTGTTCGCCGTCTTGTAGTTCGACGGAGAATGGGGAGGAGACACGTGGAGAGGGGAAGGAGGGGTGTGACGTGTTTGTTGATGAGGAGGCAGTGTTTAATATGCCTGGCTTGCTTGCCAACATGGCAGAGGGGTTGCTGATGTCACCGCCATGTATGCAAAGTGAATATTGTGGGTGGGGTGGATTTGAATGCCACATGGAATATTCATTGTGGAATTGATTTATATATGTTTTTTTCAGTTCTTTAATTATACATGTATTTTGGAATCTTGTATAGAGCTAGAATTAGTTTTGTAAATTGAAGAGGCATTTTATGATGAGTTTAGCTATTTTAGCAAATATATAACATGTTTAGGATTATATTTACTATTGCATGCAATTGCTCATGTAGCTCTTTAATTTGTTGATGTTGCTTAAAAGAGTATCTTTTATACTATTTAAAATATTAATTTTTTTAAAAAAAGTTGCCATTATTTTGAGCGTTTCACTCACACGTACGGCTTACGTTTTACTTCTAATAAGTCTTGTCCATATATGTATACACATTATAATTAAACAATAGGCCGAATAGCCTAATCTATTCCAAACTTATAACAAGATCTCAGATCTATGCTCAATCAAAGATTGTCTTATACCTATCCCTAACTTTATTATTTTGGTCTCACTTTTAGCCCTATCTGACATATCAAAACAAATTGATCAATAAAGTAAGCCTAGTCAGCAAATAAAAGGGCTTCTTGTAAGACCATAATGTTTCTCATGATCCTTTTAATTTATGTAATGAATACATTATGTAACGTATAGACCTAAAGACTCTTGAGCTCCCATTACCGTTACCAATTTGATGAAAATTGATATTAATACGTGGAAAGTTTAAAGGTTCTCCCTCAAGCCTAAAAAATGACACTTGAACCATCAAATGATGTGTCAAAAGTTTTAAGGCTCATGAATGCGATAAGATCTTGTTGATTTTAAGATATTGGCTAAACGCTTCCGCATGTAATTCTCTATTTGGTCTATATTTTATATTAAAGAATGCTTACATGTTGTATCGAGCCTACTAGATTAGTAGAGTTTTCCATGATGTTTTTCTTTACACTAGCAACAACAATTGCCTTCCCCATTTGTGTTATATACATATATATATATATATATATATGTTGTGAAGTGTGGATGACCATGCATGTACACCAACATATTGTGTAGTTATGTACTTCCTTGGTCTTTGTATTGTCATGTTCTTTGTAACCATTTCAATGTACATGGGGTGTATGTTTTAGTCCCACATTGCTAAGGCACATTTGTCATCATACCAAATGGCCTATATAAAGGATACTAACTTCATTGTAAGAGCACACCAAGTTGAATGAAAATTTCTCATTCCAACTATCTTATTTCTTCTCTTCTCTTTTGTAGTAGTATAAGTTCTTAGTCTTCTAATTTCCTTCTCTAGTTCTTAGCAAGTTCCAACTTAGTTTACAACACGTTATCAGCACGAGCTTGCTCTAGCATTAAGGAGATCTTGAAGTTCAAGAAGGCTTGTTAAGGAGAGAAAGCTAGGAAGGTATAACTTTTGTTATTTAAATAAGTTCAATTTACTTCTATATTATCATGGTTGCTTCCTTTTATCTATGCATACTTTATTCATATATTATGCATTATAGAGTCACCGATTGCGAAAGTATGCTCTGTAGTTGCGTCTTGTACGATCTTCTACATCAGAAATCAAAAGTCAATATGTGACATAACTAGTTTTCTCTTAAAACTACAAATGATTAGTTATTGTTCTATTCTTGATTTTATAATACAAATCATGCTATAAGTTTGAGTTGATAGTGGGTAAGCCTTGTCCCAGGTAAAGCAAAACATTGAAAGGGAGACGGGTTATCCCGTTCGAGGAGGCATGGCATTAAGCAGACTTTGTCTCGCCACCCAACCTGGAGGTTGTCCCACCAACTCATACGAATATTACATTTGATTATTAATAAATCAAGTTGTGAACATATACTTAATCATATGTTATTTTTTTTTACATAAAAGAAAAGAGAAAATTATTTTATATTATATTTACTTTCAAAATATTAATCAACCATAGTTGAATTTGTTATCTTATTATAATTCTTGTCATGATAATTAGATATTACAAATTATGAATAAAGCTTGTATCCATGCGAGGATGTATGTTGTACACAATCATTCACAAATTTCTCTTTAGAGATTTGAAAAGTGAATATTTCACTTTATATATATTTTCACCTTATGGAGTTATATATATACATACCAAAAGGGTAATGCTCCAAAAAGCTCAAAATGAGTGAGTCTCATGCTACAAAATTTAATCGATCAAATATTAATTATAATTCCACAATTTTAATTACCTCTATGTTGAGGCTATGTGGAAATATGACTGATGAGACAATAAAAGGGTCACGTGGCCCGCCTCGATTTATTCTTTGCAACAAATATCGAGTGCGCACGTCAATCCAATAAATATTAAGGATTGATTTCTTGTCTCATGGTATTTGAGTAAAATAATGAGATATTATAAATATAATATCGCTCTCGTCAATTAGTTAAACTTCAAATTAAGAAGCATATGTTGCATATAATGATCATGATCGTAATAATAAATTTATGGACGTGGAAAAGGTGAAAATATCGAGGTAAAGGTCGTATTGACAATTCCACCAAAAATTGGAATAAAAGTGGTGCACCACTACAAAGGGCAAATAATTATTGACAATGAGCGCTCATAATTGTGACATTTGTTTTAGTCATATATGAAAGGCTATTTTGCCTAAATATTGTCATATATATGCCCGAATATTTTTGTGACCTTTACCATGCCTTCAAAATCAAAGGCAAAATATTATGAATTTTATCATTGAAATATGACTCTTTTTTCGATTTGCCAAACATTATTTGTCCGAGATGGATCAACAAATCATGTGTTCAAGTCATGAATCAAATAAGAGCGATATATGCCTTCTTGATTGTGCTACAACGCATACAATCCTTAAAAACAGAGAATATTTCTCCAATTTGAACTTAGCTGAGGCTAATGTTCAAACAATATCTGGCATCACCAATTTGATTAATGGCTCTGGAAGAGCAAATATTATGTTGCCTGGGGGAACAACAATTCATGTTGACAATGCCTTATACTCGAAAAATCGAGAAGAAATTTACTGAGCTTTAAAGATATTCGACAAAATGGATATCACATTGAAACCGTGAACGAAAATAATAGAGAATTTCTCTATGTCACATTGGTTTCAAATGGGAAAAAGAAGTGTTAGAAAAATTCTCAGCTTTATCCTCTAGATTATATTTTACTCATATAAGGCATGTCGAAATGAATGTCGTCTTAAATAAGAAAATTAATGATCCAAAGACATTCATTTTATGACATGACCGGCTTGGTCATCCATGATCATCGATGATGCGAATAATAATTAATAATTCGCATGGACATCCTTTAAGGAGTCACAAAATATTTTCAGCTGGTGATTATAATTGTGCTAGTTGTTTTCAAGGTAAATTGATAGTTAAACCATCCCCAAGTAGAATTGCTGCGGAATCCTCAATTTTCTTAGAACGCATTCATGGAGACATATGTGGACCTATTCATCCTCACTGTGGACCATTTAGATATTTCATGGTTTTGATAGATGCATCAACTAGGTGGTCACATGTTTGTTTGCTTTCGACCCGCAATGTTGCATTTGCTAGACTTTTAGCACAAATCATTAAGTTAAGAGCACAATTCCCTGACAACCCAATCAAGACCATCCGTTTTGATAATGCCGGGGAATTTCAATCTCAAGCATTTAAAAATTATTGCATGTCTATAGGAATTACCATTGAACATTCTGTTCCACACGTGCATACCCAGAATGGCTTGGCAGAATCTCTGATCAAACGCATTCAACTAATTGTCAGACCTTTAATCATGAGAACTAAGTTATCAACTTCAGTTTGGGGACATGCAGTCCTTCATGCAGCATCTATCATTCATTATAGGCCTACTGCATACCATGAACATTCCCCCATGCAACTCATTTTAGGTCAACAACCAAATATTTCACACTTGAGAATTTTTGGTTGTTCAGTGTATGTTCCTATACCACCTCCAAATAGAACTAAGATGGGTCCACAACGAAAACTTGGGATTTATGTTGGATTTAACTCATCGTCCATTATAAGATACCTTGAGCCCTTAACAGGGGATTTATTTACTGCACGTTTTGTTGATTGTCACTTTGATGAAGCAATTTTCCCACCATTAGGGGGAGATAAGAAGCCAATTCAAAAGGAATGGCGTGAAATTGCTTGGAATGCATCAACTTTATCACATTATGATCCACGCACAAATCAGTGTGAACTTGAAGTTCAAAAGATCATTCATTTGCAACAAATCGCAAATCAATTACCTGATGCATTTAATGATGCAAAACAAGTGACAAAATCATATATTCCAGTTGTCAATGCTCCTGCAAGAATTGATGTCTATGTGCAACAAAATGCACAAGAACCAACTAAACGCTTAAAGCGTGGAAGACCAGTTGGTTCAAAGGATACAATTCCTCGAAAGAGGAAAACGGGAGTAAAAATAAATGCAAACCAAAATACTCATGAGAAAGCACAAGAATCCTTTGATAAGGATTTGTCGAACGAATTGATTCGATGAGGAACAAGCGCCTCTAGAAAAGGAGGAAAAAGATGAAAATAATGAGATCTCAATAAATTATTTAAACTCGGTAAGATTTGGGATCGAAATAAAATTGTTCTGATGATATATTTGCTTTCAATGTGTCATTTGAAATATGTGAAAATGATGATGATCCGAACCACGATCGGTGGACGAATGTCGAAAAAAGACGATTGGCAAAAATGGCAAGATGTTATCCAAGCAGAGCTAAACTCGTTAAGGAAACGAGAGGTTTTTGGACCAATTGTCCAAACACCAGATGGCGTAAAACCTATTGGATATAAATGGGTATTTGTACGAAAGAGAAACGAAAAAAATGAAGTTACAAGGTACAAAGCAAGACTTGTAGCTCAAGGTTTCTCACAAAGACCTGGCATCGATTATGAGGAAACATATTCTCCTGTTATAGATGCAATCACATTTCGATTCTTGATAAGCCTTGCAGTTTCTGAAGGGCTTGATATGCATTTAATGGATGTCGTTACAACATATCTGTACGGATCCCTAGACAGTGAGATATATATGAAAATCCCTGAAGGATTAATAATATCCGAAGAAATAAAATCAAAACCTCATAACATGCATTCTATAAAATTACAAAGGTCTTTGTACGGATTGAAACAATCCGGACGAATGTGGTACAAACGCCTTAGTGATTATTTTACTGAAAGAAGGATATGTAAATAATCCGCTTTGCCCATGTGTCTTCATTAAAAGATCATCAACAGATTTGTGATTATTCTTTGTATATGTTGATGATTTAAATATAGTGGGAAACCACGACGACATCGTTAGAACATCTGAATACTTGAAAAAGGAATTCGAGATGAAAGAACTTGGAAAAACAAGACTTTGTCTTGGTTTGCAAATTGAACATTTTTCAAGTGGAGTACTTGTCCATCAATCAAATTATATTGAAAAAATATTAAAAAGATTTTATATGGACAAGGCGCATCCATTGAGCTCTCCAATGGTTGTCAGATCACTTGAAGTGGATAAGGATCCATTTCGACCTCATGAAAGTGATGAAGAGCTACTTGGTCCGGAGGTACCATATTTAAGTGCAATTGGTGCACTTATGTATCTTGCAAATTGTACAAGACTGACATTGCTTTTCTTTGTCAATCTACTTGCAAGATACGACTCATCACCAACTCGAAGACATTGGAATGGTGTTAAACATATTTTCCGATATCTTCGAGGAACAAGTGACATGGGTTTATTCTACTCGAGAGGGTAAAATTGAATCTCCAAGGTTATCTTGATCTTTGGATTTTTATCGATCCCCACAAGGCCCGTTCTCAAACGGGATATGTATTCACATGTGGTAATATCTTGTATCATGGAAGTCGAGTAAAGCAAACTATGGTTGCTACTTCTTCCAACCATTCGAAGTACTTGCAATTCATGAAGCAAGTCGTGAATGTGTATGGTTGAGAAATATGATTGAACATATTCAAGAATCGTGTGGATTGCCTTCAATAAAAGATTCTCCAACCATATTATATGAAGATAACGCAAAGCATGTATTGCACAATTAAGTGAAGGATTCATAAAAGGGGACAGAAAAAACATATTTCACCAAAATTCTTTTATGCGCATGAGCTTAGGAAGAATGGTGAAATTGATGTCAAGCAAATCCGATCGAGTGATAATCTTGCTGTTCTATTCACAAAGGCCTTACCAACTACGACATTTAAAAGGCTTACATATGGTATTGGCTTGCGTAAACTTAAAGACATTGCAAGCAAAGAAACTGAACAAGTTTCACCCATGTTCACATGAGAGGGAGTTATTGATTAGTGTATTGCACTCTTTTTCCCTTAGCTATGGTTTTATCCCATTGGGTTTTCCTAGCAAGGTTTTTAATGAGGCAATCTTAACAATATTATACCCGTCTTAATATTTATGAGAATAGTGTACTCTTTTTCTTTTACTATATTTTTTCCCACGGGGTTTTTCTTAGTAGAAGTTTTAACGAGGCACAATCTCTAAGCAAGTGTCATCCAAGGGGAGTGTTGTGAAGTGTGGATGACCATGCATGTACACCAACATATTGTGTAGTTATGTACTTCCACTGGTCTTTGTATTGTCATGTTCTTTGTAACCATTTCAATGTACATGGGGTGTATGTTTTAGTCCCACATTGCTAAGGCACATTTGTCATCATACCAAATGGCCTATATAAAGGATACTAACTTCATTGTAAGAGCACACCAAGTTGAATGAAAATTTCTCATTCCAACTATCTTATTTCTTCTCTTCTCTTTTGTAGTAGTATAAGTTCTTAGTCTTCTAATTTCCTTCTCTAGTTCTTAGCAAGTTCCAACTTAGTTTACAATAATATATATATATATATATATATATATATATATATATATATATATATATGAATCTATTGAGGAACATTGTAGCCATGGGACCTTTGAAGGCATCATTGTTGAGGGCCATGTCAATGGTCTTCTCTGCCTCACAAAGCTTTATGATGTGCATGCTTTTTGGTTTTCAGATTGATGAATTTATATAATACTTTTTTTTTTCAATGCTATATTGATCGAAATCAAGCCTATGTTTTTATGCTATATTTGCAGTATTACATATATGTTGATAATGGTCTTCAAATTCGAATGAATGTATTCATGAAAATGAATAGATGACATACTTCGTTGTAAGTGTCAATCACTAAGTACAACATTGCACTGTGTATATGTGAGTGAACATTGTTGTGAGATTATTATTGTAATCGTCATATGTGTGTTACGACGGGTTAGTTAGGTTGTTACAGAGTGTATGATCTCCTCCATATACGTGTATGGTCACTGTACACATTCTTCTTCTATAAATACATTCTCGGTCTTCGAGTTCTTGATGATGAAGACACTGAGCATTTCATATGTTCATGAGTTCCTGTTTAGTTAACATGGTATTAGAGCTCTGTTAGGCTCATCGCCATGGACGACCCAAGAAGTGCTTCAATGTCTTCAGCAAACACAGAGAGAGAGAAAGGTCAATCAAGCAATGGAAGACCTGCTTTATCGTTCTCGAATCCTCTAGTTTCTCCGTTTGGTAATTCCTTAAACTAAATTGTTTCAATCAAGTTAGATAATACAAGTTTTTCACTATGGAAATCGATTGTAGTGCCACTGATCGAAGGTCGTGGTTTAGATGGTATATTGTTTGGCACAAAACCATGTCCTCCAAAGATAAATGAAAATGAGAGACAAATCTTGATTATCAAGATTGGTTTTACTGTGATAGAATTTTATATGGATGGTTGTTATGTGCATTGGAACCTGACATTGCATCACAAGTGACATCTGAACCCTTTAGTTTTAAGAGGACTGCACATGAGTTGTGGAATTCAATCTGTGAACAAAGTGGTGCTCAAAATAGAGCTCAGATTCATTTCCTAAAGAAAATGAAGGAGTTTTCTTTAAATCTTGCAACACCAGAAGCTCCCATTTTAGTTTCTGAATTGATATCTTGTACACTAACTGGTGTAGATGGAGATTATATGCATATAACTACTGTTCACTACAAGAAAATGGATATTTAGAAACGGAATTAACAACGGAATTTAGTTCCGTTGCTAAGAAAAAACGGTTTGAGACGGAATGATTCAGAGACGGAATAGAGAGAGATCAGAGACGGAAATAGAGACGGAATAGAGACGAAATTTAATTCCGTCTCAAAAAATGGCGCCAATATTCCCACCAAAACTTTAATTTTTTACAACCCTCCATTTACATCTCGAGATTCGTGCACGCGTCGATATGGACGATTGAAAAATGGGGACGGCTTATAGAACACTCTCCCTCTCTTTCTCCCGATTCCGAAATCTCACTGTCTACTCTCTCTCTCGCTCTCACCGAAATCTCACGAAAATCTCTCTCACCATTAACGCTCTCTCTCACCGAAATCTAACTCACCATCAACGCTCTCTCTCTCACCGAAATATCACTCACAGTCAACTCTCTCTCTCTCACCGAAATCTCTATCCGAAACCCTAAAATCTCTGCCGTCTGCCGGAGGTTGGATGCTCCGAAGCCTTCGCCCTCTGCCATCGCTGCCTCCGAAGCCCTCGCCGCTGTTCGCCGTCGCTGTCCCTCGCCATCTTCATCATCATCATCAAAGCTTGTTCGTCGCTGTCCCTCGCCGCTGTTCGTGATTGGGCTTCGACGCTGTTCGTGATTGGAAAGAAGGCGTTGGATTTGAACAGAGGTAGGCGTCGGGTGTGTTTGTAGATCTCTTGTTGAATAAAGGGTGTTGAGGGTTTTATTAATTAGTGTGGTATCTATTGAGAGAGGGAAATAGAATATATGGTTTGTGACGATGTAAAAATCATTGTGGTTCTGAGTTTTTCGTTGTGATGGTGGTGTTCTTGGTGGTTTCAATGGTAGTGATGAGTTCGATCAACTTATCAATATAAAAAACACAGTGTAGCAGCATTGCTGCACTGTTGTGTAACTTGGGAGGTACTGGGCAGTGGCACTGCCCGAACTCTCATGTATGCGCAAGGGCCAGCCCTGCACATGGCAGGGTTGTGTGTGTCCTTCTCTAAATAGAGCAGTACTTGAGGAGGCAGCCTTTGCGTCGCTGTTGGAGGAATTGTAGAGGAAGTTTTGAAATTACATTAAATAAAATGATGAGAAATTGATAATGACCAAGGGGTTCTAATGATGAGATCTTAATTTTAAATTTGTTTCAAGTGTTCGTTACCAGAGTTTGTAAAAATTTATGCCATTGCTTGTTGATATAGTTAGACAAATATTTGTTCCTTGATGAAACAGAGACTTGTATGAGTTTCAATTGAGTTAGAATTAATAATGATTTTGCTAAACCATGGTGAATGATATTGTTGTTGAAACAAGTCAAATTGAGACTCATTAAGAGTTTCTAATTGAGGTTTGGAATAGGCATAGCCTATGATTTGAATTTTAGAATTCATAGATGAGCTTGTATTGGTTTACAAATTAAATTAACTGTTTGAAACTCTAATTGGAGTTCAAAAACACATGGAAAAGTGTTATGAAGAGTATTTGAGGACTTTAAAAAGAAGTTGTCGGAGTTTATATTGGTTTGAACTCTGTTGTGAAATTGAAACTGGTTTATAACCTAATTTGAAGTACATAAATGAGTTTCGAAGTGATTTCACTTCATTATGACTTGAAAATGGAATTTGAAGTGTTAAAATGAAATCGTAATTCTAAAATGTGAACTTTATGATTTAATAGGAATTACAGAAGTATAAATAATTGTAGCAATGATTTCTGGTTGTTTGTGTTTCTTAAGTTCGATGATCGATTCTGGTTGTTTTTTTTTTCATTTGTTGAGTTGTTTATTTTGATTCATTAACTGTCATTGTTGATTTCTGTTGGTTGGTACTTGATGCAAAGAATTTCGAAAGTAGGCTTATTGCACATATACATGCATATTAATTGGACATGCATTCAATTGTTAATACTTCGAAAACAGTTGATACTATTAGTGACAATAAAACTGAAACTTCCTATTATAACTATAATTTGAGGCGTAGAGTGGTCCCTGATAACTTTTCCCTCAACGCGTAATTGATAGCTTGCCCTGTGTGCTCAGAACTTGCACTGTTGTTTACTTGTCATTGTCATTGAATATTTGATCTTACTAAGCTATTTGCAGTGACTCCGTATAGCTGAGTGAAGAAGAAATATGATAGTATTCATTTTCTGGAATGTCCAAATGAAATGATTCATGTGATGTAGTAAGGGTTCATTTTTGTTGGTAGTAGCAACATGTTGCCTCTGGGCTCTGGCTAAAGGGTATTAGTTAAAAACTCAGTGGATGTGAAAGCAAATTTCTTATTTTGGGGATATAAGAAAACACTTCTAGTTTGTATATTTAAATTAAGAAGAGAATAGTACAAAGCTGCAACTTTCGTGGAAAGGGGCAAAAGCCAAGAATATTACTTATGCAAAATGATGCTTGATGCTCTACTTTGTTGTTTTCTCGTGCGTTTATGGTTTCAGATGATTCCATTGTGCATGATGTTAGTTCTATTAAAATAATTTTAGGACCTATATGACACTTTTCTATCAACAGGTACTGTTTTTCACGTGAAAACCTAACCATCGACCATGTCTTACCAATATCAAGAGGTGGTGAATGGAAATGGGAAAATCTGGTAACCTGCCTTCCCATTCTCGTGATTTTGTTGTTACTTTTATTCTTAAAATTACAATAAGGGTTATCATCATCATCATTATTATAGTTCTAGCCCCATGCAAAATGTTCTTCCGTGCCAATCAAATTACATTCCTGTGTACATTTCTATCTTGATTTCTTATATTTATTTAATGTCGTTGATCTATGAGATATTGAATTTCTTTCTAAATAACAACTATTGATTTGTGTAACTGTATTTATTGGTGAATGTACATACATATGTCAATATGTTTATGGTGTGATGCTTGTTTGTAAATTCTAAAACATGAAGTCCTCGATATGAATGATTTAAGGAGCCAACCTCTTTGTACTTACCCTTACTTAATATGTTTTAGTATGATTCAGTTTGATGTTTCATAACTAGTTAAATACCCATATTTTGTTGTTTAGGTGGCCGTGTAGATTGGACTTTAGCCAAGGGTTGCCTATGGTAGAAAACTAGAACTTAATTGTTTAACTGAGTGATGTCATTGATCATTTGTAAGCTTTACATGTCAACAGCCACTCGAGTTGCTATCTAGTAACTTAATTATTTTGGATTTGTTTGTCTTTGCAATGCCTCTCTAAGGGTCGCGCGGGCATTCCTTAAATCTTTATTTCTTTTTCCTTGTGCATTTATGATTTTTTTTGTAAGTAATTACTTATACCTTTGATCTTTCTATGCAGGAAGACGTATATCAAAAGTAGAATTATTGAAATCACGAAAAAGAACAGTAAAGCTTAAGGTACCCCTACTTAAGAAAACAAATTTAATGCTACTATTATATTGTTACCATTATGTGTGTTTGTGTGTTTTTCTTTTCTTTTCAATATTGGTAGTGAATTAATGTAAAAGACAACAAATACCATCAATTCATGGTAACAATAGTGGAAAAGAAGACTTAAATAATGTGAATAGATGTAATCTAAGCTATAACTGATTTGAATGTTTTTGAGGGCTCGTAGATGTGCGTATGAGAGAATTGTTTCAACTTGTGTAAATTGTGAAGTCTGTGGTAGCCACCATTGTTTGATCTTACAAGCATATCATTTTAGTTGCTTATTGTTGATCCATGCAGGCTAAGCTCCAAAGGAGACGTCAGAGCGACCCGGACTACACCGGACCGCCGCCGGTGGATGATGAGGCGGTGTACTACAAGGTGGCGGGTGAGTGTCCCAAAGGACGTGTCTACGGTCTGGGGTCGTTAGGGAGAAATAAGAGAAGATACGCAGATGCTGATGCTAGCACATCCCAGGTGCTAGCACAACGAGGGATGGGAAGGATGGGCAACTTTATGATACTTAGGTATTTTTATGGTTGTTGTAGAACAATGAGAATTGTGGTTTTTTTGTGGATAGTTTGGTATCTTAGACATTTAATATACTTGACTACGTTTCGTGAATATATAAATCTTTTTTAATATCGAATTGTATGTTTTTTCTCATTTGAGTCTTTGTTGTTGATATATATTGTTGATTAGTGTATGTATGTGAAATTCTATTTTTTTTTTGGATGTTAGCACCCCCAAGGAGATGTTGGAGGGGGTGCAGGCGATAGAGCAGGTCCTGTTGTTATTTTTAGTTTTAGAAGTTTTGGAGAACCAATTTGATTCTTGTGAATATTTTTTAAAAAAAACTGGGCATAGAAACGGAATAGAGACGGATTAGCAACGGAATTTATAAATTTCGTTGCTAATCCGTCTCTAATTTGTGAAGAAATAGAATAAAAAAACTGGGTAAACAGAGTTTAGAAACGGAATAGAGACGGATTAGCAACGGAATTCGTAAAGTCCGTTGCTAATCCGTCTCTAATTAGCAACAGATTAGCAACGAAATTTATGAATTATGTTGCTAATCCGTCTCTAATTTGCAACGGATTAGCAACGGAACTTATAAATTCCGTTGCTAATCTGTTGCAAATTAGCAACGGATTAGCAACGGAATGCAAGTAAAAACATTCACTTTGGAAGAATGTGCATTTCTGTTCCGTCTCTGTTCCGTTTCTAAATTATGTCTCTAATCCGTCTCTAATTAGCAACGGAAACACATTTCCGTTGCTGACTAAATCAGCGACGACAATTTTAGAGACGGAATAAATTCCGTCTCTGTTCCGTTGCAGAATTGAATTAGAGACATAATTTATGTTAATCAGCAACGGAAATTTCCATTTCTGATCGGCTGTTTTTTTGTAGTGGTTCTTGAACACAAAGCTAATGTATCATGGCAAGAAGTTCAATCCACATTACTTAGTTTAAAGGCAAAACTTGATCAATTGCAGAATCTAACTGGGCTGAACTCATTGAGTTTAACCAGCCAATCAAGCTAATACTGCAGAGGTGAAATCAGGCGGTATTCAGTCTTGGAATAACAATAAACAATTTACTGGCAATGGTGTTTCTGGTAGTAAATCAAACAATAGAGGCCAATGAGGTAGGAGTAATAGAGGTAGATGAGGCTTCAGGTCCAAATAACAATAGACCAACTTGTCAGATTTGCAACAAGGTTGGCCATTCTGTTGTGATATGTTACTACAGATCTGAGATGTAGTATATGGGAGAAAATGATTTTAACAATGTTCAAGGTCATTCTTCTCAGTTTGGAAATCAAGGTACCAGAGGTGGTTATCAAGGATCACCAAGTGCAAATTTTCTTGGTCCTTCAAACAACTTTGCTGGGAGTTCTTAAGGAAATGCTTTCTCTTCAACTGAATATGTGAATGATCATACCTAGTACGCTGACACTGGAGCAACAACTCATGTCACTCTTGATCAGTCTCAAATGTCCAACTGTTCTCCTTATTCAGATACTGATTCATTAATAGTTGGGAATGGTAATTCTTTACCTATAGCATATGTAGGTACAACACATGTTACCTCTGCTTTCCCAAGACTCAAGTTTAATAACACATTGTGTGTTCCTCAAATAAAAGAGAATTTTCTTAGTATATCTCAATTAACACAAGATAATAATGTAATTATTGAGTTTATTAATTCCCATTGTTTGGTGAAGAATTAATTCACTAAAGCAGCTCTTCTACAAGGGAAGTTGAAATATGGCTTGTATCTATTTGAAAGTAGTAGATTACATGTATCTTCTTCAACACTCAAGTTTGGAAAGAATAAAGGTTGACAATACAGTTTCTTTGCATCAAATAAGTCAGCTTCATCAATATGGCATAAGAGGCTTGGTCATCCCTCACATCAAGCTCTTCATCAAATCATGAAATCACATTTACTGATTCCAGTTTCTGTAAATAGTTTTTGTTCTGTATGTCCTTTGGGAAAATATCATGGTTTACTTTTCTCTCATTCACAAAGATGTACCAGTCATGTTTTGGAACTAATACATACATATTTATGGGGCCTAACTCCTATTACATCTACTGAAGATTTAACTATTATGTTTCCTTTATAGATGATTTTTCCAGGTTCACTAATTCTCAATCAGATAATTCCTTGTTCATCATCAGGCATCAAGGACAGATGTTATATGTATTAGTTTATGTTGATGATATTATCATCACTGATGCTAATTCAGCTCATGTTCAGCAGTTTATAAATAAACTTCATCAAACTTTTGCCTTAAAGGACATTGGTGATTTAAACATGTTCTTAGGCTTTGAAGTTCATCGAGATTTGAATGGTTTGTATCTTACACAAACAAGCTATATTCATTCTCTTCTTCAAAAGGTTGGTTTGACTTCTTCCAAACCAGTGGACACTCTAGCTGTGATAGGCAAAAATATTTCACTAGATTCTACTTATTCGTTTAATGATCCAACATTGTACAAAAGTCTTTTGGGGGTTTACAGTATGTTGTTCATACTCGTCCAGACATTGCTGTAACGACCTCATTGTAATTTTTTTATTTAATGACGTGGTTACAGGCATGGCTGATAGCTCAGACGCTCGTGGGACCCGCAGTTAAGATAATGCGCGTCCGGAACTAGGTAAATAGTTATTTTTGTGTGCTAATTTGTTTAATTTACGGTGTTAGGTTGAAATAGAGTAACAACATCGTAATGTGTGTATTTATATTTCATTTGATGGGTGAGACAGTGTGAGAAGTATTCGCCTCGATATGCGTGTCGACGCGGGTACCGGGTATCCTAAAAGACTAAATACTAGGTCGGGGAAAATAATACACACAATAAATGAATAAAATGAGTTAAATATTGAAATATAATGTATAATTGGTGGTTATGGTTTAATTTGGTGCAAGTTTGATTATGTATGGCAAGATGATTGGTCCATAAGGGTTTTGATTGTCATGACAAATTATGATGTTTTAAGAGTTAAAACCCATACAATTGATTATAAATCACTGCTAAATGGTTATAGGTCATTTCAGATGATAAATTCAGATATCGGGTATTTTGAGGAGTCGAACTGGGGATTGGTTAGCGGGACACGGAGTGCGGATTGAGGTGTGTAGTATCCCAACTAAAATTACTTGAGCAATATTTATTTTTGCTTTTGAATTCATATTCTATCTTTCAATACTCTATTCCTGGTGTGGTTTAAATGGACGGACGTTGAGGCTCTCCCTCCGTGCCATTTCTGTGTGCATGTCCACCAGGCCATAGCACGTGAGCCGCGGGATCTCGGTGATTTGCGTTAGGGCACGTGTGAGTGCATCGTTGGTTCCACGCCGACCACCTAGCAGATCCAGATAATGGCCTTGCTTGAGTGCTACTCGCCGACAGTAATCTGTGGAAGAGTCGAAGTATGGCGCTAGTCTGACCCTATGCACTAGGAACACACACTTTGAGCTTTCACTATTACTTATGCATGCGATGAGCACAGTTGCATGTATTTATTTCCGCATGTTTATTTAATAGCTTTATTCCAATTCCAGTATTTACTTTTCATTATTGCTCAATTAATTTCCTTGGGAATACTCACTCTAGACTCATCATCTGGCATTTTGTGATGGCTAGAGTGCAGATCCGAGTACGAGCCGTGGCAAGGGCAAGCTGCTAGAGTACATGTGATACAAAGATTTGAGCCAGGCTTGTACGTTTGTATTATATAAATATATATATTTTTTGTTTTCATTTTGGGATATGAGATTGTGAAACTCTTTAGGAACCTGTATGATTATAATTTGAGACTTTGATGTGTATACTTGATGTATATATTTATATATAGGTTTTCCACATGAGGTTTCAAATATCAGAGTTAAATGCATGGCAAGTACTGTTGTATCATATTTGGTCTGTCATGCTAAAGGTCTTCCGCTGTGTTTATTTATGGTTATAAATGATTTGACAGATGATTTGAGTCCTTTAGCAACTTAAACCGTAAGTTGTGGGTTATTGAGGTTAAAAATGATTTAAAAGTGTAAGGAAACTGCACGTGGGAACACACCTGGCGCTGGTAGGCCAGGTGGTGGGCCCGCATTGGCCCTCGTGGCGGCCACTTGGAAAGTGGGCCGTTACAATTTTGGTATCAGAGCAAGGTCAGTGAACCTTGGGAATGAAAGTTAACTCTGATATGGTTATATTTGTGGAGTAATTTTAGATAAACCTGATGACTAAACTTTAGATGTGGAAACCCAAAGGAATTGCTTAGAGTCCTAGTTGGGAAGTGATGTGAGATGGGTAGAAATCAAAAATATACATATTATGTTTTGGTTGTATATTACATTACGATGTACATATATTTGTACCGAGGCTTGGACAAGAGGAGTTCTGGCAGATCTGAGACTAGTAAACGTTCTTCGATGCAGATATTGATGGACGGACAACCTTCGTATACCACTCGGCCTGAGGTCGGAGATACTAGTGATCCGACAAGAGCGACTTTGACGCTGGAGTTATTGGCGCGGACTATGGATGATAGGTTCGCGATTTTGATAGAGATGATGAGAGCTCAGGGTACTCGGGAGACAACGACAGCTCCGACTACCGTTTTGGCTGCACCGATGAAGACTACTCAGGCAGTCATAGCTCCTACTTCAGCCGAGGCTTAGGTGCAGGTAGCAGTATTCGAGACATTGCCCGATAGGGTTACGCCAGCAGTAGGACCAGTGGATACTGCAGTGGTTCTTACACCTGCTACTACTGAGCAGCCAACAGCGTCTACTTTGGGGAACTTGATGACAGTTGAGGCTGAGAAGATGAGGGATTTCATTAAGTTCTATCCAGGGTACTTCTATGGCACCGGATATCCAGAGGTAGTCGAGGAGATTGGCAGTCTGATAAGGGTCGTAAAGGCTGACTAGACGCAAGTTCTTCGACACATATACTATGTGTCCAAAATGGTAGGAGAATTAGGGTTACCAGCACAGACCTTAGATACACATCTGGTTCTCAACACGGTAGTTAGGGATAAGATTTACCCTAATCGGATATGCTGAAATTGTGTTGTGGAGATTGAGGGACATCAGCTACCAGTTGATTTCAGAGTATTAGAATACCTGAAATTCGACGCGATGTTTGGTATGGATTGGTTATCACGCACAAATCGACTGTTTCAACAAGACTGTGACTTTTAACATCGAAGGAGTTCCAAGGTTTACTTTCGTCGGAGTTGCATCTGCATTACCTATCACCGAGGCAGATTAGCTACGTCGTAGGAGATGGAGACGTATGCAACTATGTTTGAGCCAGATATTAGGACGATGATTAAGGTTGAGGATGTCTCTATTGTCTGTGAGTTTTCAAACGTGTTTCCTGATGATTTACCCGGAATACCACCATCAAGAGCTGTTGAGTTTATCATTGAGCTGATTCTGAGCACTCAACTAATTTATAGCAGACCTTATAGAATGTCAGCATCAGAGCACGAGGAGTTGAGGACCCAGTTAGAGGATTTATTGCAAAAGGGTTTCATTCACCCTAGTATATCGTCTTGGGGAGCTCAAGTTCTTTTTGTAAGAAGAAGGACGGCTCGATGCGGATGTGAGTGGACTACCGAAAGTTGAATCAGACGACAATTCAGAATTGTTACCCACTTTCGAGGATTGATGATCTATTCGATTAGTTGGTTGTGGCCAAGTTCTTCTCTAAGATCGACTTATGATCAAGATACCATCAGTTGAAGATTCGAGAAAAGGATGTGGAGAAAACTGCCTTTAGTACGCGTTATGGATTGTTTGAGTTTGCGGTCATGCTGTTTGGACTGACTAACGTACCGACGATTTTCATGGATTTGATGTACAGGGTGGTAAGGCCATTTTTGGATCGATACGTCATAGTTTTCATCGACGACATCCTGATCTATAGTAAGACTCGTGTAGAGCACGAGAGACATCTTAGCGATGTGTTGAAGACGCTGAGAGAGCACCAATTTTATGCTAAGTTCAGCAAATGTGCGTTCTGGCTGAGTGAGGTGAAGTTCTTGGGACATATTATTGGTGATCAGGGCATATCAGTTGATGGTTACAAGATTCGGACGATTATTGAGAAAGTATACTTTTGTGTATGTTTTTCTTTTCACTAATAGAGAAATCTCTAAAGACAGTTGAACAAACAATTACGACTACTTCTAGTATGAAAGCTAAGTTTGTAGTTTGAAGCTACAAATCAAGAATTATGGTTAAAGAACTTCATTTAAGGGCTTGGTAGCTATTAACGATTTAATATGACAAACAATTATATTTTTCTCCACAACAATCGGTTTTTAACTGGTATAAAGTGTAAGGAGTAAAATACTTTGCAGTTAAAGAGGAAGTTTAATAGAAAATAGTGTCAATTAAACATTTAGCATAGATTTTATGGTTGCAAATCCCTTAACGAAAGAATTACCATCAAAAGCATTAAGAACATGTCGACATAATGAGCTTTGGTTGTAATTCTTAATGATTTTTAATTTGGGATTTGATTATGTTTATGTTTATTTTATGAGATTTCATTTACCGTGCTAATTCTACTAATTAATGTATGTGCACACTTATACTTAATGATGATTGTAAGTGAATTTAGTCTTTGACATGGACATTATGTTTTATGAATCATTTAAAATGAATTAGCAATGCTCGTGGTACATGGAAGGGAATGTGTCCTATTTTGATGTATAACTAATGTGACTCTGTGACGGCCCCTCTCCTAATCTAGGGCACCGGCCGGCCTAATCCCGTAATTAAGCCCTAATCATATCCACGCAGGACTTAACTACGTATTAGTCGGCCTTTTCTAATTAAACCTTTTATTAAATGAATTTATTAGCGGAAGTCTTATTGATTATGCGGAAGCCATTTATAATATCCTAAGTGTGGAAAACCAGGAAATGCCATCGCATAAATATATGTAGCCTTCAAAATTCATTGAAACGATAAAATGGTCTAAGTCAAGTCGGGGAACTAACGCTCAACCCAATATACAACCCCAAAAAAAAATATATGAAAGACATATATAAACTATACAATCAAAATATCAAAAGAAGACCTACAATCGATGTAGTGACGCGCCGCGGGCTCAGGGATAATCGTCGATCTTCTCTTTGCCCGGCCTGCTAGTAGACGGCTCTGCACCCACCGTCATAAAAAGGACGGTGAGTACAAGAATAAAATAGTAATCCCCGATGACAAGTTTAATTTGCATTTCCAAGTATTCAAATGGTATTTAAAAGCATATAAATTGGAAAACTGAATAATAAAACATATGCGGGTAAATACCAGAGTTAAACAAGTGATACTGACACTAGGCTAAGTAGTAGTGATTTAGGTCCGACCCAATAATCATATAGCACAAGGGACTCTAACCCAAGTGTTACCAGGGACTCTAACCCCGGTGTGTAGACCACCTCAGGGACTCTAACCCTGAGTGTCATACAATGTCAGGTAACGTGTGCCGACATCCCCAGGGACTCTAACACCGTGATTCGCGCACACCTCGATCAATTACGGGACCTAAATGCAACAACTACTTTTTAAATTTTCAAGAAATACCAAGCATGGATTGTCAAGGCATAGGCACATCTACACACCTAAACAAATAATGAATACAAGTCCTCTTAACACATTTATAAGATATTCACTAGCCTAATAACATGCTGTTTATCATTCAATTCACATTTAAAACAACAAGAATAGACATAGCATGGAATGGAATCAATGAATTAAATCAAATAAATGAATATCATGCAAACTAGACTCATCAAGTGAGCATAGACACCAAGAATCACATGATATAAGAGTACAAAGGCAAAATAGTCAAAAGGACTATGCAAGGATAATAATTAATAGGAATGAAATGCCAAGTAAAATTGTCAATGGGTATACTTACAACAACAAAGTAAAGTCCTAGCTTTATTGGCCTCCCGATACACCAAGTCTTGTATTCGCTCTCTCGTACCCTTTTTCCTAGGTTCCTGAGTTTGGTGTCTCATTAGTTCAAATAGTGAATTTAAGCTCAATTTAGTGTGTTTATTGTGTATTCAAATTGGTTCAATAGACTTTAAATCAATCATCCTAAATCAGCCCCTAAAGACTAAATTGAGTTTCAATTTCAGTCCTACATCTTAATGCACTTTTAGGCATGAAATGGTCCAAATATTGAATTCCTTCATCATTACCATTATTGTTGATCTCTCTCTCTTAGCTTTCTAGAAAGGTTTAGTTTTCAGAATTATGATTTAAACTGAAAGAGATATCATGTTTTTACTAAACATAGGTCTGATTGAAATTTAATCCGACCAGCAGATTTAGAAAATCTATTTCTCCCAATCTATAGTTCCTAAAAATGTGATTTTTGGTCACAAGGCAGAAAATATATCCAAATACAACATACTAAAAGATTAGCTCTTTTGGATAAGTAGTTAGGGAGTTATACCCTTAACAAATTTAGTTTCAAAACTGTCCTTTATAATTCCAGCACCTATTTGTAGAGCATGTTTGGAAATGAAAACATTCAAATCAGAATACCTTCAGTTAAGCAAAGTTGTTCCTTTCTATATGAACTTTCAAATTCCACTGGTGTGGTTGAATTTGGATCTAACATGTTCAGATTATGACTAAATCACCCAGGTTGATTCCTAATACAACATGCAGAATTCCAGTTTTGATGTTGCAACTTCAAAAATTCATATCTTTATGATTTCAACACCAAATTAAGATCTTCAATATAGCTGGATCATCAGCTTGAAATGAAGAATCTAAATATATAAATCAACTGCATATATTCAATGATCTACTATCTGAAATTTGCCTAAAACCAGAACGTGTTCAAGTTTCAACTCAATATGTGTACCTAGTTGATGTAGCTTGAGGATTTCTCACAAACTCCCATGGATTCCTTCAAAACCTTGATGATTCATTCCCCTCCAGCAATCTCTTCTTATTCTCCAGCAAGAATGAATGAGTGGTTTGATTTGCATGTTGTTGGGGGGGTGTAGGTGTAGGTGGGAGTGTTTGGTGGGTTTTTGTGTGCATGTAAGTGGGGTTGACACATGGCCTGAATTTTTCCAAGTGTTGCTTGGGTTGAGACAAGTGTGTGTAAGATTTTGCCACTTGTGCTGGTGTTAAGTGTGTTGACACCTAATTCTATGACACAGCTAAGACACTCGCTCGTGTTTTCGGGTGTTTCGACTCTGGTTTCGCGTCCGAACCGTGATTTCGCGTACCATCGCGTCGTTAGTCACCCAATATCTATTTCATATGAGTTACTTGACATATATAAGCTTATAAGTAATTCCTTATTTCATATTAGTATTAAATAAGGTTTACCAAAATGCTAACTACCCGGTACCCGCGTCGACACGCATATCGAGGCGTGTCCCCGCTCTTGTCTCGACACCTACAACTGTACCAAAACGACTTAGTAAGTCTACACAATACATAACACTAGGCACACATCAATACAAAAATACGATATACCTCGGCCATGTGCCTCGGTCGGTGCACGTATCACAGTGTAGATCCCACGTCAAGGGTCGGTGATCCTGATTAAGGAATTAAAACGGGTTTTGAGATTTGGGCCGTGACAGACTCTCATTGCTAATTTATTTTATAATGATTTAATGATGCCAAACATATAAGTGCGCTGACATGCAAATTATGTAATGTTTGGTTGTAATGTGGGTCAAGTGGGAGAACCATTAAGTTATATGCATATGACCAACATTATTGAAATACATGATACTATGAGACAAGTGAGAGAATGTAAGACCATAATGTGTCTCATGATCCTTTTAATTTATGTAATAAATACATTATATAACGTATGGACCTAAAGACTCTTGAGCTCTCATTACCGTTACCAATTTGATGAAAATTGGTATTAATGTGGGAAGCTTAAAGGTTCTCCCTCAAGCCTATAAAAGGACACTTGAACCATCAAACAATATGTCGAAAGTTCTAAGGCTCATGAGGGTGAAAAGATCTAGTTGATTTTAGGAGATTGGCTAAACGCTTCCACATGTAATTCTCTATTTGGTCTATATTTTATGTTAAAGAATGCTTACACTTCTCACTAATTTTTAGAAAAATGGGCACTCTCAAAATACCAAAATAAATAAATAAACAAAAATAAAAATAAAATGTAAACCTTTTTTTTAAGATCGACCTTCAGATATTAGTTAGTAGCCCATCCATTTCGATGACTATGTTTACTTTACCAATTTATTTTATGGATCGCATCACCACAAATCTCTCACAAATTTGGGTGCGTATAAAATTAAAATAAAAAAGTAAAGTTTGGGATGGATTAGGTTGTTTGGCCTAAACATTAAGTACGCATCATAGAAGAAGTAACACTGATATGAAAAAAACCCTTTCTATATAGATTTTAAGGAAAATGATTTTGTGACAAGAAACTAATTAATTACTCATCTATTGCCTCCTTTAAGACGCAATCGAGCCCCCAACTTATTGCACTAATTGGAGTGGCTACAAATAAAGCTAGCTTTAATACTATGACTGAAGCAGAAGTGGATTCAATTAGCGGTAGCTACGCCATTTTCTTACAGCATTTGAGTTAGTGGGAGATGCACCCTCTTTAACCGTGAGATTAGTCGAAGGTTGATTAGGAGGGGGCCGTGGTGATTTGAACACCCACAATCATACGATCATTAAAAAAAAAAGAAAAGGAATTAAAGATGGTATAATATACTGAAATCAAAATTTATGCTAAAATATATAGTAATTAAAAAAACTCAAAGTTTTTTTTTAACACAATTCACATAAATTAATTAACTTAAGTTGGTGGTAAAACAAAAAAGCCTTAGGTGGTGAAATTGCAAAAGCTAGCCCCACGAATGTATATTCTGGTTAGGTTGGTGAGGAATACTTCGATTGACACACGATGAGGCCACGGACGACCCACGCATTGACGCTACCTTACTAGGAATAACTTCTAGCTGAAGTTTTGTCATCCTTATACGAGGTATGAACCCAATCCAATTGACAAGTTCCAAGGTCAAACGTAGTCCAACAGTTGACTCACTCTATTTCGCAATACAAAAGAGTGTGGCCCTTGTGAAGCAATCCTCAACGCACTTTTAAACGGTGGGACCATGGTTTCCACGTGGCTCCTGCATGGCTCGCCCGAAGCCCTTCGACCACCGTCGCCACCACTTAGTAATTGAGGAGAAGTTTTGTTTTCAGTTTAGGTCAAATTGATTAAAATATCATGAACTTTTACATATTTTATTATTATATTTTAACTTTTTTAGATTGTTTGATATATATCTAAAGTCACTTTTTAACTATAAATTTAAGGAGTTAGCACTTTTTTTTGTTGCAACAAACGAGTTAGCACTTAAATAATGAATTTAAATAATAAATTTAATAGTTATTTTAATAATTATAAGTGATGAGGTGGTCTTTTAAATTTATTATTTAAGTGCGACATCATCAAATTTAAAGTTAAAAAGTGGTTTACGATACAAATCTAACCATCTATAAATGAAGGTTATGATATAATAACAAATTTGAAAAAAGTTATTATATAATAACAAAACTTGTGAAAAGTTATGATATTTAATCAATTAAGCTTTTTTTTGGTCAAAAACATCCTAAAGTTTATAAGTTGTATTATTTAAATATATATATATATATATCTTAACTTTAAAAATTTATCAATTATATCATAAGTTTTTCAATTTAGTATCAATTTTATTCTAAATTAATTTGGAGCACTTTTTTCTTTAAAATCAACTTAATGTTCGAACTTTAATTTTCTTGATCATCCACATTGATCAATTTACATCAAAATCTTTTAAAATACATATTTAAATTAATTCACAAAAATAATGATTTATAAATCAATGATACATTAATACTCTTATTTTAATTTAGTTATTCACAACAGATCACTAATGGTAAGTTAAAAATTATGTATATATTTAATTACATACTTATGAAATGATATATAAAACTTATTAGAAGTTACTCATAGTTGTTTAATTGACAAAAAACTATGAAGAAAAATGGGACCAAATCAATTGCAAATGGAATTGAACTAAATCAAAAAGGTTAAAGTACAATTGATAAATTTCAAATGTTAGGATATAAATTGATACAACTTGTAAAAGTTATTAGGATATTATTTATCATTATAAGTCTTATTTATAAATGTTAGGTTTTTCAACCCAATAAGTGAAGGGCATGTTTGTCCTATTAAGTAGTCTTCCTTAATTTCAAAGATATTATTTATAAGAAAGAAACACTTTGCCCCACCGAGGTTCCATCCCATATATATATGACCTCTTACACCAAACTCCATACCAAATTATTAGGCCATCTAATTGACTAATATTTTCAAATATTTTATTGGGCAAGCTTTACTTAATTTGTACTTGTTAATTCAAATCCAATCCGATTTGTGAGGTGGGTATGCTTTTTATGCAATATAATCAATAATCGAGTGGTGTAAGTATTCAATTTTTGTAATATTTGTGCCTACTCCAAGATCATAAGAATGTGGTGACTAGTTTATGTATGAGCTTAAAGGTAAAAGTGAGGTTCACTTTAAAATGTCTATCTTGGTAATGGATTGTGGAACTATCCCAACATTTCAAACACTAAGCTATGCAAGAGAACACTAATTGATTCTAAGCAAGTATGAACAGGGGTGGAGCCAAGATTTCAAGCTCCCATATGCTAGATTAAGGGTAGCCTGAGCATTATTTTAAGCGATAGACTAACCTAGTCATTTTTATAAATTTTTAAGTGGCTAACTATATACATTAAGTGACACGTAAAGCTACCTCGAGCTACATTCTAGCCTTCTACGACAGTCATTTATGTGGTCGTAGACAAAAAAAATGAAAAAAAGGTCACTCAATCTCTCTCAAATGTGTTTATGTTGTTGTAAATTGAGTTGGAACTTGCTAAGAACTAGAGAAAGAAATAGAAGACTAAGAACTACTACTACTACAAATGAAAAGAGAAGAAATGGGATAGTTGGAATGAGAAGTTTTTCATTCAACTTGGTGTGATTTTACAATGAGGTTGACACCCTTTATATAGGCCCTTTGGTGATGATGATAAATGTACTTAGACAATGTTTTCAAGTAACACATACATCACATGTCATACAACTCTTCACAAACAACATTGACAATACATGGAATAGTGAGTACATTGGATATGAATACAAGTAAGAGCAATGTTTGACATTACAACTCAATGACAAAACCATGTTTGACAATGTAGTTATCCAAAATCTTGGTCAATTGTTTATCCATATCATAACACTCCCCCTTGGATGACAATTGCTGAGAGAATGTGTCTCGTCAAAACTTCTACTATGAAAAAACCATGTGGAAAAAATATAGTAAAAGAAAGAGAGTACACTGTTCTCATAAATCTTAAGATGAGTATAATATTGTTAGGATTGCCTCATTAAAAACCTTACTAGGAAAACCCAATGGGATAAAACCATAGCTAAAGGAAAAAGAGTGCAATACACTAATCAATAACTCCCCTCATGTGAACATGGGTGAAACTTGTTATGTTTCTTTACTTGCAATGTCCTTAAGTTTACGCAAGTCAATACCATATGTAAGTCTCTTAAATGTCGTAGTTGGTAAGGCTTTTGTGAATAAATCAGCAAGATTATCACTCGATCGGATTTGCTTGACATCAATTTCACCGTTCTTCCGAAACTCATGTGAATAAAAGAATTTTGGTGAAATATGTTTTCTTCTATCCCCTTTTATGAATCCTTTTGCTTAATTGTGTGATACATGTTGCATTATCTTCATATAATATAGTTGGAGAATCTTTTATTGAAGGTAATCCACATGACTCTTGAATATGTTCAATCATGTTTCTCAACCATACACATTCATGACTTGCTTCATGAATAGCAAGTACTTCGGAATGATTGGAAGAAGTAGCAACCATAGTTTGCTTTATTGATTTCCATGATACAGCAGTATTACCACATGTGAAAACATATCCCGTTTAAGAACGAGCCTTGTGGGGCTCAGATAAAAATCCAGCATCAGCATAACCTTGGAGATTCGATTTTACTCCCCTCGAGTAAAATAAACCCATGTCATTTGTTCCTCGAAGATATCGGAAAACATGTTTGACACCATTCCAATGTATTCGAGTTGGTGAAGAGCTGTATCTTGCAAGTAGGTTGACAACAAAAGCAATGTCAGGTCTTGTAGAATTTGCAAGATACATAAGTGCACCAATTACACTTAAATATGGTACATCTGAACCAAGTAGCTCTTCATCACTTTCCTGAGGTCGAAATGGATCTTTATCCATTTCAAGTGATCTAATAACCATTGGAGAGCTCAATGGATGTGCCTTGTCCATATAAATCTTTATAATATTTTTTCAATATAATTTGATTGATGGACAAGTACTCCACTTGGAAAATGTTCAATTTGCAAACCAAGACAAAGTCTTGTTTTTCCAAGTTCTTTAATCTCGGATGCCTTTTTCAAGTATTCGGATGTTCTAGCGATGTCCTCGTGGTTTCCCACTATATTTAAATCATCAACATATACAACAATAATCACGAATCATGTTGATGATCTTTTAATAAAGACACACGGGCAAAGTGGATTATTTGCATATCCTTCTTTAAGTAAATAATCACTAAGGCGTGTGTACCACATTCGTCTAATTGTTTCAATTCGTACAAAGACCTTTGTAATTTTATAGAATGCATGTTATGAGGTTTTGATTTTATTTCTTCGGATATTTCAAATCCTTCAGGGATTCTCATAGATATCTCACTATCTAGGGATCTGTACAGATATGTTGTAATGACATCCATTAGATGCATATCAAGCCCTTCAAAAATCGCAAGGTTTATCAAGAATCGAAATATGATTGCATCTATAACAGGAGAATATGTCAACACCAAGTCCCTACAGTGAATATAATAACGCATGGAATAAATGCAAAGCATATGTTTCAAATGAAGTAGACGTTACCTGAGCCTCCTAATCAACAAACGTGTTGGCTGCCCCCTCTTGTGTTTCTTCCCCCTATTGTGTTTATTCCCCCTATTGTGTTTCCTCCATCTTCCCAACTATGTGGTCAACTATTTGCTCAGCTATCTGCACATCCATCTCCTCGTCATTGAGGCCTGGATTCATAGTTTCATTGTATGCATCATAGTCTATAGAATGTCCCGTCCAACCAAACTTTATTGTAAAGATATAACACAAGAAAATGTATGAATGGAAAACATCTCATATATGCAAAAATGTAGTCAATTGGCTTAAAGGTGAAACTAAAGTGCAATCTACCGTGGTCATGGACATCCTCCTCCTTATCCTCATCTTGTTCAGCCCCTTCTTCAGCCTCTTCTTCCTAACTAGCCCCTTCTTCAGCCTCTTCTTCCTGATCAGCAGCTTCTAACTCTGTGACCTCCTCTCCACCTTGTTCCTCACCTTCCCCTTCTTCGCTGCTACTGTTAGCCTTTTCGTCTTGAGAAGCTTCCTCATCAGCAACTGCTTCCTTAAAAGCCTCTTCGTCACCAATTTCTTCCTCATCAGATTCTTCTTCATCACCAGCAATTTCATCTTCCTTGTCAACTTCTTCTTCATTAGACTATTTCTCATCCATTTGCTCCTCTTCTGCTTCATCTGCCTCAAAATCTCCTTCCTCCATTGGCTACCCCGCCAAACCATCGTCACTATTTTCTTCATCACCTTCATCATGAAGTGACCCCGACCACTTGGCCTATTTTGAGGAAGTATAAGCTATTCCAGTCCTCTTCCTCTTCCCGCTGCCTTTGGTGGCAGTTGACTGTGGGAGTGGGACGTACACCCACTTCTCATTAATTCTTCAGTAACGAATCTGCCTTAGGTTACTCTCTCCAATGACATCGCTTCTATCATTTATAACATTCATGATTTATTTTATCGTTGGGGTGGGACTCCAGCCTCAATGAAAAGTTTGTACAGGTGGTTTCCATAAGCTAGGCCCCACGATGCATCTATTGTTGTCTTGTACATCATGTTCACAATAATGTGAGCTAAATCAACCGACAATCCATTCATAATCGCCCACATTATGAAAATGTCGAAGTGACTTATATATGCCTTGCTACCAATTTCGGGACAAAGTATGTATGCTACCCGTCGATGCACAAGACGGCCTCTCGCACATAACTCCCCAAAGGTTGGTTTGTGCTTGACAGGGTCAATGCCTCCATAGAGTTGTCTTATGGCCTTTCTTGCGTCATAGGTCTTCACAACTTTGTCGAAATCAGAGGAGTCATCCACACGGTATTTACAAACAGGCAAGTTAAAAACCTCCCTAATGATATCGAGATTTACATTTACGATCTAGGAGTATATATAGCTTTCAAGTGTTGTGTGGTCATCATTGATTGGGTGTAAGTGTGCATAAAAAAAAAAGCGAGTGTACTCCTAATGAATGGGCATTTTCGTGGACACAAAATCTAACCACCCAACTTTCTCAAACATATCCCTCACCTTGATGTCTACCTTATCAAAGCACTCGAAATCTAACAGGTGTGTTACCAGTGTTTCTCTCGCCATGAATGATGCTTCCGGCTGCGATGTTTTTGGCAATGTCTATGAAACTTCATTGTGTGTCCATGTTTCCCGTAGTCACGCCCTCCTCTCCTCCATCATCAATAACGAAGGAGTTTTCGTAACTAGTCTTCGACAACTTAAAAGAACGCGAAGTGATCAGTCTGGCACTTTTGCGAATGGGGGTGGATACCCTTTTTTAATATTTGGAGTTAAGATATATGTTGTAGTTCTCTTCTTCCCCTTTCCCTTTCCCTTCCCCTTCCCCTTCCCCTTCCCCTTCTTTTTGGTCCTCGCACTTGTTGTGCCCTTGGACTTAGTAGCAGGGGGCATAGGCAAAGATGTGGCTGACTAGGAGGTAGAATTGGGAAAAGAGTGGGCGGGCAATGTGACCTAAGTAGGTTTGGCTGATTTTCGAGGTACCTTTGGAGGAGACAAGGCTGGCCTTGGGCGAAGATGTAGGCATGTTAGGCATGTTTGGCTGATTTTCTATTTGGCCATGGGAGGGGGAGGTTTGGGGGTGTTAGCCTTCGCCTTGGCAACATGAGGCTTCGATTTTGGGATCTGAGATGAACTGGGGCTGCTACCTATGGGTTTGGCCTTCATGGAAGGGATGGGTTTGGGCTTGCTGGGTGTTGGTTCCTTCGTCGAGGCCTTACTGCTAGATGGGGTTTCCTTCATGGAGGGCTTGGTGGTGGTTGGGGTTTCCTTCGTCGACTTGCTGAACTTAGATGTGGGATGTGTACTGGAAGGCTTCGTCTGTGGTGGCTTCGATTTGGGGTTACTCCCAGTTTTGGGATCCCTTGTTGTCGTTGTTGGGAGTGGGTTGCCGTTGTCGGTCATCTTTGTTGAACCGAGAGTTTGGGTGGAGAAGATGAGAAAATGACCAAGCACATGGATGATTGTTTTGGTGGTGGTGTGGAGAACATATAGAAACAGAGGATGGACGAAGAAGATGATTTGAAAATGCAAATGCAAGGCCTTGGTTTTGGGTAAGTGGTTTTAGTGGGTGGGTTGGAGTAATAATAACCACCTCCTCCACAACCAATCTACTACTTCCACATTTATCCACCCATCTCGTTTGAAATGACTAATCATTTCAAAATTTTAATTTTGAAATTGAATAACGGTCAAGTGAAAATGGTTTACAAAATCAAATTTGGAAGTAAAAATAATTCTACTGGTGGTTTTTACTGTATTTAACAACTACAGTACAAACAACACAAACTAACTCACAAACCATGCAATAAAACCGTGCGACTAAACATGCAATTTCGATTAAGATTTCCCCTTATACTTTCAAAAATGTACAAAATGAGATGGTTTCCTACTATGGAAGATGTTTCAAGGTAAGTAACATGTGACTTGACTTTGAAAAGAAAAGTCACGTGTGACTTAACCTCGACAAAAATTAGATGCTATGTATACTATACTATCATTATTCATAGTATGACTTAACTAATGCAACAAAAAAAAAAAACAAGAGGAAAGTCACTTAGCTTCAAAAGTTGGTTGTTGGCTTAGCCCTCTGCACGAAGTCTTGTGAATCCTTTGACATGGCTTAATCTCCGGTGTCCACGGCCATGGGGTCATCCATGATAGTAATGTCGACCTGAAAGAACAACGACATACATAAATGGAAGGAAATTAAAATCGAAATGAGTCAATCCATTAGAATGTAGTGTACATGTAATACACTCACAATGTTTGGGTCGCTATGATCGACAACCTTTTTCTTGCCAACCACCCTCTTATTGCCATTGCCACCGCCACTACTTTTTCCCTTCAAAACTTCTTTTTCTCCATCATTTTTTATATTTCCCTGTGTGATAGCATTAGTTAGTTGGCCATTCGATCATAGCAATTAAATATGATGAATATTAGTGATTGTACTTTACCTTCTTCTTTCCCTTGTTCATTGCTAACTCTCCCACTCATTTCATTCTACTCCCTCGAGGTGCCCCTTACGATTATGAGGCGTGTGGTCCTTCAATGGTTGGGTTCCCCCAAAAGGGACCACGGCAGGGGGGTCAACATCCTCCCCTTCATCTTCCATTTCCATTAGCTGCTCTTGCAACCTCTTAATCGTCTCGAATGCGATTTTTATCTTTCGAACACTTATGCTACCAAAATCAGCCATAGTCGCACACCGAGATAAGATGACATCGTAACGATCTAGTTCTGAACTGCCAATCCAACTCCTCTATTATCTTATCACGAGCGTACACACATTTGTAATCCTTTCTCCATCTATCCATTATATATTTTTGGGGAATCAACATCATGTCCAGCTCTTAGAAGACACCAAGGATGTAACAACATAGAATACCCCTAAACTCAAACTCTCGGCACATGCAAATAAACTCGTTGAATTCCTTGTCCTAATATACCGTGTAAATGCGGGGTTTGAGATGATGACATCCATGAGGTATGGTGATGTCTCGCACCTCGAAAATACTAAATCCAGGTCCATCTATATCTTTCCTTGTCTTACAGTTCAATCTCTTCCTCTTTTCTTCTTGAAATCTACTGAAAAGTCTGTCGGTGTATATCCTTTGTATTTGATTAACGTATAGGACGTTAGACAAAGTGTTACGATCTTTATGAAAACACTTGAAGTCATGCTTCTCCTCCTCATATTTTCTTTCTAGTGCTAGAGCGTACCGAGTTATAAAGCGCTTCGAAAATGTCATCGTGTTCAAATACCCATCAAAGAAATGGTTCATGTTCTCGCTCCTTTGAGTCAAAGATATCCCAGCCCAAAACGTATCCCTAATGTACACTGGAACCCATTTTTGCTTTATTTCATATAGTCTACACAGCCAATTATGATTTGACGCCCTCAATTCACATTTTTTCATCATCCCAGCCCAAGCTTCTTCAAAGTAATCCTTGGTTATTGAGTCATACACTACATTCTTCATCATCGAAGTTATTTTTCCCGATCTTTTAGTCCTACAAGTTTCTCGGGTAGCTTCTTCATGATGTGCCACAAACACAATGTATGTTTCGCATTAGGAAGAACTTTTGCAATAGCATCACCTATAGAGGGACACTGGTCCGTGATAATGACAGCTGACTCTTTCCCCATAAATTCTAACTAAGTTTCAAAACATCATTGATAACTTTCCTTGCTCTCATCAGCAAGCAAGGCACAACCCAACAAAATCGAGTGTCTATGAAGGTTAACTCCAACAAAGGTGCAAATGGCATGTCAAACTTATTGGTTAGGTAAGTGGTAAATCACATCTCCAAAGTATTTGAAAGCAATACTTGACCGAGAATCAGCCCAAAACACATGCCTTAGCTCATTAGTCTTACCAACTTTGTTTGCATGGAAAAAACTCATATTATGTTTCCGCTTCTTCAAGAAGTACTGAAGTATTGCCTCAGCATCACCCTCCTTGAGCCTAAGTCTTCTTTCTGCGTCAATGTGGTTTCTAATATCCTTTTCATTGTATGTCAACTGATCAACCCTCCAAAGACGTTAGATGACTCTCGCCATAAATGACTTGCACAATGGGAATTCGTCCTCTATCATTAAGATTTAACCTCTTCTTTGTTGACTCGCTAATAACTTTGTTACACTTGTAGAATCTAGACTTACCTAGGCTCACCGCATGATTGTGTTCTAAGAAACACTGTGTCACGTGCTACTTTCCATCGGTGAACAATCGTACAACCATCCTTGTTTTGCATCCACAACATGAATATAAACCGTAATGCGTCTTCTCACTAGGTTTGGTTTGCCCTTCCCTACAACATGCAAACACGCGCTTGCAAATGATGCCATCTTATCTTTCCGATGACCTAATTTTAATTCTGAATCCTGCACTATTCGCATATCTCTTCAATGCTAAATGGGTTTCCTTGTGGCTGCTAAAGGTCATTCCCACTTCAGGCGGTACCACTTGTTTGTCAAAAAATCCAAGTTCCTCCTCCTCTTCCTCATCGCCCTTTTCGCCATCGCCTTCAAAATCATCTTCACGATCTTCTTCATTAGTATCTATCCATGTCGGGTCCAGCTATGCCATGAGAACCTGGTGCAAAAAACTGTCTCATCACAGACAGTTGGTATTGGCTATGGTTTACATGCACACCATGTCACGCAACTAAACCCTACACAGTAGTCGTCGCCTATGGTTTGGAAAAAATACCACAAATGACAGAATGTAAAGCTAACACATACTACAGCAATACCACAAATGATGAAATGTTCAACTAACACATGCTAAATTTCTGGGGTAGTAAATGCATTTCCATCAAAAAAATGTGCTTCAAAATGCACATTTACTACTTCATTTACCACCTCATTTACTACAACAAACAATCCAACATTGAAGGCAACATACATACGGACATTAAAGGCACTGTTTCAGGAGCCAATCGCCAACATTTTTGAAACTGAGATAAAAAATAGGTTACATGTGCCTTTATGTGGGTTCCCTCTTCCTTGGACTTTACTTCAGTCAGGTATGGACGAGAGTGGTCCCAACCAAACCAGCTCTCGACTGTGAAGCTCTTCTTGTGCCAGAGAATCTCTGTGAAAATGGATCAGAACCAAATGTGGTTGGGTAAAGGGGGAAAGAAAGGTGAATGAGTTGTTTTTTGTGCAAAAAGTTAGTTGTTTTGATTTGGCGCCAATCTTCGAATTTCCCGCCTAAAATTTATGTCCATACAACCAGACAACAAGAGAAAGAGAGGGCGGAGAGAGAGGCAGTTGCAGCTCTGACGTCTCCTGACAGCCCGTACGTGCAGAACCGTACACAACAGAGCCGTCAAGTACTAAATAGCACAGCCTGAAGTGACTAATAAAAATGAAAATAGGGAAAGAAGGATTTTCCTCTCCGGGTGGGATCCACTTTGCCACGTCACCTGCCAGCACACTGGGTGCGTTGATCGGGTGTGCTGGCCAGATAAAATTAGCATTTATATATATCCACAAAATTTTACTTAGTATCTTTTAACTTTAAGTGGGCCAGCATATTTGAACCTATAGTCACTGTCACCTGGCCACGTCATCCCTACATTTAGCCCGCATTTCAAACAAACTAGGCCAATGAAAGTAACAAAGAAACAAAGAGATTTTTGCTTCTTAAAAAAAAAAAAAAAAAAAAAAAAAAATGAAACTATGTACGTACACGTGTTCCGCATTTTCCCGTGTGTGCTTCGCCAGATACTATTTCAAAGCAGCCGACGTGCTCTCTCTACATTTGTATATATATATGCTCGCTCTCTACTTCGATTCCTTAACCGAATCAACACTAATTTACACTCACTTCAATTGACATCATTTTCTAAAATTCACTACCCAAATGGACTGCGAGTACGACTCCGATTGCTCCTTGCCCTTGACTCGGCCTCCACCGACGACCTCGACCGACTCTCCCACGACTCACAAGCGGAGAGCCGGTCGTAAGAAGTTCCGCGAGACGCGCCACCCGGTGTACCGTGGGGTGAGGCAGAGAGGGAGCGGAGGGAAGTGGGTGTGCGAGGTGCGCGAGCCCAACAAACAATCTAGAATATGGCTGGGGACTTTCCCGACTGCCGAGATGGCCGCGAGGGCGTACGACGTGGCGGCAATCGCATTGCGTGGGGAGGGGGCGCCGCTCAATTTCCCCGACTCGCCGTGGGTGCTTCCGCAAGCCCGGTCGGCTTCGGCTAGGGACATTCAGGTTGCGGCATTGGCCGCCGCGGAGGCGTTCCGTCCTTCCACGTCATTGAATTCGTCGTCCTCGCAATCGCATGACGTGGAGACTCCACGTGGCGGAAGCTCGGATGATTGGATGAGGGAGGAGTTTGTAGATGAGGAGGAAGTGTTCAACATGCCCGGGCTGCTGGACAGCATGGCAGAAGGGCTGATGATTGCGCCGCCTTCCATGCAAAATTCCTATAAAGCTCAGTATGATTGGGATGACGTGGACTGCCACGTGGATATGTCACTTTGGCGGCTGTAAACTAGCTAGAAGTACTATATTATTTTTTGAGAAGGTAGAATGGGTGCAACATGTCACATCATAAGACACATTGACTCGCAAGAGCTCGCTCATTCGCGCTTTGGGATGTGGGCATGATCTCAGTGCATAACATGCAGGTCGAGGCCGTACAAACAGCTCTTGTGAAACAATGTGTCTCGCGATGTTACATTGTTGTTGTTATTCTAATAGTTTCCTTTTTTTGGGTTATGGACTTACATACAAATTAAGTACATACTGTGTGAATTAATTGACAGCATAGATAATACAGGTATGATGGTCTCCCGAACCTATATCATATTGTATGAGTATTGGTGTGAGGACATATACATTGTACAAGTTAAATGGAATTTGTGAGTTATTAGATTGTATCATTGTAGTAATATGTTTCTCAAAGTTATTGAATTATTTGCAATTGAAGTGGATAAATAAATTTATATAGCTGATTATTATGGAGAAAAATATATAGATTTCATTGCATTATGTTGTCAGTGCTGATTCGATATGCTATCTTCGTACAAGTTATATATAACACATTCAGGCGCCATTCCTGAATGTACTAAAAGAATACATAAATTAACTACATTTTCTAAAGTAGAAGAATATTTAATTGTCATGCTAGTTAAGTTAGTCTCTTCGGAGATATTCGCTAAAATTAAAACTACGTAATATGAGGTACTTCTGTATTGTCAGGTGCATCTATATAATCAAACAAATTACATTCCATAAATTATAGCGCAATTAATTAACTAATTACTATTGTAGTGTCAAATTAATGAATCTTAAATTGCACCAATATATATGATAAATTTCAAAGAAGACTAATAATTGTATTAATGTGAATAAATTGAATACCATAAGGTGCTCTTATTTATAGAGCTGAACAAAACATAAAATAAGGAAAGTTTCCTAATACTACATAAATACCAAAATATAGAAATTACCTAGCTAAATATCTAAACTACGGAAATATAACAACTACTATAATTTCATTAACAATATACATTGTACATATGATTTGAGGTGCTTGCATTTGATAAATTTCTACATCTATTTTCTTGGCTCTAACTTTTGATTGAAGCTGGTACATGTACCCATTTTAAACACGAAATTTAAGTATTTAGCGATCATGTGTCATTAATACATCTCAATATATACGTTGGAAGTGTATCCAACGATGAATGGTAGGTGCCTAAAGTCTGTACTAAGCATTTTCCTTGACCAAATGTGAATTGATACCATTTGAGGTAAGACTTAAGACAAGGGATGTGGAGACGAAGTCAAAGCCAGACGGTCCACTTCATCAAGAGACCAGAAGTACGTTTTGGCACATGATTCCACTCAAGCATACGTTGAACTTACGTGAGAGAGACCACAGGCCCGCACGTGACCACGTGGGCCTTTAACAGTGACTTCTCCATTAACACTGAGCCATACACGTGGCGTTAAAAATTGTGTTCGTTTGATCCTACGCCCATGTCGGTCGTGTGTTCTTCGACGTTTAAGTGGTTGCGGTTTCGAGCTTTTGCTTTTCTTTCACACGTGGCGAAAGGGCTGGTCGACAGCTGGCAACTGCAGTCGCATTGAAGTAGTCCATCCTTCCATTTATATATATATAATAATATATAGGTGGTTGCAGGCTTTAACACACTAATTAAAGTGACGTTAATATTATGTTTATTTTTTATTTTTAACTTTTTAACACGAAAAAAGAAGTGGTGAAATGTGTATATAAAGTAGGGGTGGCAATTCGTGTCGGTGAGTCGTAAACGTGTCGTGTCATAAACAGGTCGTAACTCATATAATGCAAACCCATTACATGACATGTTTATTAATCGTGTTAATCGTTTTCGTGTCTAAGTGGGTCGTGTTAAACATGTCGTGTATTCGTGTCACCCATTTAATAAATATTGTATTTAAAAATTTAATTTTATTTAAACTTATATAATTTGGTTAGTACTTTTTAAAACATATCTAAATGATTAAATTCGAACAAACATACTAAAATAACCAATAAAATATAATGTGGTTGTATATAGTCGTTAATTTTACTTTCCTTTTTCATTCAAGTCTTTATTACTCATAATAATAAAGCAAAAATGACTCGTAATAATAACATAAACAAAATTATAAAAATCATCTAAAAAAATATCTAAAATTTACTTTGGTGAAAAGTTTTATTTTTTCTTAATAAATAATTATTAATAAAATCTAAAACACAAATAATATATTAAAAGTAAAATGAATCTTTCCTCTCGAATATAAAATAAAATATGATAAAAAGATGTCTATAAAAAAAATCATGCTATTAACATGCATTCAAATGAGTGAATTTTGTACCAATCTATTTATTATACCATATTTATTATTATACATTATTCTTTAGTCGTGTTAATCGAATCATAAACGAGTTAAGCAGGTTGACATGTTAATGACTCGTTTATTAACCGTGTATAAACGTGTTAACATGTTTATGACACAAACCCACTTAAGCCAAACCCACGACATGTTTATTACGTGTCGTGTCGTGTTAATCGTTTCATGATCAAAATTGTCAACCCTAATATAAAGTGTTAAAAGAGCAAAACAACTTGTGATTTTGAAAAGTAATTGATCTAAAACAAACTATATAAATTGAGGGAGGGAATAGTTTTTTTCTCTTTTTTTTTTTAAAAAAAAAAAAACTAGAATGATAATGGAAAGTCATACTCTAATATACATTGACTCATAAAAAGTTACCCACATAGCCTCGTCTAGAGATGCAAATGTAGAGGGTAGGGGATGGGGACCTCATCCCATTCCCGCTGAAGAATTTATCCCCCCATCCCCACATCCATCCCCACGTAGAGATGAATTTTCATCTCCGTCTTCGTGCCTGTTTAATCCATGCGATGATGGGGAATCTCTATAAGGAAAGTTTTTTTTATTTAATTTTCAATTGAGGATCCTCGTGGAGATTTACCGAGGGGAAATATTTCTTCCCACTTAATTTTTGTCAAAAAAATTATGAAAAGTAAAGTGTCAAAGACACATACATATTTATATGTGTATTGATATTTTTAAATAGTATTTAGGCTTATTAGGCAAATGTATCCTGATGTTTCAAGGTTTTTGCAAAAATATTTTAACATTTAAATTTTGACGAAAACATCATATTGTTTGAATTTTGACAAAAATATCATAACCTTTTGATTTCTTGTAAATTGTATCATCACTTCCTATATATTTTTTTAGTGAATTACACTTAAAAATATAAAAAATTTATGCATACAATTTAAAATATTATTTCATATAAATACAATTGGTATGTAATCTAGTGACCATTCATCACTTTTATTGTTGTTTGATATATAATAATTACTAGCAATGATATGATTTGCATGAAATTAAAAGGTTATGATATTTTTGCAAAAGTCGAAACGTTAGGATATTTTTGCAAAAATCATGAAATTTTAATATATATTTGCCTATTGCTAGCATATGCATATATAGTAGTTATTGTAGTTTGGTAATTTGTACAATAAGGTTTTGTAATTTTTTTTCAATTGATTCTAAATTTATAAAATGTAAATATAGTTGCAAACCATTCAAAACGAAATATATAATTAATGTAGTTTGATAATAAAAATATTTAATTTATTTAACTAAATAAGTTAAAATTATAAATTTCATAGGATTTGTTTGTTATATGTATCACTAGTGTTTTGAGGTAGAAATCATGGAATATATATACATATATATAAAATACTTATATATAATATATTATATATGATATTATATATATGGGAACGGAGATTCCCGCAGAGATTACTAATGAGGATTTCCTATTGGGATTCCCGCGGATATATCTTTTTAATATTTTTTCAATATAATTTGATTGATGGACAAGTACTCTACTTGAAAAATGTTCAATTTGCAAACCAAGACAAAGTCTTGTTTTTCCAAGTTCTTTCATCTCGAATTCCTTTTTCAAGTATTCAGATGTTCTAACGATGTTGTCGTGGTTTCCCACTATATTTAAATCATCAACATATACAACAATAATCACAAATCATGTTGATGATCTTTTAATGAAGACACATGGGCAAAGCGGATTATTTACATATCATTCTTTAAGTAAATAATCACTAAGACGTTTGTACCACATTCGTCCGGATTGTTTCAATCCGTACAAAAACCTTTGTAATTTTATAGAATGCATGTCATTAGGTTTTGATTTTATTTCTTCGGATATTACAAATCCTTCAGGGATTCTCATATATATCTCACTGTTTAGGGATCCGTACAGATATGCTGTAACGACATCCATTAAATGCATATCAAGCCCTTCAGAAACTGCAAGGCTTATCAAGAACCGAAATGCGATTGCATCTATAACAGGAGAATATGTTTCCTCATAATCGATGTCAGGTCTTTGTGAGAAACCTTGAGCTACAAGTCTTGCTTTGTACCTTGTAACTTCATTTTTTTCATTTCTCTTTCGTACAAATACTCATTTATATCCAACAGGTTTTACGTCATCTGGCGTTTGAACAATCGGTCTAAAAACCTCTCGTCTCCTTAACGAGTCTAGCTCTGTTTAGATAGTCTCTTGCCATTTTTGTCAATCATGTCTTTTTCGACATTCGTCGACTGATCGTGGTTCTGGATCATCATCATTTTCACATATCTCAAAGGACACATTGAAAGCAAATATATCATCAGGAACAAATTTATTTCAATCTCAAATCTTACCAGAGTTTAAATAATTTAGTGATATCTCATTATTTTAATCTTTTTCATCTTTTTCTAGAGGCAGTTGTTCCTCGTCAGAATCAACTTGTTCTGACAAATCCTTATCAAAGGATTCTTATGCTTTCTCATGAGTATTTTGATTTGTATTTATTTTTACTCCCGTTTTCCTATTTCGATGAATTGTATCATTTGAACCAAGTGGTCTTCTACACTTTAAGCGTTTCGTTGGTTCTTGTGCATTTTGTTGCACATAGACATCAATTCTTGCATGAGCCTTTACAGCTGGAATATGTGATTTTGTCACTTGTTTTGCATCAGTAAATGCATCAGGTAATTGATTTGCGATTTTTTGCAAACGAATGATCTTTTGAACTTCAAGTTCACACTGATTTGTGCGTTGATCATAATGTGATAAAGTTGATGCATTTCAAGCAATTTCGCGTCATTCCTTTTGAATTGACTTCTTATCTCCCCCTAATGGTGGGAAAATTGTTTCATCAAAGTGACAATCAGCAAAACGTGCAGTAAATAAATCCCTTGTTAAGGGCTCAAGGTATCATATAATGTGCGATGAGTTAAATCCAACATAAATCCCAAGTTTTCGTTGTGGACCCATCTTAGTTCTATTGGGAGGTGGTATAGGAACATACAATGCACAACAAAAAATTTTCAAGTGTGAAATATTTGGTTGTTGACCTAAAATGAGTTGCATAGGGGAATGTTTATGGTATGCAGTAGGCCTATAACGAATAATAGATGATGCATGAAGGACTGCATGTCCCCAAACTGAAGTTGATAACTTAGTTCTCATGATTAAAGTCCTAGCAATTAATTGGATGCGTTTAATCAAAGATTCTTCCAAACCATTCTGGGTATGCACGTGTGGAACATAATGTTCAATGGTAATTCCTATAGACATGCAATAATTTTTAAATGCTTTAGATTGAGATTCTCTGGCATTATCAAGACGGATGATCTTGATTGGGTTGTCAGGGAAATGTGCTCTTAACTTAATGATTTGTGCTAAAAGTCTAGCAAATGCAACATTGCTGGTCGAAAGCAAATAAACATGTGACCACCTAGTTGATGCATCTATCAAAACCATGAAATATCTAAATGGTCCACAATGAGGATGAATAGGTCCACATATGTCTCCCGAATGCGTTCTAAGAAAATTGAGGATTCCGCCAGCAATTACACTTGGGGATGGTTTAACTATCAATTTACCTTGAAAACAACTAGCACAATTATAATCACCAGCTGAAAATATTTTGTGACTCCTTAAAGGATGTCCATGCGAATTATTAATTATTATTCGCATCATCGATGATCATGGATGACCAAGCCGATCATGTCATAAAATGAATGTCTTTGGATCATTAATTTTCTTATTTAAGACGACATTCATTTCGACATGCCTTATATGAGTAAAATATAATCCAGAGGATAAAGCTGAGAATTTTTCTAACACTTCTTTTTTCCCATTTGAAACCAATGTGACATAGAGAAATTCTCTATTATTTTCGTTCATGGTTTCAATGTGATATCCATTTTGTCGAATATCTTTAAAAGCTGAGTAAATTTCTTCTGAATTTTTCAGAGTATAAAGCATTGTCAACATGAATTGTTTTTCCCCCAGAAAACATAATATTTGCTCTTCCATAGCCATTAATCAAATTGGAGATGCCAGATATTGTTTGAACATTAGCCTCAGCTAAGTTCAAATTGGAGAAATATTCTTTGTTTTTAAGGGTTGTGTACGTTGTAGCACAATCAGCAAGACATATATCTGTGACGGCCCCAAACTCCGAGGCAAACCGGGTACCGCCACGTCGCATGCCACATCACCGCACACTTAATTTTGACTGCCTGCGACCTACACCTTTATACGTACCTTATTCGCCTTAACTTAGTATTTATGGAAAATTTTATGGACATTCACATTAAATTGACTAAGTTAAGTTGTTCACGATTTATCGAATTATTATAAATTAACATTTAAGCGGAAGTCTTTGAAGCATGCAAACACGGTAGAAATAAAAAGTTTGCATGGTTGATTAACCCTATAGTGTGGAAACTCGACATTTGATACCATGTATATCAAGAGCAACAAAAGTACAAAAGGAGAGCATATACATGTATCAGGTGTACAAGTCCTTCCCAAAAATTTCATAAAACAGTAAATAGATGCATACAACCACTTACGCAAAAAGTGACGGCTCTCCTAACTTAAACGTAGTCGCCTAAGACGCCCTTGCCTCGGCTCGTCGCAGGATCTGCGATTTGTCACAAAAAACAATGACAAATCCCAGGTGAGTAAATCCCAGAGAACGTTAGCTAATATTCACGAATTCCAATGAAACGGCTACAATTCATGCAATTTAAATAAAGGACAAGAATAAGGAAATTTGCATGAAAATAAGTCGTTGAGAAGTCAAATTTGGACACGAGTGTAGCGTGACAGAGAACCCCGGTCGACATACGGGAGTCTTCGTAGCTAAACCGAGAGGAACCATTGACGACCACCTCGCCAAACATCTCACGGTCGAATGAGAGGAACCATTGAACGGTAGAACCCCATCCAAACATCTCTCGAGAGGAACCATTGACGTAGACTTAGGACTACGTCAAACATCTCTCAACCTATGGGATTCGCGGAGAATAGTCACCGCGTAGCCCTAACATGACCAATTACTCGAACGGCGCGGGGTAGCTAGCCCCGGGGTGTGAGTCCGTGCCATGCCCGACCACGTCGACAAACACACGTACACACGTGGGAGTGGATGAACAGTAAATGATCAGCAATAAATAGCACAATGGAATAATTGAAATGCAAAATAAAGTAAGTGTCATAAAAGAATTTTAACTAATTTTCTCGTGGGATTACTTACCTCAAGCAATCACAAATATTTCTCCAAAGTATCCCGCACACGCCTCGAGATACGCACCCGACACCCGACTATAGCCTCATAACTCCCTGGTGTTCATTTATACCATTTTTATTATTTTAGAGTCACATCAAGAGAATTCATAATGTGTGACCAAAAATTTGAGATTTTATTTCAAAAAGTTTAATTTTTGGCATACTTTTTGAGTTATACCGGGGTGCCGACGCCCAAAATGTCCTCAAAACTACTTTTTTATATTTTTCCCATTTTATTATATTTTTCTTGATTTTTTTGAATTTTTCCATAATTTTCTAGCTATTTTCCCTATTTTTCTGATATTTATTTGATTTAAGAATGTATTTTATTTATATTTTTAAAATTTTTAATTAATTTTGGGTGGGTTGGGCCCGAACCGGGCCCGGCTCGGCCCGACCCGGGCCTGGGCAGCCCGGCCCGCCTGGGCCCTGGGCAGCCAGACCCACACGGGCTGGCCAGCAGGCCCAGCCTGCTGGCTTCATCTTCCCCAAATCGTCTCTGCATGGCAGAGACGATCTCTTTTTTTTTTTTTTTTTTTTTTTTTTTTTTTTTTTTTTTTTTACACAGCAACAACAATTTCAACAACATCAACAACCTAACAACAACAATTTCACTCACCTTGATCAATGGAGGTCTTTGCGAACGTCGTCGTTGCTGACGCCCCGCTGCTGGAGCCGCTGCCGGAGTCCGCCTGCGCCGCTGGTGAGCTCCGCCGCAAGTCGTCCCCGACCTCTCTCTCTCTCTCTCTCTCTCTCTCTCTCTCTCTCTCTCTCTCTCACTCTCTCCTTCTCTTTCTTTGTTCTCCTTCCTTCTCTTTCTCCCTCTCTCTTTCTCCTCCCTTCCTTCTCTCTTTCTCCCGATTTAAAGGAAAAAATTTTTTTTTATTATTTGGAGAGGAGAGGGAGTAATGATGAGTGATGGAGATGGAGTAATGATGAGTGATGATTGATAGGGTGATGTGATGTGTGATGTAACAGCTAAATCTCATACTACCCCGTACACCCGCGTTACGCGCACACCGCGACGTCGCACACTCTCGTCACTACACGCGCACAACGCGACTAATAAAATGTCAAATAATGCGATGCTAATTATTTAATATTAGTAAAATAAATAAACACTCACATACAAAAATAACAAATTTTACCTCGTTAGGCGTGCCCTGGACTTTTCTGCGACGTCCACGTGGGTCTGAGCTTAGGGTCTTAATCTGAGATTGTCAGTTAATCGGGATTAATTAAAGCGGGTCGTTACAATATCGCTCTTATTTGATTCATGATTTGAACACATGATTTGTTGATCTATCTAGACAAAAAATGTTTGACAAATTAGAAAAAAAGTCATATTTCATTCTTAATAAGAAACTAGTACATATAACTAAGAAGCATAAGAAAAACTAGTACATAGAATTATTGAAAATCATTACATATGGTCATTATAAATATCGAGATTAGTGTTTGGATCATCATGAAAATTCGGGACATTCATATAATTGATGTCCGACGAGCCATCTCCGACAGTGAAGTTCATCTCAACTGTTTTGCCTTTCTCCTTTAAGGAGGCTTGATAAAGATCAATAAAATGCTTAGGCGTGTGGCATATATGAGCCCAGTGGTCTTTTAGACCATACCTGTGACATGGTTGGTCACGATTACGAGCATGCCCATTTCAAAGCAGTATTTTTCCCCTTATTTTGAACGACGTTATTCTTATTCCATTTATTTTGGAACTTATTGCCACAAAATTTAGAATAGGGATTGCCACGATCTTTGCTGATTGATCATTTCCCACTTCCACGTCCGTGGTTTTTCTTTCCTTTACCGTTTTTATGGTCATTATAGGATGTTGCATTTGCTTCATTAATTAAAGTGGAACCAGTTGGACGGGAGTTGTAGTTATTCAATAGAAGCTCATTATTTTGTTCAGCCACCATGAGACAAGAAATTAATTCGAGTACTTTTTAAATTGACGCGCTAGATATATTTTGTTGTAACATGTGCATTCGAGGCATGAAAAGTATTGAATGTTTTTTCCATCATTGCCTCATCAGATATATTTTCTCCACACTGCCTCAAACGAGAGGTAATATTAAACATGGTGGAGTTATACTCACTGACTGTTTTGAAATCTTGTAGCATAAGATTCAGCCAGTCGTTTTGAGCTTGTAGAAATATCACCGTCTTTTGGTGATAATATCGCTCTTTCAAACTGAACCACAAGGTGATAGGATCTTTTATAGTAAGATACTCACTTTTTAGACCTTCATGGAGATGACGGCGAAGGAATATCAGTGCTTTTGCACGGTCTTGCATTGATGTTTCATTTCCTTCTATAATAGTTTCTCCTAAGTCTTTAGCTTTGAGATGTATCTCGACATCCAGTTGCCACGGCAAATAATTATTTCCAGTGATATCAAGAGCAACAAATTCAAGTTTTTGAAGGTTTGCGATAGTCTGAAAATATGTCAAGAAATTAAGTAAATAGTTTTTCTCTTTTATATAAAATAAATAATATATGGTTAAATATATGTTCACAACTTGATTATTAATATGCAAAATGTACTACTTGTATGAGTTGGTGGGACAACCTCCAGGTTGGGTGGCGAGACGAAGTCTACTTAAAATCATGCCTCCTCGAACGGGATAACCCGTCTTCCTTTCAATGTTTAGCTTTACCGGGGACAAGGCTTACCCACTATCAACCCAAACTCATAACACTATTCGCAATATAAAAAATCAAGAATAGAATATAATTAATCGTTTGTAGTATAGCGAGAAAACTAGTTATGTCACATATTGACTTTTGATTTCTGATGTAGAAGATTGTACAAGACGCAACTACAAAGCATACTTTCGCAATTGGTGACGTTATAATGCATAGTTTATGAATAAAGTATGCATATAGAAGTGATGCATGTAATAAAAGGAAGCAACCATGATAGTATAGAAATAAATTGAACTTATTTAAATAACAAAAGTTATACCTTCCTAGCTTTGTCTACTTAACAAGCCTTCTTGAACTTCAAATCTCCTTAATGCTAGAGCAAGCTCGTGCTAATAACGTGTTGTAAATTGAGTTGGAATTTGATAAGAACTAGAAAAGGAAATAGAAGACTAAGAACTTTACTACTATAAACTACTACTACAAAGGAGAAGAAAAGAAATGAGATAGTTGGAATGAGATGTTTTCATTCAACTTGGTATGTTTTTACAATGAGGTTAGCACCCTTTATATAGGCTATTTGGTAATGATGATAAATATACTTTATACAATGTGTACAAGTAACACATACACCCTAGGGCTGGCAATTCGTGTCAGCGAGTCGTAAACGTGTCGTGTCGTAATTATCCTAAACATGCACACGACACGTTTATTAAACGAGTCACTATTTGTAAACACGACACACGACACGTTTAATAAACAGATAACCTATTTATGACACGTTTAACACGTTTATTAAACATGTCATGTTTAACATGTTTAACTCGACTCGTTTGTGTACTTGTTTATCAACCTGTTAAACATGCTACTAGATTAATGATATATCACTACAAAATCAATACAAACAACATAAAATATAAAAATATAAACTCATCTACCAAGTTATATCAATGTTGTCACATAGAAATGGACAAAATCTAAGTTTAACAAGGAAAAATTAAAAATACAAGTTCTCAAATAGTCAAGTTCAAGTTTAATAACCCAACTACAAGGTTATATGAAGTTAACATAGAAGTAAGAGATAAATTCAAGGTTAATGAGCAAAAAAAGGCTTCGAGTTCTCTAGTTTCCAACAGAGTTTGAGCAAGTAGTTGACCGTGGATCATCACTCACACTCAAGTTAAGTACATCTTCTGTAATACTCTCCAAATCCAGCTTGCCATCTTGCCCTACAACAAATAAAAAATGGAGTTTATTAATAATTATAAAGCTTGAGATACTAAAGATAGATAACAGTAAAAATGTCAAAAATAATATAACCTTCTAATCCTGCACATATCCAATCTCGCAAGCAAATAATTGTTTCTGCATTCTCCGGCTTAAGAGAAGATCGATATCGGTCAAATACACGTCCCCAACACCGAAAGAAGTTAAGAGCAAGCGACAGTAGACACCGGGATGCTCAATATATCTCGAGCCATTGAAGCTAGATTAGGATAACGGAATTGATTTGACTTCCAAAAGTCAAGGATATCCAACTTCACATGTCTTGGCATCTTTGGTTCATCTAAGTAAAGCTCCAATTGACACTTCAATGAATTGCATCTAAATTCGTTGGATGACATTTCATCAAATTCCTAAATCACATAACAAATAACATTTTAAAAAGAAATACAACAATATAGCTATAATCTCAAATTAATTGGGTCTTACTACATCGATAAAACATACTATATAAAATAAATAAAATAAGATTCTTACCTTGAATGCTTCCATAGTGTCAAAGGTGTCATCATTCCTAACATTATTAGGGTCATTACCTAATGCATTGGAACTTGAAAGTTGAAGAGAAGGGATTGACTTGTAAGCATCAAATAAACTTTGCAACTTGGTGTTGAATTGATGAAATTCAAGAGAACATTCCCCATAAATCTTCGTGTAGACAAAGTTGATAAAAGTCATCTTATAACGCAGATCCAACACACATGCAATAGCCAAAGTTGCACAAAATTCAGACCAATACTTCTCAAATTTCAACCACATCTTACTTGCCATAACTTTCAAGTGCTCATTATCACCTTCTATTTTTTTTTTTTTTTTTTTCAATTCTATGTAACACAAATATACGGCAGAAAATACAAATTCAATGTAGGATAATTGGTGTCGAGAAAACATTAATGTGGAATCATAGAACACTTTAAGAAAAGAACAAAATTGTTCTATTTTTTCCCACTCCACTTTCGAAGGACAATATTTATAGTTTGAATCAATTAAATCCAAGTGTTGGAATGCCCGACGATGATGAATAACACTTTGCAAAGCATAAGATAAGTTGAGTTCCACCTAGTTGACACATCTTGACTTAATCATTTATTCTCACTCGATACCAAGCTAACACATTCAAGAAACTAATGTTTTCGTGCTTGAGATCCCTTCACATATCTGACACTCTTTCGAATTTTGACAATTGATGGATCAACTCCTTTCATTCCTTCTTGAACAATCAAGTTAAGAATGTGGGCACAACATCTCATATGAACATGATCGCCTTTGCATACAAGTAAGTCTTTAAGATTCAATTCATCTCTTAAAGTGTCAACCGAAAGATCATTAATATAAGCATTGTCTAATGTGATACTAAAAACTCTCCCTTCAAGCCCCCATTCACACAACAAATTATGAATTTTCGTAGACAATGCAAGTCCTGAATGAGGAGGAGGCATGAACGTATAACTTAAGACTCTCTTTTGCAAAGCCCAATTATTATCAATAAAATGGCATGTCAAACACATATATCCATCAGTGGTCAAAGAAGTCCATAAATCTGAAGTAAAATATATCCTCCCAGGAGCGTCATCCAACAAAGACTTAACAATTTCCTTCTCCTTTTTATACCTATTAATTATATCAGCCTTCGCAGTATTTCTTGTCACAAGTTGAACATCTTTATACAAATAAATAAACAACCTCTTTATGCCCTCATAATCAACAAAATTAAAAGGCAAATCATGCATCACTATCGCTTCAGTTATCAACTCACGAAACCTTTCAAGATCAAATTTAGATGAACCAAAAGAAATAGAACCACTATCTTGTGAAAGGAACAACTGACTAATATCATGATGCTTTCTTTTAAGACAAGATGCAGTGTGTCGTTGCAAGTTACCTGTGCCGAATCTACTATCATGGATGTACTCCAATTTACAGTAGTTGCACTTTGCCATTTTCCTCCCATCTATGCCTTTTGGAAGTTCTTCGAAATGACGCCATACAATAGAAGTTTTATTTCTCTTTCTCTGGAGATTTGTATCTTTATCACAAGTATCATCATCATCATTAGTATGTTCAAGTTCAATATCATCAATAGTGTTGGTGTCAAACTCATCATCATTGATCTCATCAAGAATGTTGTCCAACTGCAGCACATTAAAATCAACAACACAAAGACAATATTTATAAAAAATAGTCAAAATCAAATTTTTGAGACCTAAAAAAAGAAATCTTGCGTCTACAATTTACATTAACCATTTCTAATTCGATGCAATGCAAGGAAGATCTAGGAAAAAAATCAACACACAACCGCATCATGTAGCATAGTATGTAGCAAACTAGCAATACCTAAAATTATTAAGTAGTACACTAGTTCTTTTTCACAATAATTCATGAAACCCTAAATCCCTAATTAAAAAACAGTTGGTAGGAAAAACAAAAAAAAAAACAAAAAATGGCGTGATGGCGATGCTCTTGTCACTAATAAGTTCCTCAAAGCGTGAGTGAGGTTGGGGGTTAGGGAAGAAGGTTGGAGGTTCGGTGGTCGTGCTTTGGATGGCGAGGCGGAGGTGCCGTGTCGGTGCCGATCACCATGGATTTCGAGTGGCGTGGGGCGGTGGTGGAGGAGGACCGGGTGGAGAATGGAGATGTTGTTGTCGTCGTCGTCGTCGGGCGATCGAGGCGGGATCGAACCGCGAGATGGGTGGGGGACCGAGGGCGGACCGAACCGCGAGATGGGTGGGGGACCGAGGCGGACCGAACCGCGAACCGCGTGATGGGTGGGGACCGAGGGCGGGATCGAACCGCGAGATGGGTGACCGAGGGCGGACTGAACCGCGAGACGGGTGGGGGGAGAGATGGGTGGGGGATCGGAGGTGGAGATGGGTGGATGAGCAGAGGCGGAAATGGGTGGAGGCGGAGACGATTTTGTTACCGAGACGGCCGAGAGTCGAGGTCGAATCGTCGAGAGAGAGAGAGAGAGAGGGTGAGAGAGATTTTGTTACCCGAGGTTGAAGTTGAGGCAATCTCCTTCTTCCTTGTTGACTCACGGTGGAGCTCTTGCTCTTCGCGTCGTCATCGTCGTCGTCGTCACCCAAGGTGGAAGAAGAGCCGAAGTCCGAAAAGGTGGAAGTGGTGCGATTGCCTTTGATAACTTGATAGGGTTTTGATAAGAGTTGAAGGGAAATAAAAAATTTGTATTTATATGAGTGATTATTGATTACCGATTAATTATATGTAAATAATTATGCGAGTCATAAATGAGTCACGGGTTAACATGTTAATGACTCGTTTATTAACCGTGTATAAACAAAGTTAACTGTTTATGACCCACATCCACTTATGCCAAACCCACGACATGGTTATCACGTGTCGTGTCGTGTCGTGTTAAACGTTTCATGACCCAAATTGCCAGCCTTAATACACCCCATGTCATACAACACATTACAAGTAATTTGACAATACATGGAATAATTGGTGTACATTGGAAATGATTACAAGTAACATGACAATATATAGACAAGTGGAGGTACTATTAAGTGAGAAATACAAGTTCCATGACAACACAATATGTTGGTGTACATACATGGTCATCCATACTCCATAACAACTATTAATTTTTTTAATTTTTTTGGGTTTGGTTGTTTCACGCGTTGATTGGGTCAGCTATTTAATTCCCCATTCAAATGTGGTCACACCTAATATTTTTTCTTTATTTTTTGGTCGTGTGGTTGGTGATATTTTTTGGTATTTGTGGCTAGTGTCGAATCAAAGACCAAATTATTAATTCTGGCCAGAGTAAGTAAGTCTGACGGGCTGGGCTTGTTTTATGGATTCCTACATAGTTGTTAAATTTTAGTTGTCGGCTCTAAAATCCACCCAAAGTCAGTTTGACAGTCACAAAAAGTCCAGCCCCAACAAATGAATCTGATGGCCCGAAAGACCAGCTCAACCTTATTCAGTCGAGTTGGTGTTAGCATATATTATTTCTTAGTAAGTTCAAAAGATATTACTTTGTTAGCGGCAAACCCAGCTCGAGCTTGAAGTAGTCGATTATGTCTGGATATCAAGTGATCTATACAAAAAAAAATAAAAAAATATTACTTCTTAACCAACGGCTAGTACATTTGGAATGGTTTGGTACTCCGACGGCTTAAGAAGATGTCTCGAGTTCGAGACTTCACAAATGTATAAGTCACTCTTTGTGAGAGCTTTACCCACTAGTGGATCGACTCAGCTCGAGTTCGGAATAATTGGTTAAATTTGGATACCGAATAGTTCGGACCAAAAAAAAAAAATTATTATCTTAATGGACACGACATGAAAAACTGAGAAAAAAATTTATTTATTAGTCAACGACTGGTTCGCTAATATGGTAGGTACTTAGTTCCCTCCTCAAGCGAGGTCTTAAGTTTTAAAAAGTCGCATGAATGAAAAAATTGGGTTGAAACATGAGAGGGCTGCCCTCATATGATGTCAGGCAACATCTGGGTAAAAGAAAAAAAATGAGTGGGGAAGAGTGTTGTAGTCACTTAGTAGTAGTTCGTACGAAACTGGAGCCTTAATTAGCCGGGCCTTTTAGGCATCGGTATCTCGCGACCTAGACCCCCCAAAATAATATCGTTTATTGTTGGTTTTGTTTTAGGAGTGTCAGATAAATTTAATGCCCCTTAAATATTTACAAAAATTTTAAAAACCTTCATATAAGTCCGAACTTATGAGTCCAAGTAGATTTATTGTGTAATTAATTATGTGTTTTTTTAGTTAATTAATTATGTGTTAAATTCCTTAATTACCTTTTAAATTTTAAGAGAAATCCTAAAATATGTGTGGAAGTCTTCTTGTGACTAGTCCATTCAATCATAATCAACTTTTGTTCAACATTTTAACTTGAACAGTCGATTGGTCAAATACTAGCCAGAATTGACGATTATACATATGATATCAACTTACAGACTTCTAAACCAATCAAACAAGATTAATTTCTCTTATTAATCCAAGTAACAAACTACACAAATGCAATATATATCTAGAATCTATAGAAATTTAAGAACCCACAAAAAAAAGACCCAATCAAAAATGAGTAACGCGTTAAGCTAGACTGACTTGAAGTCTAGTTCTATAGTTTGTTTGTTTGACAAGAAATTTAATTTAAAGAGTTAGACTGGTCAAGCAAAAAAAACTAAATATACATACACATCTTGAATTGTAGTATAAATGTTACAGCTCGCAAAGATCAAATTAAAATCATCAACATTCACATAATTTGGAGAGGCAGATTGATATATCTTCATCAATCCTTAAGAGGTTGTCAACGAAGCAATTCATTAAGGCGTAAAATTCGGAAACCGACAGACATGCAGACCGGTGAACACTTCTCCTTATCACAACAACAATACTACAAATTCCCACATCAAAAAATTGTGCAACCAAGGCCACTAGAAGCAGCAATGGAGGATTCAGATGATGATCAAGTCCAAACAATCCTAACGGAGTTGTTGCACGAAAGCGAGGAGTGGCTGAGGAGGGCAATTGTGAAGTACCAAGAAAGGTGTTTGAAGAAATTAAAGGGCACTGATGAGGAGGATTTTAGGAGGAGAGCTATGGTGAAGGTTTTGAAGAGGCTGCATAGAGTTGTGGTGAGGCATAATTATAAGGGTAGTCAAGAGGGGTTATCAGTTAAGGTGAAAGCCCAAAAGATGAGGAGGAATTTGAGTGTAGGGTCCCCTAGAGTGACAAGTAGAGGTTTGGGGGAGAAGAGGAGGCATTGAAGGTGGAGAGGTTCAAGATTAAGACTCCTGATTTGGGAGTTGTTAAAGAGGAAGACCATGGTACTACAAAAAAAGTCGGTAGCAGTTGATGACATCTCCAATGGAAACTACTGCTACAAGATTTTTTTTTTTTTTTGTTAAATCAATGGGGTGCCTTGTTCAGTATGATTTGTGCTTTTTTTTTTTTTTTCTGTAAGATTTATTTATTATTAAGTATATTCATTTATTCATTATTAGTTTCATTTTATTTACATTATTCTAAATTTGGTGCTAATTAATAGCTCATCAATTGGCAAAGATATGCTAACATTTTACTGTGTATGGGAATCCTCCTTTTTTTTTTTTTTAAGAAAGTAACTAATTTTATTAGTTAATTTGGTAAAACTGTACATGATCCTAAAAACCTAAGGACCCAACGTTCTCAAATTCTCATCATAAAGACCTTTAAAGAACTTGAGAAAGTTCGCCACCCTCGCTCCAAATCAACTAGGTTGAACCCATCACCTTACTCAATAGTTAGACTGGCCCCATTGAAATAAGGGAAAAATCTCGAGAAAAAAAGGAGCCAACACAAAATATGGGAAAAATATTTCCAAAATCATTGACCGCCATATCATTGGCTAGTACGCCGATGATGAGAATATGAGAACGTTGGGGTCCTTAGGTTTCATGGATTATGGATAGTTTTACCAAATTAACTAATAAAATTAGGTACTTTCTTTAAAAAAAAAAAAAGAATTCCCATACTCAGTAAAATATTAGCATATCTTTGCCAATTGATGGGCTATTAATTAGCACCAAATTTAGAATAATGTAAATAAAATGAAACTAATAAAGAATAAATGAATATACTTAATAATAAATAAATCTTAAGAAAAAAAAAACACAAATCATACTGAACAAGGCACCCCATGGATTTAACCAAAATATTCTCATCAAATCTTTGAAGAACTGAAAGCTCTCATTTCATTAAAGATTGCAATCCTCTTTGTGATATTCAGTCTAAGTTGATTCTAGATCTTGGCAGAATATATATAGTCAAAGTTATTAATATTGAAATTCTACTAATAGACCTGATCATGGGCTTAGGCACGGGTTTCCCTTCCAACCTAAACTAATTAATATGGATTTAGGGTTTAGATTTGAAGAAGTTTATGTAGCTAGGCTTCGTTCAAGAGTTTAAGTTGGGTTTGCATTAATTTGTCAACCTATGGACGACATTGTAAGCATTCTTTAACATAAAATACAGACCAAATAGAGAATTACATGCGGAAGCGTTTAACTGATCTCTTAAAACCAACAAGATTTCATCGTCCTCATGAGCCTTATAACTTTCGACACCTTGTTTGATGGTACAAGTGCTATGTGGCGGCCCCGCGCCTCGAGGGGCCAGGTGGGTGCTGTTTCTCGCCCTGTGGGCTCCGCTGCACCGTCCACTTCACAAACCCGTAGGGTCCCGCGTTGCGCTGGCTTCGCTTGTCACACCCGCATTTATCGGTGTGCATGATAACTTATCGTGTTATTGCTATATAAATTGTAAATCGAAATTTCATATTTCCTTTTTAAGTCGTGTATATTTAGGGTTTTCAGTCTTTCATTTTTCGGGTTTTGCAGATTTTACATATGGCTTATGTTTTAATCACTTGCAATTAATAAGCAGTACTACGTATCTAAGGTGACATAATAACTAAAGATAAGCTTATATATACATGTACAATGTCTCTCTAGTCTCCCTGATACCCAAAATAAATCAAAATATATAAAAAAAAACACGAGTGTCCTGGACAATAGGCGATCAGAGATAGTCACCTATGATTTCCTTGCCCCTGCTCGTACTAGGATCTACGCTCAGCCATCACAACAAAATAGATGACGAGTCCAGTGAGTAAAATCCCAATGAATTTCACTGAGCATTTAAGTAAATAAGAAACCAAAGAAAATGTTAAATAAACATGCGGAAAGATAAACATACAACTGGAAATGGATCATCGCATGCATATATAACAAGTGGATAAACAAAGTGTGTGTTCGTCTCGGTCAGACTAGACTGTACTTCAGATCCCTAGGATCGATCCCTTCAGTGGGTGCCCCCGCCGCTTTTTCGCCTGGCTCCTCGCCGTGATTAGCCTAAACCTACGCTTCACCAACACGTGCACCAATCAGCAGCTCGAGTCACAATTCATCAAGGGCTTGGTCACATGTGCCACAGTCTAGTGTGCCATAAATACACAACGAATATACCGGTGGGAGTAACCTCAACCAACCGTCCAAAATAGTATGAAATAGAATGGTAAGCAAGAATGGACTGAAGTAATATAAAAATAATAATTAAATACTTAAGTGATGTCCCTACGGGTTTTACAAACCTCAAAACGCACTCCAAAGCCTGCAACCATCCCGATCCAACCCCAACTGTAGCACTATAGTCCCTTACCCTCCTAAAGTCAATTACAAGTGTTTTAGGGTGATTTATATTTGTAAAAAGAAAATATATTATATAATGTATATACATATATTAATGTAAAAATATATATACAATATAAAACAAAAACTTAAGTCCATATTGAGGTGGGCTTTTCTCTACATTTAAAAGCCTATAAAGTCCAAAGCTTGAAGTCCATGAAATGTGGGCTTTTGTCCACATTAAAAGCCTAAAAGTCTATGTAATGTAGGCTTTTGTCAACATTTAAAGGCCCATTTATGTGGCTTTTATGTTAACGCACTGTTGTAAATTGAGTTGGAACTTGCTAAGAACTAGAGAAGGAAAATAGAAAACTAAGAACTTCTACTACTACAAACTACAACTACAAAGGAAAAGAGAAGAAATGAGATAGTTGGAATGAGAAGTTTTCATTCAACTTGGTGTGTCAATTACAATGGGGTTGACACCCTTTATATAGGCCATTTGGTGATGATGATAATTGTACTTATACAATGTGTACAAGTTATACATACACCACAAGTCATACAACACATCACAAGCAACATAGACAATACATGGAATAGTTGGTGTACATTGGAGAGGATTACAAGTTACATGACAATACATAGACAAATTGAGGTACTATTAAGTGAGAAATACAAGTTACATGACTACACAATATGTTGGTGTACATGCATGGTCATCCATATTCCACAACACTCCCCCTTGGATGACATTTGCTTAGAGATTGTGCCTCGTTAAAACATGTACTAGAAAAACCCTGTGGGAAAAAAATCTAGTGTAGGAAAAAGAGCACAATGTTCTCGTCAATCTTGATTTGTAGTATAATATTGTTGATTGCCTCATTAAAAACCTTGCTATGAAAACTCAGTGGGATAAAACCATAGCTAAGGAAAAGAGTGCAACACATTGATACACTTTGAGAGAATATATATACGCCTCATTAAAACCTTTACTAGAAAAACCTTGTAGGGAAAAAATCTAGTATAGGAAAAAAGTACATTGCTCTCATCAATTTTTTATACGGAGCATAATAATGTTAGGATTGCCTCATTAAAAACCTTGCTAGGAAAACCCAGTGGGATAAAACCATAGCGAAAGGAAAAGAATGCAATACACGAATCAATCTAGATAAAGAGTTTTAATATTGTTAGAATTGCCTCATTAAAAACCTTTGCAAAGAAAACCCAGTGGGATAAAACCATAGCGAAGGGAAAAAGAGTGCAATATACTAACCAATAACTCATTTTGATTCTCCCCCTCATATTCACATGGGTGAGACATCTTGTGCATTTTGTTGCACATGGACATCGTTTTCTATATGAACCATTTAATGCTGAAGCGTATGATTGTCACTCTTTTATGTATAGTACTTGCATCAAGTAATTGATTCATAACTTGTTGCTACTGAATGATGATCCTTTGAACTTTGAGTTCATATTAATTTATACATGGATCATAATACAACAAATTTAATGCAATTTGATGTGTTTCAAGTAATTTCACGCCATTCCTTTTGAATTGGCTTATATCTTCCCTAATGATGGGAAAATTGCTTCATCAAAGTGACAATTAGCAAAACTTGCTATAAATAATTTCCCTATTAGGGATCCAAGGCATCTTATAATATAATTAATGGAGAGTTAAATCAATATACGTCTCCTATTGATTTGCCTTGAGATAATCTCCAGCTGATAAAAAAAATCCATTCGATAAAGGATGTCCGTGCGAATTTACGATATTTTCGCATTATTGATGATTATGGATAATCAAATAGATCTTTCCACATTATGAATGTCATTTGATTTATCACGACATTAGTTTTAATGTGCCTTATGTATTCCAGAAGTTAAAGCCGGGAATATTATACTCAGATTAAATCATATTCATATAGATAAATTTTCTATTATTCTGAGTAGACTTCTTCTGAACAAGACATTAACAATAAAATTGTTGTCTCAGATATTGCCTGAACATTAGCCTCCGCTAAGTTCGAATTCGAGAAATATTCACTTTTATATTATCATGTACATGCATGTAGCATGATACACAAGACATAAACTCATCGCCCATATTTAGGTCACGATTTAAACACATCTCGATGTGCCTGTTTTATCGAGCCATTTTCAATGATAAAATTCATAATATTTTGCCTTTGATTTTGAAGGCATGGTAAAGGTCACAAAAATATTCCGGCATATATATGATAATATTTAGGCAAAATAGTCTTTTATATATGACCAAAAAATGTCACAATTATGAGCGCTCATTGTCAATAATTATTTGCCCTTTGTAGTGGTGCACCACTTTTGTTCCAATTTTTTTTTGTGGAATTGTCAATACGACCTTTACCTGATATTTTCACATTTTCCACGTCCATAAATTTATTATTGCGATCAAGATCATTATATGCAACATATGCTTCTTAATTTGAAGTGAACTAATTGACGGGAGCGATATTATATTTATAATATCTCATTATTTTACTCAAACTACCATGAGACAAGAAATCAATCCTTAATATTTATTGGATTGACATGCGCACTCGATATTTGTTGCAACAATAAGTCGAGGCGGGCCACGTGACCTTATTTTTATTGTCTCATCAGTCATATTTCCACATAGCCTCAACATAGAGGTAATTAAAATTGTGGAATTATAATTAATATTTGACTGATTAAATTTTATAGCTTGAGACTCAACCGCTCATTTTTGAGCTTTTGGAGCATTACCCTTTTGGTATATATATATATATATATATATATATATATATATATATATATATATATATATAACTCCATAAGGTGAAAAGATATATAAAGTGAAATATTCACTTTTCATATCTCTAAAGAGAAATTGGCGAATGATTGTGTATAACACACAATTTTGCATATATGCTTCATTCACAAATTGTAGTATCTAATTATCATGACAAATAATTCTTGTCGGTAATATAATAAGGCAACAAGTTCAACTATGGTTGAATAATATTTTGAAAATAAATTAATATATAATAGTTTTCCATTTTTTTATGTAAAAACATAACATATGATTAAATATATGTTCACAACTTGATTCATTAATAAACAAAATGTACTATTCGTATGAGTTGGTGGGACAACCTCCAGGTTGGGTGGCGAGACATAGTCTACCTAATACCATGCCTCCTCGAACGGGATAACCCGTCTCCCTTTCAATGTTTAGCTTTACTGGGGACAAGGCTTACCCACTATCAACTCAAACTTATAGCATTATTTGTATTATAAAATCAAGAATAGAACAATAACTAATCGTTTGTAGTTTTACGAGAAAAACTATATGTCACACATTGACTTTTGATTTCTGATGTAGAAGATCGTACAAGACGTGACTACAGAGCATACTTTCGCAATCGGTGACGTTATAATGCACAGTATATGAATAAAGTATGCATATAGAAGTGATGCATGTAATAAAGGAAACAACCATGATAATATATAAATAAATTGAACTTATTTAAATAACAAAAGTTATACCTTCCTACCTTTGTCTCCTTAACAAGCCTTCTTGAACTTCAAGATCTCCTTAATGCTAGAGCAAGCTCGTGCTGCTAACATGTTGTAAATTGAGTTGAAACTTGCTAAGAACTAGAGAAGGAAAATAGAAGACTAAGAACTTCTACTACTACAAACTACTACTACAAAGGAGAAGAGAAGAAATGAGATAGTTGGAATGAGAAGTTTTCATTCAACTTGGTGTGTCAATTACAATGGGGTTGGCACCCTTTATATAGGCCATTTGGTGATGATGATAATTGTACTTATACAATGTGTACAAGTTATACATACACCACAAGTCATACAACACATCACAAGCAACATAGACAATACATGGAATAGTTGGTGTACATTGGAGAGGATTACAAGTTACATGACAATACATAGACAAATTGAGGTACTATTAAGTGAGAAATACAAGTTACATGACTACACAATATGTTGGTGTACATGCATGGTCATCCATATTCCACAACACTCACAACAGATTTTTTTTTTTTTGGGCTTGGGCCTCATCCCATTTCCTTGTGCGTTCACGCACAGGGGATCACCTGCCCTTTTGCGTGAAACGCAAGGGAGGCGCTCCCTCTCTCGTCGGCATTCTCGTCCACCGCGGCGCTCTCACCACCTGCGGTACTCTTACCGGCAGTGGCGCTTTCGGCGATAGCGACATGCCTTTACAAATTTGTATTTTTCAAGTGTTACATCAAGATGAAGACACAAGCTTTGAGTAAAAATATTAAAACAACTATTGTTGTAAATTAAGAGGGTTAATCATATCGGTTTTATCATAGAAAGAAACCTTTTCATTTAAGAAATTTGTTTTGTAAACAAAAACCACAAATTTTGTCAAGTTGAGCATACATTTCTATGAATTTAGCAAGATGGGGAGAAAGTGATTATTACCTTACACTTGATGCTCTTGATTCTTCCTCACCCACACCCAAAATCACTAATTTCCAGCCTTACTATCCTCTCTACTTGCTGATTATTTTCTCTCAAATGCATGCAAATAGTGGGTTTTGTTGGAAAATTCCACTAAGGCTCCATATTTATATGTTATTATTTTGATCATGAATACCCCTATATCTCTAGGTGATCCTAAGGCTCTCATCACAGCTGTCCAAATCTTTGGTAACTCACATTTATGACATAATATGGTCTTACACAATATGGTCTTGTTTCCAATATTGAGGATTATCTCAATAAGAATTCAAAGTCCTTAATTAAGTGTCTATGATTATAAGAAATCAACTCAATAAATCAAATTATTTAACCATACAATTAATATTGGTTGGTGTGCTTAGACTCCTTTATTAACAAATTTGTGGTCTCACCAACCCTCGGCTACCCGATACCCGGCCCTCGGCTACCCGATACCCCGTGTTTCTCATCTCAGCACACATCTCAAGGCACGCCACTCCTTGATGTACTCAATTAATTTGACTTAGCCTAAAGTTTGATTCTTCATTTTATGTCCTATTCACCTTGATTTTTAGTCATTTTATTCAAGTTAATATTATAAAACTTAATGCACCCGTACTACGCCTATTCGACACCGCGTCGACACATTTTACGAGATGATTGCTCGTCACACCATCTCACTCGACATAACATGATATTTACAAACATGCGATGATTTGCGTTATATTAAATGAAATACACAGCAATAAAAAAAGCAACCAATTAAACAATATGTAACTCGTACCTAGTCAGGCGTGCCCCTAGCCTATCTGCGGCATCCACGTGAGTCCGAGCTGGCATTCAAATCTGTAAATAAGTAATTAATAACTGCGTTAATAAAACATGCCGTTACATGCCCTTTTATAGGCTTGAAGGAGAATCATTGAGCTTCCCCACATTAATACAAATTTCCATCAAATTGGTAACGGTAATGGGAGGTCAAGAGTCTTTAAGTCCATACGTTACATAATTTAATTATTACATAAACTAAAAAGATTATGAGACACATTATGGTCTTACATTCTCCCACTTGTTTTATAGTATCATATATTTCAATAATGTAGGTCACATGTATATAGCTTAATGGTTCTCCCACTTGACCCACATAACCAAACATCATATAACTTTTATTTCAGCACGCATATATGTTTGATATATGTAAATCATTGTAAAATAAAGTAGCAATGCGAGTCATAGCGGTTATACATCAAAATATAACATATTCTCTTCCATGTACCACGAACATTACTAATTAATTTTAAATTATTCATAAAACATATAATGTCCGTATCAAAGACTAAATTCACATACAATCATCATTAAGTATAAGTGTGCACATACATTAATTAGTAGAATTAGCACGGTCAATGAGATTTCATAAAATAAACATAAACATAATCAAATCCCAAATTAAAAATTATTAGGAATTATAACCAAAGCTCATTATGTCGACATGCTCTTAATTTTGGTGGTAATTCTTTCGCTTTTCTATTTAACTTCTTCTTTAACTGCAAAGTATTTTACTTCTTACACTTTACACCAGTTTAAAACCAGTTGTTTTGGAGAAAAAAATATAATTGCTTGTCATATTAAATCATTAGTGGCTACCAAACCCTTGAATGAAGTTCCTTAACCATAATTCTTGATTTGAAGCTTCAAACTACAAACTTAGCTTTCATAGTTCACTACAAGAAAAGTGATCTTTAACGACCGAAATTACCGTTACTAAATCTTACTTCCCATCATTAAAACTTTTTAAGGACTGAAAAATTCTCGTCATCGCCAGTCACTAAAGGCTCTGAAGCTAAATGTGTCCCGTTACTAACTATTTTTAGTGACTGGATCATTCCCTTCATAATTAGTTTTTATAACCACAACAATTACTGTCCCTATACAAACTCTCCCGTCATTAACTCCTAAAACCAATACAAAGAAACTTGTCATTGCAATTACATTTCCCATCACTAAATAGTGTTTTTGTGACAACCTTGATTTTTGCAATAGTTTTTGTAAAAGGGCCGCTAAGGGCACCCCACCATTTCATGAAGGCACCCTGTTAATGAGGGCACTAACCAATTTACCCGGGGCACCCAAAAATTGGACCCGAAATTCCCAAAATACCTCTCGTTCAAAACTCTCGCACCCCACCACCCCCACCACCACCACCAAAGCCGAACTCATTGTGGAAGAACCAATTCGTTGAGGATCGGCCATTGCGAGGTTCCGGAAATCGTGTATTCCGTCCGTCTCTCGTGTGTTCCTCCTTCGTTGTAGGAGGTATTTCCAAAGTGTGTAGGCTCGGGTTATTGGGCGATTTCGTCTCCGAATTAGGGCTCGGTTGAAGTTCGTCGTACACACACATTTGGCGCGAAATCGATCGTTTGAAGGTACGTTTATAGTCTAATTAAGTTACATTTGGTAGAGTAGTTGTAATGTGTATGTGGCGGTGTGTTCAATGGTTCAATTATTGGAAAATCGCGGTTCTCGCCACACAAAGCCGAGATAGTGTGTTTCTTGTCTCGCCAAGCATGGCCGAGAGTAAGGTAAATTTTGGGCAACTGTCGTCGTCTCGCCGGAAGGCCGAAGAGTTCACGAGTCTCGAGATTACGAATGGCCGAGATTACTTGCGTTATCTCGGCCGAGACATGGCGAGAGCTACAATTAGTGTTAGGTAATGTTGTGTCGGTGGTGTACAACCGAGAATGTACTCCATCTCTCGGTTGTGCAATGCCGAGAGGGTTAGAGTCGCCTCAGTCGGCACAGGACGAGAGTAAGGTGAATTGAATTGGTTAAGCCATGTCGGTGGTGTACAACCGAGAACGTTCAATTGCTCTCGGTTGTACACTCGCCGAGATAGTTGACCCTTTTCTGGTCGGGAGTGACCGAAAATATGGGTTGTTTCACGAACCCGCTTGACCGAGACATCGAAATGGATGAATTTGAACATTTTTTTTAGTAATTTTTTTTGGGTTCTGTTCCATGCGCGTATATGTTGTACTATTTTCGTGTATGGCTCGTTCGAAGGCACCGGTGACTGGGAGGAGGCTGGTGTTGAGGTGTCGAGGCCTAATTGGGGGCGAGGCGGTCGGAGACCCCCGACAACATCTTACCGGAAAGAGAAAGAGAAGGAGAATGAAGATGTTAAGGGAAAGGCTAAGGTAGATGGAAATCGTGCAAGGTTAGAATTGCACGATGAGGGTTCGAACATCGACGCTCGGCGACCTAAGGATCTTGTTGTTGCCCGAGGGGAAGAGGAGGGTCATGCATCGGAGTCTAGTAGCAGTGACTCATCAGCGGCGGGGAACACGACAGAAACTGATCGTAATGTACACGGGAGTAGTAGTGGTGGAGCTGGCCATAATGAAGGAGAGCCAGAAGTGCGTGTTGAAGTGCGTGCTCCTTTCCCCGTGGTCCTATAGACGGGGCGTTGTTGAAGAGCTTTAAGGATCATGTCGCATTAGCGATTTGGATCAATGAGGTAATTAAAATTTCATTGAACGGAGTAATTTAAAACTCAGGGTTTTCACAAATATGACGAGATGTATTTTTTTGTTGCAGGAGCGTCCGGTTCTCAAGTGTATCAATCACGGAGCTCAGATACAAGAATGGGATTTACAGACGTGCCACCCTGACACAGAGGGACTTCAGAGGATTATTCAGCGTTCTGGGTTAAATACACTGATAGACTGTTCATACCGCAAGGCCAACAAGGAGGTTATCTCTGCATTTGTGGAGCGGTGGCAGCCGGAGACGAACACATTTCACTTACCTTTTGGTGAAATGTCTATTTCCTTAGAGGATGTGAGCTTCCTCTTGAAGATTCATGTGACAGGCAAAGTTGTGGCAGTGGAGAACTTTGCGAGGTACACGGAGGAATCTCGCTCTGACGCTATTAAGATGGTCTCGAACCTACTGGGGTTAGCGTCGATGAGGCCGAGGAGGAGGTGAATATCGCAAGGGGCTCACAAAGGCGCAAATGTTGGTTGAAGAGTCGATGGTGCCCCAAAGCCGGTTCGAGACCCACAAATTATCCTCATGTGGAATGCACACTGCCCGAGCGTACTGTTGTATCTTTTGTCTTGCACCCTATTTGCCGATAAGAGTGGGTCTCGGTGTCTATCGCGCCGCTGAAGCTCTTGAAGACTTGGACGACGTGGGAAAGTACGCATGGGGTGCGATCGCGTTGGCTGGCCTACTTGTATCGACACTGGGGTCCGCCACGAGAGTGCAAGTGTCTCGATTGCCGGCTACCTCGCATTGCTTGAGGTTTGTTATAAAATAGACTTACTTTCTTTTTGGTATAATAATTACGCCAACTTGCATTTGTGGACTAACTAACGTTGTATGCATTTGCAGGGATGGGTGTACGACCATTTCAAACTTGGTCTCGCCACACCCAATGCGAAATACATGGACTACGTGCAACCTCGTGTCTGCAGATGGATTCAAAAGCACGAGACCGTGGCGAATGTTGACAAGCTCGGGTCCATTAGGAGAACCTTGGATAGGTTGCGCCCAAGTGAGGAGAGATGGTTGTCCATATCCCTGATGAATGATGTTTTTGTATTTTTGGTTGCTAACAATGGTTGTTGCATTTTGATTAGGTCACTGGGACCCATATGTGAATTTAAGGGAAAATGGAGTTGTGCACGCGATGGCCTTTTACAAAGTGGGACGATCAAGTACATGGATGTGGTGGAGCCCTACCATCGGAGAGGATTCTCGAGACAGTTTGGCCACGTGCAATCTATACCGATCCTCCGTACCGTCCATTGGAAGCACACCGAGGCCCATCTCGCGAACAAATACTGGTCAAGTATGGGTTCCAAAGAAGACAATTGGGAGCGATGGAGGAACCATTTGTTGGCTCCCGAAGTTCGTGGTGACAAGGCAGAGTTCGAGTTTTTGGCTACACCGGACTACCTACCTTGGTTCCTCAAAGTGTCTCATCCCGTGATCACCAATCCGAGCCTTGAGGACCATGACATGGTCGCCACAACCATCGCAGACAACGAGCTACTGGAGGTATTGAAATGGTTATATGTATTATGCATGCCCACATGCCATTTGTTTTCATCCCGATATGTTTTACATTAACACTAACCCGATTATTTTCATCGCGTAATAGGCGTGCGCTGGACGCGGCATTGCGATGGATGGACCTCCCACCGGAGTTGTGTACGCTCGAGTCTCGCGAGGACAATGGCGAGTGATATCGTCAATCTCCTTTCGGGGAGGAGTATAGGTCCCACCACCACGACTACCACTCCGGCGACCGCAACCGCACAACCGCCACATCCACCCCTACCGGCTGTGCCCGAGGCGCCCCAAAGATGGTAGCACTTCTACACACTCCACCCCGCCAATGCTCCGTCCGCCACGATCGATGCTCGCCCTCCGAAGAGAATGCTTGGGAAGGAGTATCAAAGGAAGAATTTATAGAAACCAAAGCAATGAGCAATGAGTGTTTGAGGAACATAGAAATTTATTTTATTGTTTGGCCTACTTTGATGAATATTTGATGAATGTTTGATGACGCTTTATGACAACTTGATACGATTAAGTACATGGATGAATGTTTTATGACAAAGTTTGGTAGAGTAGTTGTATGTTTGATGAGTGTTTTATGACAAAGTTTGGATCATTTGATTAATGTTCGTGGTGACAGTTTGGTAGAGTAGTTGTATGTTTGATGAGTGTTATAGTTGTATCTTGGTCAATTTTGGTTTAGAATACATGGTTTTATTTGATTCGAGGGTGTCTCTGGCCAAGCAGGTCCGACACTTATTTTGAATTGTCTGCTCCGACCAACCGACACAAACGCCGGATTCTCGGTGTGGCCCGGCCGAGAATGTCCGTCGATCCCGTATTTTCCAAGGTGTGTCGGTCACTAACGGACGAAACTTTTTGAGATTATCGGTGAGTCGTAACCGACATTATGCCGCGGTGCGTTCGGCACCGGTCGAAGAGCTATTCTGTGCATTTGTTGAACATGGCGACCAAATGCTCTCGGTGCGATGGTAACGAGATGGGTGACAAACTCGCTGTTACTCATGGCCGAGAATCCCCGAGTATGGTCGCGCATAGGTCGACGAGAGGCATAAAGATCGGCATTACGCGGCCGATGCGTCACGTTAGTTCTCGGTGGAGTATGGCCGAGACTATACCGTCTGGCTCTGGTCATTCAGGGCCGACACGTCACTTTCCACCGAAACTTAACTCATTATAGATCCTCCGTAACATTCAAACTAACTTTACAAGAATCAAAATGTACAACAATTTGAACCGAAACTTAACTCATTATATATCAATATAACATTCAAACTCACTCTACAAGAATCAAAATGTACAACAATACAACAATTTGCACCGAAACTTAACTCATTGTATATCAATATAACATTCAAACTAACTTTCTAATAATCAAAATGTACAACCATCAAGATTGCTATGTACAAGTTTTACACTACGGTGTACCTAAATCTACAACGGATATGGTGCCTTCATCAACAGTTGCAAGGGGCGCGATATCTCGAAATACGAATCCATCTCGCCAACCTTTGGCGCAGTCCTCAACATACCGGTCCCACGATGGATATAAGGATGGCAACAAAGGCATTCACACGCAACTTCACTCGTCGAGTGAACAAGTATAACATAGAAGATATTGTCACAAACCCGATCAAAGGGGGAAACATAACAATTCAAAAAATTCATAAACTTACCCTAACCCAATGGATATTCCTGTCATTTATCATGACAATGATAAGTCTGTTGTGCAACGACAACGGTGGAGTACTACGTAGAGGTAGAAATGTCGAGGCACTCCCATGCGAGAGGTTTACAAGAATGACATTGAATGCAAGTGGATACTAACAATCCCATGTCCTGGAAGTGTCAACCATTCTTTGAAAGATGCACCAACTTGATTATCCGGACAATGCACCGCAATCTTGATAGCCTCGTAACTCGTGCCAAGCACTTCCGCCAAAGGTCTTCATACCCGATAATCTCATCATACATCCTTCTACGAACAATCCTCCAACCGTCTACATCGACAAGTCCAAGCCCAGAGGCAACACACCGATATCCACAATTTCCATCGGCAACCACATCGATAGTGCCCTCAACATGTGGCAACTAATCCGGTTCTATGCAATGACCATAAGCCATGTTATATGCACTTTGCGTGCGTCGACTGGCACGACGCATTTTAGGAACAACTTTGCTTTTCTTCTTCCTCGAAGTAGAGGCCTCTTCTGTGGAAAGCACGTACTCAAATCCGCTCGGCAATCTAGTCGTGGAAGAATCGTCATTATCGTGTTTTCTCTTCGATCTCGCCTTGCCTCCGATTGAAGACCGGTGTCCTTCCCTTTGTCTTTATTTTCGCCGGCGGCACAACATCCGGTGTAGACAAAGGTCGACTAATCTCCCGAGCCGCCGAATAATCCCGAGTCGATCGTCCTCATCGGTGCAAGCATGAAACTTTTCCAACACTCGTTCAATCTCATCGTGCACGTTGTATCCAGACCGATCCACAGATTCTCGTGTATCATACTCAACTTTCGCCAAGAACATGAATGTCCTCGAGAGGATGGGCGACCAAACAAATATATGATGGTTTAGCTCGTGTGCACAAGGAAGGTCACGTGTGGTACGTATCTCGCAACCACAACGAGTGGAGTCATGACCAACATCCTCTCCACGTGTCAATTCATCTCTAATTAGCCTAAGCGCCCGTTGAGAGACATAACCACGCAATCAATCATCGATATAACTCATCAATGTACTCATGTTGGACCACATTCAAACTTAGCTCAAACGATGCCTTGATGTTGTTGTGTTGGATTCTAAGGAGGCCATCAACCACATTCCACAAAGTCTAAAAATTGGCCGATTGTTGCCAAGGTGTAGCTTCGAATGGAATGCGCAGACTCCACCCTCTCGCGTTGTTGTTTCCCCAAAGTGCATAATTCTATTTGTCCAAGCGGGGACAAATTTCTCCTTGTAGTTCTTTACCCATGTGTTGTCCAAGTACTCGCAGTAAGACCATTGACATTCCCAAACTCACAACGCAGTCATTCATCCTAACTTCGAATAAGGCCTCCGAGTTGGCATACATCACGCTCGTCCACCTATCCATGAAACGCGCAAAACCATCGTTCTCCCCAAACATCTTCTTAGTCTTGGCCAATACTACTTTGTTGATGTGCCAAGAGCAAAGGAGGTGAGACGATGACGAAATACTTCTTCAATGGCACTAATAAGGGCTAAGCCCCTATCAGTAACAAACACGTCAAAGTTTAGGCCACCCATCCAATATGGATCTCAAGTTCTCAAGTGCCCAAACATAATTCGCATGACTCTCTCGATGATATGAATGCAAACCCAACGGAGAACGTCAAGTGCGTAGAAGTGATGCCAACAATATCCAACAAAGGCATTCGGTACCTATTTGTCTTGTACGTCCAATCCATCAAAATTATCGATGAGAAACACCTTAGCAACTTTATTGAGTCGGGATGTGACCAAAATAAATCGGTGATAACATTCGTATCGGGATGCTTCCTATGCCAGGACATCCACTTATTCTTCTCCAAGATGTGCAACATTTGTTGCATTTGAGTCCTCCCACCCGCATCCTCATTTCGGAATTTTTGTCTTGCATTATATATTGTCCTCATTGTCGATACGTTTCTAACATCTCTTTGCTTCAACGTATTTAGGATGTCTCTTGGCTTCACATTCCCTTTGTCATTTGCACCACAAACATCCGCTCCCCTTATCCAATCTTCCGGCAAATGAATGGCCGTCCAAGTTTTTTATGGGTCGTGATTGTGCCTCCCACATATGAGTGACATACCACAAGGAGTCAAGCATTTTCCTTTACGTTGATAAGGAAAGTGGCATCCACATTTCTTCGTACTAGTTTGAGTCCTCGCCTTTTCCTCTTCTTCATCATTTCTTCCTTTCAAAGAAATTTTAGCCGCTTTCCCTTCCCTACTCTCTCGAGACATTCCCCTATATGTTCCGGACCTCTCACACGCAAGTTTCACCCTCCCCCCCGCGCTTAATGCCCCCGACATCGAGTGCTTTGTCACTAGCACAAACATGTTCTCACGCCTATCATTTGAAGCCATGAAATAGCCGCTTCTCTAGAGGGAATGGCCTACAAGGTGTAAACGTGTCCTTGTAGTCCGGAAATAAGGTAGAAACCAAGCATTACCCGCAATACAAACAGTGTAACATTATAATCAAACAAAATGTACAAGCACAATCACCAAAAAACCCCAAAAAAAATAGGTTCTCGGTTGTACAGTCCGATACTTTAATCGCGTCTCGCTCACGTACGACCGAGAGTTACTCGAGTCTCTGGTCGTCCATACCGTGAACTACGTACACATCTCGGTCCTCTATGACCGAGACGTTGCTATACATCTCGGCCCCGCGAGGCCGAATCAATCGCGCACATCGACGTAAACTTCGAATAACCGCATAAAAAACACATTAAATTTGAAAAATTACCTCAAGTTCAACCTCCTCTTGCACCGTAGTAGCAAGACAATCTTCCATTATATAGTGCAAACAAGTTCGGATTTGTCGAAATTACCAAACCCTACGTTGACAAACAAATCATCATTTTCACAGTTTTACTCAAATTAACAGTTCCAACAAAGCATCATATGGTTGTCAAACATTGTTATTTCGCTGTCGGATGATGTCAAGCCGCAAGAATCGATAAACGCTCGCCAAACGCAATGTCGCTTTATGGTTCAATCTTGGTGGTGGGGTGCCCCTGTTTCTTTCTCAAAATGGTTTGTGGGGTTTGAATCAATATATATACAAGGGCAAAATGGTCTTTTCCATTTTCGCTGGAATTTTTACAAATAACTTGGGTGCCTTCATTAAACGGTGGGGTGCCCTTAGCGGGCCTCTTTTGTAATTGTAAGAAAATATTTCTTCGTCATAAAAAAAAATATCTTTCCAAACAAGAAAATATTGTATTAAATTGAAATTATTTTCATCCCCATACAAAAATATTATAATGCAATTTAGGGGGTGTATTCAATTGAGATTTTAATAGACTTTTAGTTACTTTTATTTACTAAAAAAGTTTAGGGGTATTCAATTATAACTTTTGGAGAGTCTCTAAAAGTAAGGTGTATTCAATGTGAACTTTTATAGACTTTTAAAAAGTCTCTAAAAGTTTTGGGGTATTCAATTTAAACTTTTAGAGAGTTCATAAAAGTAAGGTGTATTTAATTTTTTTGTGACTTTTGTAGATTGGTTACAAATCTTGACTTTTGTAGACTTTTTGTATAAAAATACACATAAAGAAGTCTTCAACTTCTCCTCACTTCAACCCAGAAACTTTTAGAGACTTCTAATTTTTGTTCGTTACATTTTTAAATAAGGACTTCATTGTTCACAAGAGGTCTTTTCTTATCAATTGTTTTTTATCAACTTCTACAATCACTCCATAACTCTTGGATTTCATTGCTCACTCATTATACTCTAATATCTATGTTGATGAAAATGGATTGATGTCATTATTAACAAAATCTCATTCTTGCATCACTATACATTTTTGATAGTTTTTTTTTTGATAAAGAAGTTTCGTTTATTTAATGTATTATTATAATCTCAAAAAGTGTAGTATTATTATTTTTGAATAAAATAATTGTATATTTTTTTTAAAATGCAAGAAGTTCATTTTTTAGAATTTAAACTATCATTATTAAGGAAAAAAATATACTTTTTTGCTTAAGTCAAACAAAAAAATAAAGTGCAAAATTTTTACACTAATATTTCTAATGATCTTTTCTCAAAAAAGAAAAAAATATTTTCAATTATCTTACTTGATTCTTTTCTACCACTAAAGGATGATTTATTTACCTATTTATTATGTTGATATTTATTTACTTATTTGTTATGCTACTACCTTGAGAGTAATTCATTAATATGTCTATATGTTTTTTTTTACTAAAATACAAAAATGCTTTTTAAAAAATTAGTAATAGTTCTTAAGAAAAAAAATATAATTATTTTTTTTTATAATAAAGTGCAAAATATTTGTTTCATTTTAAAAATCACAATAATCTATTAGTATCATCAAAATCATGTTTAAGAAGTTCACAAAAGTCACTAAAAATCTTAAAATGTTGATAAAAGTCATCATAATGAAATCTACATAAAAGTTTATCAAAGTCTTTAAAAGTCTACAAAAATCTAAAACTTCATAAAAGTCATTCACTTATAAAAGTAACCAAAAGTCTATTAAAATCTCAATTGAATACAACCCTGTTAATTTTTTACATCACAGACCTATGACACATTGTCTTATTTAATCAGCACATACAACACATATTCTACCTACTACGCATAAGGATCCAATACATAGTCTTTGTGATGTTGTCTCGTGGTCCTTTCCTTCACATATTATTGTTCAAATTAGCAATTTCACTTCTCGAAGAAATTGACAGCAAATCCTGCAATATATCCAAGAGACATTTTGATATCCACCTACAAAATGTATATAAGATCAACATATTAGCATAGAATAATTTGGCATGCACGATCAAGTCTGAGATAATTGAAACAAATATAATTACAAGAAAATTGTGAAGAATGAGATAACTAACAAAACAATATACATTCAAGGTAACCAAAAATACAAGCAATATTGTAAGAAAACAACATTTTGAAAAAAACTCTTTAGATTTAGAACCTCTAATTGACCATAATATCAATTAAAAAGGAGAGGTACCTCATGAATAGAATTACTTGTACAATTTTTTTTCCTTTGAAATAAGCATGTATCTCTTGGAGTCCAATCATCTTAAAAAACAAGTTCTGAATATCAAAGTTCCATAATTAAATAATTTCCCTCATGTCCTTTATATCTTAACTTATGAATGAATTGAGAGTTAAGAAATATTTAACTTGACTTGGTAAAGAAAGTCATATTAAGTATAAAAAAACATAAGAAAAAAAAAAGGAAAGACAGCCGCTATAGGTGCATGTGCCTAGATAAAGGTAGATGAAGTATTTAATGATGAAGACACTAGTCATGTTTGAAACAAAATAACAGTATTGACCATTGCACGAGAATTAAGTTATAGGCTTATAGCTAATTATGTACCCATACTCGTATAATTTATAGTGTCTATCATTCAACAAAACAACCTTTAGAACAAGAAGAAAAAACAAAACACATGAAACTCAAAAGTCATTGTGGGAAAAAGAAGAAAATGAGAGTGCATTATTAGTAAATATACTATCAATGTAATAAAATCCAAGAATTCGCTTCTTACTTTTAGAGCAACAAACTAAAAACTAATAGTTTGTTTGGGACGAACAATAATATTACTTAGGAAAAAACAATCATAGCAAACAAAAAATAATACAATCAAGGTTAAGAAACTTAGTCACCCAAAAGATACGTAGGATCTAAAAGCAAGTTATTTGTGTCATGAAATGAAGTAGTACCTTTCTCATAGCCCTTTTTTTCAATGACGCAAAAGATATGATGTCGAATCTCTTACATTCTATTTGCACCTAAAATTACAAATAACAAAAAAAGTAAACCAATTAATACTATTATAATGTTGTGCATCACAAGAAAAATCTTCATATACTTATCATTTCTGCTCCAACAATGGCATTGAAACAAACACAATGACCAAAAAATATCAAACAAGTAAAGGCCTCAAATCTTCAAAAGAACATCTTTAAATGTAACTCTCGATCAACACCACTAGAATATAACTAAATATTGTCATTTTCATAGATGGATACATAAAACAAACTCACAAGGCATTTGTTACAGTGACACCCAAGCTCCAAGCTCCAAGCTCCACAATCTCCTTTGCTCGATGCTTCATATTTGGCAACATGAAGGCCTTCGATTCCCCAAAAGCATATCGGCTGCAACAATCAAAATTCCAAAGTCAAAACAAGCCAATATATAATGCTAGGCAGTTTGATCAAAATACCTTGCTATAAAAAAATCAATAACACTTTGGCCCATTACCAAGCTCTTCCGCATTAAAACATAATTGAAACCAAAAAAAGACACGAAGAAATTGTCTTATTTCTATAATTTCAAACTTACAGCAAAGACTTCGATTTTTAAGAGAACTTCAAGGCCATCCATTATGGGGGAAAAGATAAATTAAAGCATTATAAACATCTATTATCAAACGTAGAAAAAAATGAGGTAACTCAAATTAGAAGCTCACCATAATTGCAACATTAAGCTTGCAACCTCCCAATCTTCACTAGAAAAAGCTACATAACTATGCTACAAAAATGCACAAAATCACTACATGTAATGTCAAACCTTTGTAGAGTTTATTAGAGCAAGGATGTTTATTGGTAAGAATCTGAAACAAAGAAAATGCAAGTAATGTCCATTGAAAAATGAAAATTTGTTGTTTGTATGTAATAAAAACAAAAAAGATAATGCAGTAATCCAAAAAGCAAAAAAACTCGCGTGATGTTGACTAACTTGCTAAATAACTAAAGAGACAAATTGAAAAATGAAAATTTGTTGTTTGTATGTAGTAAAAACAAGAAAGATAATGCCGTAATCCAAAAAGCAAAAAAACTCGCGTGATGTTGACTAACTTGCTAAATAACTAAAGAGACAAAGTTTTTTAACTCACTAACTTGCTCTTAGAGCAAAACAATATAGAGGCATTCCTACAAGGGTGGATGTAATTACCTTACATTTTTGGCAACAAAGCTTGAGAAGGTAGCGCGTGCCTTGAGAGCAAAACAATACAGGGACGATCCTACAAGGTGAAGCTACATAGATGAATCGACCACTCTAACCCAATCTTACCCCTCGCACAACCTCAACTTGACCTCCCCTCCTTGCCCTCGCGCGCCGCCACCAGTGCTAACATTATTGAAAATCATTTTCATGTGTATAACTTCTACGCTAAGACATTAATGCATACAAAGCAAAAAAAATAGTTTCCAAAGGATCCAAATTAAACACTGAGTTCAAGTTCAAACAAATTTATATATATCCTAAGAGAAACAACATTAAAATCATAGGCAAATGCATTTGAGTATAAGGTGATTACATGGTATGGATGTGAAAAAAGTACAAGGAATGCTTAAAATAACAACCAATCTACTAGTTATTATTATTCAATTGAAGCCAAGACTCAAAGCGGTGTTTAACAACTACGCATTTCTTAAATTTTTTTGAGTCCATCTCTCGATTAAGAAAAAAATCCTAGCAAAAAGATTCATAACTATAACTCCAACTATAAAATGGTTTAGGGAATTCATCAAACACGTAACAAAACAATAGTATCACATATTTTTTTATCATGAGTAATCTTTTAATTTCTCAAATCAAATCCAATCAAAGAAAAACATATTAAACAAATTCATGATACATATACCTCTTATTATTAAAAACTAGAAGCTTGACAATGACAAGCAAGAAGGATCTCTAAAAAACAAAATAGTATTTGCTCCTATTAACAAATAATGTTTGGGTACAGAATTCCTTATTTTGAAGGGATATTTCCCCTTTCAGCTTCTCTTTGTTTATGTGTATTCTAGTTGAATTAAAAAAATACAACATACAGGAAATAAAAAAAATGATAAGAAGAAAGGAATTAAAGCTTACCAATACAACAACAACAACAACATAGCCTCAGTCCCAAATTAACTGGGGTCGGCTACATGGATCAAACTTTTTCATTGTGCTCGATTAAGTGCAATTGATGGTGAGCTTTTCAAACCATTCAAATCCCTCCTAATTAATGCATCCCATGTTAACTTTGGTCTGCCCTTACCTCGACGAATTTCTACAGTTTCTATTGAGTCAAGTTTTCTAGTTAGGGCACTTGTAGGCCGTCTTTGCAGGTGACCAAACCACCGCAACCGCCCTTCTCTAATCTTTGTATCAATTAGTGCTACTCCTACTTGTCTTTGAATTTCTATATTTCTTATTCTATCTTTACGAGTTTTACCACACATCCACCTAAGCATCCTCATTTCTGCTACGTTTATTTTATGTAATTGTTGTTGCTTTACCGCCCAACATTCACTTCCATAGAGCATAGCAGCCTAATTGCGGTCCTATAAAATTTTCCTTTTAACTTAGTACGAACATTTCGATCACAAATCACCCCTGTTGCACTCTCGCCATTTCTTCCATCCAAACTTGAATTCTATGTGTGACATCATTCTCAATGTTACCATCATTTTGTATGATTGATCCTAGGTATCTAAAGTGGTTTACCTTAGGAACTTCTACTTCCCCTAATTTTACCACTCCGTCATCTCGATGTCTAGTGTTTCTAAACTCACAGTGCATGTATTCGGTTTTCGTCCTACTCAACTTAAAGCCTTTAGATTCTAATGTATTCCTCCAGAGTTCTAATTTCCTATTCACTCCATCTTTTGAGCTCTCACGTACCTACAAACGAAATTTGAGATCGATAAAAATTGGGTTAACAAATCTAACCAAAAATATCCCTTCTCAATTACTTCAAAATTGAATTGAAAATGAAAAAAAAAATAAGAAGAAAAGCAAATCAACTCATTGATCATGATCTGTTTTTCAATACCAATCTTTTGTGTGCCATTCTCTAAATCTCCCTCCACCAATCCAATAAAACCAAAGAAAGACTACGCCCAACCATTTTCAAATCACCACCATAATTTCGATGCCAAAACCCATAAAACCCCACCTAAAAAATATAATTTCTAACCTAATTCAGAAACAAAAATTACGCCCAACCATTTGCAATTCAAAAACCCCCAATTCAAATAAAAATCCATACTTTCTTGTGATCATAACCATGTCGATGTTTTGTCTGGACTTGGAATCGGCATCGGGAATTCAAAGCCCTAGGTGCACTTTTCTGCCAAAGAGCTTGAGAGAAATAAAGAGTTAGAGATGAGGATTAAATAGAAATGTTGAGAAATTAGGATTGGAAAAGGAGAGAGATAAGAAGAAGACTTGTTTACAACGTGGGACTTGTTGAAATCAGAGGGTTTCAATGTTGATTAGGTCGTCATTGTAAAAGAAACGATTGATGAGTTTTAATCTGGTAGGCGTGATAAAAACGAATGTGATGAATATGATGGTGGAGGCGGAGGTGGCGTTGCCGTAAGGATGCCCCGAATTGGCCTTCTTGACCGCATCAATCGCCAAGAGTCTGATCGTGTTGGCCGAGTTCGCCACCAGCTACATGTAACGGCTCAAATTAATTAAATCTGAATTAGCTTTAATCTGAGGATTAATGGTGGTAATTCGGGCATTACGTAGTCATGTGTGGATGATGGTTGTGGATATGTGGTGTTTAAATTTATTATTATTATTATATTGCACCGCATGTGTGTATATTGCTATCGAGTTAGTTAGTGTATGACGGGTGTTCATCTCGAAAGGCGTGCGAACTCGGGTATCGGGTAGGCGAACTACGGATACATTAGGAACCTAGGCTAATTTACATTAAGTTGACTAGTTAATCAATTAAAATGGGTAATGTAACTATATGCTAAGTTGATTAAATTAAAAACAATGGGCTACGCCGTACCTCAAAATGCGCGTCGAAGTACGGGGCACCGAGTGTGCCAAGTAGTCGAGGTTAGTGAGATCACAAATTTTGTCATTATGGTGAATTAAAAACACTAACCATATGTATTATAATGGGCCTAAGCTAAGTAATTAAATCAAATCAATCAAGTCCTATAGTTTAATTATTTAAATTGGAAACTATATGATTTTTCTACAGATGTGCATTGACACATCTAGGAACCATTTGGAGTATCAATTGGTGTCACTTGAGTCTAGTTAGTAGGAGTTAGTGAGCTAAGTGGCTAGAGGTGAATCACTAGATAAACCTAAGAATCAATCCCACTTTGATATATATTGTTGTGGAATATGGATGACCATGCATGTACACCAACATATTGTGTAGTCATGTAACTTGTATTTCTCACTTAATAGTACCTCCACTTGTCTATGTATTGTCATGTAACTTGTAATCCTCTCCAATGTACACCAACTCTTCTATGTATTGTTTATGTTGCTTGTGATGTGTTGTATGACTTGTGGTGTATGTATAACTCGTACACATTGTATAAGTACAATTATCATCATCATCAAATGGCCTATATAAAGGGTGTCAACCCCATTGTAATTTACACACCAAGTTGAATGAAAACATCTTATTCCAACTATCTCATTTCTTCTCTTCTCCTTTGTAGTAGTAGTTTATAGTAGTAGAAGTTCTTAGTCTTTTATTTTCCTTCTCTAGTTCTTAGCAAGTTCCAACTCAATTTACAACACGTTATCAGCACGAGCTTGCTCTAGCATTAAGGAGATCTTGAAGTTCAAGAAGGCTTGTTAAGGAGACAAAGCTAGGAAGGTATAACTTTTGTTATTTAAATAAGTTCAATTTATTTCTATATTATCATGGTTGCTTCCTTTATTACATGTATCACTTCTATATGCATACTTTATTCATATACTATGCATTATAACGTCACTGATTGCGAAAGTATGCTCTGTAGTTGCGTCTTGTACGATCTTCTACATCAGAAATCAAAAGTCAATGTGTGACATATAGTTTTTCTCTTAAAACTACAAACGATTAGTTATTGTTCTATTCATGATTTTATAATACAAATAATGCTATAAGTTTGAGTTGATAGTGGGTAAGCCTTGTCCCCAGTAAAGCTAAACATTGAAAGGGAGACGGGTTATCCCGTTCGAGGAGGCATGGTATTAAGTAGACTATGTCTCGTCGTTCAACTTGGAAGTTGTCCCACCAACTCATACGAAAAGTACATTTTGTTTATTAATGAATCAAGTTGTGAACATATATTTAATCATATGTTATGTTTTTACATAAAAAGGGGAAAACTATTTTATATTAAATTTATTTTCAAAATATTATTCAACCATAGTTGAATTTGTTGCCTTATTATATTACCGACAAGAATTACTTGTCATGACAATTAGATACTACAATTTGTGAATAAAGCATATATGCAAAATTGTGTGTTATACACAATCATTCGCCAATTTCTCTTTAGAGACCTGAAAAGTGAATATTTCACTTTGTATATCTTTTCACCTCATGGAGTTATAAATATATAAATACAAAAAAAGGTAATGCATCGAAAGCTCAAAATGAGCGGTTGAGTCTCAAGCTACAAAATTTAATCAGTCAAATATTAATTTTAATTCTGCAATTTTAATTACCTCTATGTTGAGGCTATGTAGAAATATGACTGATGAGACAATAAAATAAGGTCACGTGGCCCGCCTCGATTTATCGCTGCAACAAATATCGAGTGCGCACGTCAATCCAATAAATATCAAGGATTGATTTATTGTCTCATGGTAGCTGAGTAAAATAATGAGATATTATAAATATAATATCGCTCCCGTCCAATTAGTTCAGCTTCAAATTAAGAAGCATATGTTGCATATAATGATTATGATCGCAATAATAAATTTATGGACGTGGAAAATGTGAAAATATCGGTAAAGGTCGTATTGAAAATTCCACTAAAAATTGGAACAAAAGTGGTGCACCACTACAAAGGGTAAATAATTATTAACAATGAGCGCTCATAATTGTGACATTTTTTGGTCATATATGAAAGACTATTTTGCCTAAATATTGTCATATATATACCCGAATATTTTTGTGACATTTACTATGCCTTCAAAATCAAAGGCAAAATATTATGAATTTTATCATTGAAAATGGCTCGATAAAACAGGCACATGTGTTTAAATCGTGACCTAAATATGGGCGATGAGTTTATGTCTTGTGTATCGTGCTACATGCATGTACATTATAATATAAAAGTGAATATTTCTCGAATTCGAACTTAGCGGATGCTAATGTTCAGACAATATCCGGTACAACAATTTTATTGTTAATGTCTTGTTCAGAAGAAGTCTACTCAGAATAATAGAAAATTTATCTATATGAATATGATTTAATCTGAGTATAATATTCCCGGCTTTAACTTCTGGAATATATAAGGCACATTAAAACTAATGTCGTGATAAATCAAATGACATTCATAATGTGGAAAGATCTATTTGATTATCCATAATCATCAATAATGCAAAAATATCGTAAATTCGTACGGACATCCTTTATCGAACTGGATTTTTTTATCAGCTGGAGATTATCTCAAGGCAAATCAATAGAGACGTATATTGATTTAACTCTCCATTAATTATATTATAAGATGCCTTGGATCCATAATAGGGAAATTATTTATAGCAAGTTTTGCTAATTGTCACTTTGATGAAGCAATTTTCCCACCATTATGGGGAGATATAAGCCAATTCAAAAGGAATGGCGTGAAATTGCTTGAAACACATCAAATTGCATTAAATTTATTGTATTATGATCCATGTATAAATTAATATGAACTCAAAGTTCAAAGGATCATTCAGTAGCAACAAGTTATGAATCAATTACTTGATGCAAGTACTATACACAAAAGAGTGACAATCATATGCTTCAGCATTAAATGGTTCATATAGAAAACGATGTCCATGTGCAACAAAATGCACAAGATGTTTCACCCATGTGAACATGAGGGGGATAATCAAAAGGAGTTATTGATTAGTGCATTGCACTCTTTTTCCCTTAGCTATGGTTTTATCCTACTGGGTCTTTCTAGCAAGATTTTTAATGAGGCGATCCTAACATTATTATACTCCATATAAAAAGAAAAAAATTATGAAAGCAAATAATGTACTCTTTTTCCTATACTAGATTTTTTCCCACGGGGTTTTTCTAGTAAAGGTTTTAATGAGGCATATATATTCTCTCAAAGTGTATCAATGTGTTGCACTCTTTTCCTTAGCTTTGGTTTTGTCCCATTGGATTTTCCTAGCAAGGTTTTTAATGAGGCAATCAATAATATTATACTACAAATCAAGATTGACGAGAACATTGTACTCTTTTTCCTATACTAGATTTTTTCCCACAAGGTTTTTCTAGTACAGGTTTTAACGAGGCACAATCTCTAAGCAAGTGTCATCCAAGGGGGAGTGTTGTGGAATATGGATGACCATGCATGTACACCAACATATTGTGTAGTCATGTAACTTGTATTTCTCACTTAATAGTACCTCCACTTGTCTATGTATTGTCATGTAACTTGTAATCCTCTCCAATGTACACCAACTCTTCTATGTATTGTCTATGTTGCTTTTGATGTGTTGTATGACTTGTGGTGTATGTATAACTTGTACACATTGTATAAGTACAATTATCATCATCATCAAATGGCCTATATAAAGGGTGTCAACCCCATTGTAATTTACAAACCAAGTCGAATGAAAACATCTTATTCCAACTATCTCATTTCTTCTCTTCTCCTTTGTAGTAGTAGTTTATAGTAGTAGAAGTTCTTAGTCTTTTATTTTCTTTATCTAGTTCTTAGCAAGTTCCAACTCAATTTACAATATATATATATATGATGTGTTGATCTACACATGCAAATGAAACCGTTTTGATTTCTAAACTTCCCTGGAAAAGAAGGAGTTGGCGGAAAGAGAGAGAATTCATGGAAGATTGGTGAACAATTGATTAAGCTAAGTGGTACATCAATTAGGTAACGATTCAACATTAGTAACTTAGTTAAATTTGTTGTTTTAATTGGAAATTGATGTAGATTAATGATGGAGGATTAGGTCACTGATTTTTGGTGTGTCCCGATGAATTATAAGTATTATTGGTGTTCCAATTGAGCATCATAGACTGGTTTTGCATGAAATTGGAGTTTTTAGTGAATTTGGGAGAAGTTAGTAATTTCATGGAATTGATGATTTTGATCTAATTGATGATGTTTAGTTGATTTAAATGATGTTTTGGAGTCTATTTTAATTGGAGAATGCAATTGTAGGGTCTAGGTAGCTAATTGAGGAGTTTGGAACAAAATTTTCGAGTTGAAAATTCTATCATAAAGGGTATTTAGCGCGCTAACTAGACCGATTAGCGCGCTAATGATTCTGGGCACTTAACTGATTTTCAAATTGAAGAACAGTAGTGCGCTAGATAGATCCATTAGCACGCTAACTTCACCTAGCACACTAGGTAAACCCATTAGCGCGCTAATAACAGATAAAAACTAAATTTAAGGGACTGTTTTGGGATTTCTAACTTAATACATTTCCCAAACACCTATAAACATACTAAATATGTAAAATTGGACTTCAGGGACTAAGGGGACCGTACCTCAGGTATCAAGGAGCTAGTCAGGTAGAATTTTGGGAGTCCAGGGAAGTCGGAGCGCGGATTGAGGTGTGTAAATGTGACGGCCCTGCCACCCCGGGGTGACGTGTCTCCATGCACTCCTTGCCCATTGGGCCCAACTACACTTGTCCAACGCCTGACTGTCCTCCTCTTGTCTCAAAATTCGTGTCCACGTGTATAATACATGTACCGTGTCATCTCAAGTTCCCCAATACTAAAAATAATACCAAATATCAAAATAAGCACGTACTAGTTGGTCCTCGACGGCGGGCAATCAGATGTAATCGCTAAGATCACTTGCCCTATTTGTACTATGGTCTGCACTCGATCATCACAAAAAGACAGATGACGAGTATTATAAGTATAATCCCAAGGAACCCCTCTGAGCATTCGCGAATAAAGTAAGGAAATGCAAGAAATATTATCAAGTAAACATGCAGAATGTAAAGAAAGACAACTATAAATGTGCAATGAATTGATAACAGCTAAGCTAACAAATGTATGTGCTCGCTACAGATGGACTAGACTGTACTTCGGGTTACTAAGTTCTCACCAGTGGTCGCACCCAATTGGCACGACACTTGGTCCCTCGTGTTGCTGGCCAAATCCGCTGAGTCACCGACATGTGCACCAAGGGCAAGCTCAGGTTGACGTTCACTGAGGGTCAGGTCATACGTGCTACAGTCTAGTGCATCATGAACACACAACCAGGAAATCCGAGGGAGTAACCTCAACCCACGTCCAAGTAACAAAATGAAAGAGTAAAACAACAAAGAAATGAAAGGAATGAAATTTAAAACAGAATCAAATACTAAGAGTTTTTCAGTTGGGTTTTACAAACCTCAAACCGCTTTCCGAACTCCCCGGACTCCCGTATCCGACCCGACAAACTCCCCGACACCAAGCTACGATCCACTAAGTCCCTGAAGTCCAATTTTATAAGTTTAGGTTGTTTACAAGTGTTTAGACATATTAAGTTAAAAATCACCAAAACAACCCTTAAATTCATGTTTTACTTTTCAATACCGCGCTAATGGGTCTACCTAGCGCGCTAGGGGATCTGTCTAGCGCGCTACTGTTCTTCATTTTGAAAAACAATCGAAAACCCAGAACGATTAGCATGCTAACTGTTCTAGGTAGCGCGCTATCTGTCCTTTGTGACAGAATTCTCAAGTCGAGAATTTTGTCTTTCCCCTCTCAATTGGCTACCTCACTTGTTTCAACATACTCTCCACATGTAATTAACCCTAAAACAGCAACCAAAACAATACATAACATCAATTTGACCAAATTTCGCTAAATCTCATGCATTCACCAAACTTTTCAATTTCATCAAAAATACTAATTCCAGCTAAACAAGTTGTAAATTCTTTATGAAAATGATCTATAAACATTTAATTCATCAAGTTTTCACTAAAAACTAGAGGTCTAATCATTAATCTCGAATTTCACTAAAACATACCAAAACATTGAAGAGAGTTGATGAAGAAGATGATTACTTAAGTTGGATCACTTGAATTGTCTTTAAGAATGGTTGAATTCCAGTTTAGATTCCCTCCTTTCCTTAGGTTTTCTCTGAATTTGCATGCACATTGTAAGTGGTATGATTAAAAATCCCATTAACTTGGTTTATATATATTTGGTCTTGATCAAGTGTGCTAGCGTATCCCGATGATTATCTTGTGGTTTATAACCATGATGTGGTATATATTTGAATGACTTCAATAGCACACTCCCTTCCTCGATTCTCTCAATATGATCATCTTGAGGTCCATCCATGATCCTCATTATTTAGTTCAAACTATAGGCTTTTCATTTATTTGATTTTTGTACCTTACATTAAGCCTTATTAAACCATATAATTAGTGTTTTATTTATCAAAATTAACCAACTTGGGGTCCCACTAGCCTTCTGCTACCTGATATCTGGTGCCCTGTATCTCGACACGCATTTCAGGGCGCGCCATAGCCTATTGTTTAAATTTTGAATTTACTTAGCCTATGGTTACATTACCCCTTTCAATTGAATTACTTAGTCATGTTTACGTGAGTTTGTTGAGTTTTTCCATTGTACCCGTACTTCGCCTCTCGATACCCGCGTTGACACGTATTTTGAGGCAACTACCCGTCACACAACTTCGCATGATATAACCATTCAACATACACACATGCGATGTATTAACAAATAATTTCATAAAATGCATCGCAATTAGACAATACAACACACAATTTACTAGTGTAGATAGGTCAACGTGTGTCTTAGCCTACCCGCGGCGTCCATGTGGATCCGAGCTGACATCCATGTATGAAATTACGAAATAAATAACGACGTTAATGAAACGGGCCGTTACAGTTCTTTCTAACTAAATAAAATTTCGTCCCGAACTTTAACATTATTGAATGTCGTACCGTGAAATAACTGAGGGTATCATTCTTGCATCGTCGACTCAAGCTCCCAGGTAAGTCCCTCCGTCCCATAATGCTGCCAACGAACTAGGACCTTAAAGAGCTCCCTGTTCCTGAGAATCTGAACTTTGCAATTAACAATTTCTATCGACATTTAAGTCACGTCAGGCTGTACCTCAATCTGCCCCAAATCAATCATCGGTCTCGGTCCTGACCTAGCTAGTCTCAATATCAAAATGTGAATATTGGATGAACCCCAACTAACTCAGCAGGTAACTCTAGGTGATAAGCGACACTGCTCACTCTCTCTACGATGCTGAATGGTCCAATAAATCTCGGTGTCAGTTTCCCCTTAATACCAAACCTCTACTGACCCTTCTAAGGGGAAACCTTCATGTATACCATGTCGCCCTCCTCAAAGCTCAGACACTCGTGATACCGATCCGCGTATTTCTTCTGTCTATCATGTGCGGCTCGTAACCTCTGACGGATGTGTCTGATATTCTCCGTGTGATCAACAACTATCTCAAGCCTAACGGTCATTGTATATTTCGGCTCTGCCCAACACGCAGGTGATCTACAAAGCCTCCCATACAGCGCCTCAAACGGTGGCATACCAATACTCGCTTATTAGCTGTTATTATATGCAAACTCACACAAAGACAAATAATCCTCCCACGAAAAACTGCAATATACAAGCCCTGAGCATATCCTCTAGAATATGTATCAGTCGCTTTTGATTGTTCGTCGGTTTGAGGATGATAAGCCGTACTAAACTGCAACTTAGTGCCAAACTGCTCCTGCATAACCTCCTAGGACCTCGAAGTCAACCTGGGATATTTGTCTGATACAATAGAAATCGACACCGCATGCAATCTAATAATCTCTCGCTCAAATAATATGCTTAGCTGTGGGAACGTGTATCTTATAGAAATCAGAATGAAATGAGCTGATTTCTTCAGTTTGTCAATTACAACCCAAACTGCATCTGACGCCTCGATATCTGCAGTAGTCTACTAACGAAGTCCACGTGATGTGCTCATATTTCCACTGTGGAATGGGTAATGGCTGAAATAGTCCACTGGGTCTCATTTGCTCAGCCTTCACCTGCTGGTAGATGTGACAACTCCTGACGTGCGCCCCTACATCAGCCTCCATCCCTGACCACCAGAATAGTCGCCTCAAGTCATGGTACATCTTGGTACGACTAGGATAAATTGTGTAGTAAGACCGGTGTGCATCCTCCAGAATCTCGTCTCGTATCTCCTGATCCGCAGATATATACAATCTCATTCGATGTCTCAAACACTAATCTGTGGTCTCTGCCTAATCAGTGCACTTCGGATCTCGAGCCAGACCACTGAACCGCTCATAAAGCACATCAGCCCTCTGACACTCAGAACTCGCTCAATCGATACGGTCGGAACTCTCATTTGACAACAAATGTGCTGCTCAGTCGTAGTCGACACCTCTGTCATGCACATCTTTCGCCTATAACAAGCCATGCTCGTGTGTCTCGCAAAACAATCTGACTATCAATCCCGCTCCTGCTTAATGCGTCCGTTACGACGTTCGCTTTTTCGGGGTGATACTCAATAGCGAAGTCGTAGTCCTTCAGTAGCTCAAGCCATCTCCTCTGGTGCATATTCAGATCCCTCTGAATGAAGATATATTGTAAACTTATGTGATCTGTATACAATATGAACCTCTCTCCAAAAAGATAGTGCCTACAGGCCTTCAGTGCAAAGACGACTGTTGCAAGCTCCTAGTCGTTCACTGGATAATTCCCCTCATGGGGTCTCAATCGTCTGGAAAGATACGCAACTATTATACCCTCCTACATCAACACACATCCAAGATTAATGGCCGACGCATCCGTTTAAAGTGTCAAAGTCTTGCTCGGCTCCGACAATGTCAATACTGGTGCAGAAATCAACCTCCTCTTCAGCTCACAGAAATCCTGCTCACACTCCTCTGACCAATCAAATCTAACGTCCTTCTTGGTCAGTCTCGTCATCGATGCTGCAATGGAGAAAAGTCTTGCATGAATCGTCGGTAGTATCCTGCAAGTCCAAGAAAACTCTGAATATCGGTAACAGACTCAGGTGTCCTCCAGTCAATGATAGCCCGAATCTTCTCTGAATCCACAAAGATACTCTAATCATTGATGACATGTCTTAAATATCTCACTGCACTCAACCAGAAGTCACACTTACCGAACTTGGCGTACAATCTATGCTCTCTCAGTGTCGTCAACACTACCTTGAGGTGTCTCTCGTGATCCTCACGAGTCCTACTGTAGATCAAGATGTCGTCGATGAAGACTATGACAAATCTGTCCAAATACGGTCTCAAGACCCTATGCATCAAATTCATGAAAATCGTCGGGGCGTTAGTCAGCCCAAATGGCATGACTGTGAACTCGAATAGCCTGTACCTCGTCTTTGAAAGCGATCTTACGGATATCCTCCTTTCAAATCCTCAACTGATGATAACCTGAGCGAAGATCAATCTTCGAGAAGAATCTGGCGCCTGCCAACTAATCGATCAAATCATCTATCATAGGAAGTGGGTAACGGTTCCTAATTGTCATTTGATTCGGCTTCCTATAGTCTATGCACATCCTCATCGAACCATCATTCTTCTTCACAAACAACAATAGAGTTCCCCAAGGGGACATATTAAGGTGAATAAAACCCTTCTCCAACAACTCATCTAGCTGTCGTCTAACCTCCTCCTGCTCCGATGGTGACATCCTATAAGGTCTACTGGCGATCGGCTGCGCCCCTAGTCAACTCAATGATAAACTCAATAGCTTGTGGCGGTGGCAATCCTGGTAGATCATTTGGAAATACATCAACAAAATCTCTAACTATCGGAACGTCCTCAATCCTGACTTCTGTCCTAACCTCCGGCTCAACTATCGCTGCAAATGCCTATATTTCCTGCGCTGTAGCTAGTCGTCCTCTAGTGATAGGTAAGTCAGTCGTGGATCTAACTAGTGCGAACTTTGGTATCCCAGGAATACGAAACTCAATCCTCTTACCATAACAATTTATCCGTGTATGATAGGGTGACAAACAATCCATCCCGAGAAGAGCGTCAAACTTTAGGTACTCTAACACTCGAAGATCTGCCGGTAACTGATATCCCTCAACCTCTATCATCACATCTATACATATCCGGTTATGGCATATCTTGTCCCCAGCGGCCGTACTAAGAACAAAGTGTGTGTCTAGTGTCTGTGAAACTAACCCTAACTTTCTAATAAAACGCCCAACAATAAATGATAAAGTGATACCAGAATCAAACATAGCATGCATAAGTCTACCAAAAATATGTAACGTACCCTCGACGAGCTGTCTGGTTGCCCCGCCATCCGGCTGCGCCACTGCATGAGCTCTCTTTGGCATGCTCTGGCTCTCGACGTGGTGACGGTGGTGTCCTGCAGTCTATCCTCAAATGTCCCCCCTGACCACACCTGTGACATCTGCGGCTATTCTGCCTACCAGCCTGTCCATCTCCAGATCTCGGACCATGACCCCGGTCTCTCTGTGGAGGTGGCCTACGCGATTTTGTCGGTGCTGGTGCGATAGCGCGAACCGGTTGTCTCTCCTCATACTGGATTTGACTGCTCTGGCGATCATCCCTGCGGCCCATGTCTCGTCTGTCATCCCTCCGACCTCTATCCAGACGATCCCTTTGTCTCTTCGGCCTCCGGTCCGGTCGAGAACTCTGCCCCATCTGTACAATAATCCCAGTCACACGCCTGCCATCTCTTTGCATCAGGTAGGTTTCATGCGCCAAAGCTCTATCAAATATGTCCTGCAGAGTGGGTGCCCCAGACGATACCACTGCCGAAGCAATCATATCCTCAACTCCTCTGGTGAAATAATATATCTGCAGACGCTCTGTCCCAACTATGTCCATCGAGAACTGGAGTAAGTATCAGAATCTCTCCATATACTGCAGCAAAGTCCAGTTACCCTGTCTCAGGGTCAGAGACTCATCTCTCAATCTCAATCTCACCTCCATGGGTATGTACTGATCATAGAACAACTCTTTAAACTCATCCCATGTCGTCGGCTCTGGATGGGTATCCTGATATGTGTTCTACCATACTGCTGCGTGGCCTCTCAAGCATGCCTCGGATAACCGTGCCGAACATTCTCATCATTCCTCATCAGCTTATGGAAACGCTGATGAGACACAATCTACTTCCCCGCAGCCTCGAGGTCACCACCACCATAAAAGAAGCTTGGCTGAAACTTCAGAAACTCTCTCAATATCTTCGCCTTTGGAGCCAAGACGAACCCGATGTAGTAAAGGTAGTGGTAGTAGTAGTCATTTGATCCGTGGTCGTGGGTGGAGGCGTAGGAGTCGACGTCTCTAGTGGAACAACAACTGCAGTAGCTTTCTCTGTCTATGTCTCCGCTACTACCCTCTCAACAGGTGTCTGGGGAACAACCGGGGCGACATCTGTCCCCGTAGGAACAGTAACTGCTATAGGCTCTCAGGGTGTGGCAACCGCTAAAGCAAGTGTCGTCAGTGCGGCAGTCTGATCCCGTAACAAACGTAGTACCTACGCCATCTGAGTCTTTTGAGCCGAGAGTCGATCCTCAATACTAGCTATAACCGGGAAATCCCTAGCTGCATCATTAGTCTAACCAGTCTCATGAGGCGTAGTCGACTCTCCGTCCATAATCTGCATCGAGAAGCGTGCTTCGCATCAGCCTTAGTGTATATACGTATATCATATATATATAATGGAAATATAACACGTATATAAACCCTATCTCTACTCGCCTCACATCACTTCCCAACTAAAGTTCTAAGGCGATAACTTCAGGTTTCCACAACTAAAGTTTATTTCTTAAATTTTATGCTATTTCATTTTTTACATTCCCAAGTTCCTAGAACTCTTGCTCTGATACCAACTTTGACGACCCTGCCGCCCCGAGGTGACGTGTCTCCATGTACTCCTTGTCTGGTGGGCCCAACTACATATGTCCGGCACTTGCTCGTCCTCCCCTTGTCTCGAAATTCGTGTCCATGTGTGTTTTATCAAAATAGTTAGTGGATTATCCGTATTTCCTTAACTTATTCTCTTCAAGTATTTAAATGTTTATTAAGTTCAATAATTTTCAGTTTATTCTAATGCCTAACTATACTAGTGGGTTACAGGTTAACATAAATCAGCGGAAGCCTTAATTGATACAATTAGAATAAGTAATTTAGCATAGTAAACATTATTTATAAGAGCAAATCCTATTGTGGAAAATCTGAAAAAGTACTCTATATATAAGCGACAGTAAGATAAATAAGGTATATATACATGTACCGTGTCATTTCAAGTCCCTTAATACCCAAAATAATATAAAATATCAAAATAAACGCGTACTAGTAGGTCCTCGATGGCGGGCAATCAGATGTAGTAAGGAAATGCAAGAAGTTTTGTCAAGTAAACATGCAGAATGTAAAGAAAAACAACTATAAATGGCTCATCACATGAATAGATAACAGCTAAGTTAACAAATGTATGTGCTCGCTCTAGATGGACTAGACCGTACATCGGGTCACTAAGTTTCCACCAGTGGTCGCGCCCAATTTGTGGCGGCCCTCGCCGCCTCGGGGTGACGTGTCTCCGTGTACTCCTCGCCAGCTGGCCCTACTATACGTGTACGACACCTGCCCGTCCTATCCTTGTCTCGAATTACGTATCCACTTGAGTAGGTTAATATATATTCAAGCGGAAGTCGTATTTTAAATGCAACCATTTTCATGAAACAATTTAACAAAACCTAGTGTGGAAAAAAAAACCCGAACATTTCAAAGTAAACAACTGTACTATATAAAACTACGCATATACAAGGTCATGTCACTCCCCCGTTCCCAAAAGAATCAAAATATCAAAATATCAAAATAATCACACGTACAAGTAATCCTCAGAGGTAGGCAATGAGAGATAGTCGCCTAAAATCCCCTTGCCCTTACTTGTACTAGGATCTCGCACTCAATCATCACAAAAGAAAATGGATGACGAGTCCAGTCAGTAAAATCCCAAGGAACTCCACCGAGCATTCATATAAACAAGTGGAAGTCAATAAATATTGTTAAATAAACATGCGGAATGTAAACATGCAACTGTAATTAGGGCATCACATGCATAAATAACAATAAAGCGCAAATATGTGTGTCAGTTCTAGTCAGACTAAACCATACTTCGGGATTTCCTTCCGGGATCCTACTAGTGGGCGCACCCAACTAGCTATCACCTGATCCCTCTCGGTGGCCGGCGTAGACCTTCGACGCACCGACACATGTAGCAGTTCCCTCGGGTCGTTATCCACCGAGCACTCCTGATACACATGCTATAGTCTAGAATGCATAGATACACAACGGAAATCCGGTGAGAGTAACTCAACCAACCGTCCAAAAGATGACAAGATATGAATGTAAGTAAAAAGCACAAGGAATACTGGAAATGAATGAAAATACGAAACAAAATAAATACTCGAGAGTTTTCCCTTTGGGTTTTACTGACTGGACTCGTAATCCATTTTCTTCTGTGATGATTGAGTGCAAATCCTAGTACAAGTAAGGGCAAGGGGATCTTAGGCGACTATCTCTGACTGCCTACCTCTGAGGATTACTTGTACGTGTGATTATTTTGATATTTTAATATTTTGATTCTTTTGGGAACTCGGGGAGTGACATGACCTTGTATATGCGTAGTTTTATATAGTACGCTTGTTTACTTTGAAATGTTCAGTGGTTTTTTTTTCCACACTAGGTTTTGTTAAATTGTTTCATGAAAATGGTTGCATTTAAAATACGACTTCCGCTGAATATATATTAACCTACTCAAGTGGATACGTAATTCGAGACAAGGATAGGACGGGCGGTGTGCCGTACACGTGTAGTAGGGCCAGCTGGCGAGGAGTACACGGAGACACGTCACCCCGGGGCGGCGAGGGCCGCCACAGTGGGTATCAGAGCAAAGAGGAAGTCCTAAGACAATAAAACTTAATCAACAAACATAGATGTGGAAAACCCGAAGTTGGTGCCTTAGAACTTTAGTTGGGAAGTGATATGAGGCGGGTAGAGTTAGAACTTATACGCGTGTTATATGTTCATTTTATTATATACTATACGTATATACCTCGAGACTGATCCGGAGCGCATTCTCGATGCAGATCATGGACGGACAGGCTGATACACCTTTCGAGACTGGACAGACTAGCGATGCGGCTAGGGATGTCTCGGTTACGACGAGTGTGGAGGATAGACTCTCGGCACAGGAGACACAGATGGCCGAGGTATTACGGCTACTACGAGAGCAGACCGCAAGTACTGGCGGCACTTACCTCAGCGAGAGAGCCAGTAGCTGTGACTATACCGGCGGGGACTGCTGTTGTTCCGGTGGTACCCCAGACGCCAGTTCAGGGGGTAGCGGTAGAGGCACCTACAGAGATAGCTACCGCAATCGTTGTTCCTTTGGAGACGTCGACTCTTACGCCTCCACCCACGACTACGGACCAGGTTACTGCCACCCCCACTGCTGATACTCCTACTACATCGGCATTCGTCCTGGCACCAGAGGCGAAGCTATTGAGGGAGTTTTTGAAGTTCCAGCCTGGATTCTTTTATGGAGGCGGTGACCCCGAGGCTGCTGGGAGATGGATAGTGTCCCATCAGCGTTTCCATAAGCTGATGAGGAACGATGAGACTGTACAGCACGACTATCCGGAGCCCTGTTTGAGAGAGGCATGCACGGTCTCGGTGGACGACATATACGGATACTCATCCGGAAGCCGACGACATGGGCCGAGTTTATGGAGCTATTTTACGATCAATACATACCTATGGAGGTTAGGTTGAGACCGAGGGAGGAGTTCCTATCCTCGAGACGGGGTAGTCGGACCTTGATGCAAAGTATATGGAGAGGTTCGACATCCGTCGATTCTCTCGGATTTCGCCGGGACGAGCGCTTACGATCTATTACTTCACCGAGGGGTTGACAGATTGCGTCGGCAGATTGTCTCGACCTGAGCCACGACATCGCAGGAGATCTTTGACAGGCAATGGCTCATGAGACATACCTACCGAGAGAGTCGGGCCGACGTGTGACCGGTAGGGAGGTACAATCAGCGTAGTTCTCGGCCTAGTCGAGGCGTAAGAGGCCAATGGAGCATTCGGATAGTGGTCGGAGAAATGATAGACGGGAGAGGGTCGCGGGGCAATTTTCGTGCGCGATCGCTTCCGATATGAGGAGCCACAAACTAGTTCTTGCTATCCCTCAAGCACTGTGGATCGACAGAGGGCACGCCACGGGGAGTACCGTCGTGGTCGAGATCGAGGGGACATGACAGGGGTCGTAGACGGGGTCGTGGTCCGAGATCCGGGAGACGGACAGACGGTAGACCGGAGAGCCGTAGATGTCACCGGTGTGGGCGAAGGGACACTTGAGGCGATCGTCGGACACCACCATCGCCACGGCGAGCATCGACCAAAGCCGTAGATAGAGCGCATGTGTTAGCACAGCTAGATAGTGGGGCGACCAGACAGCTTATTGAAGGTACATTACTTATATTCGGTCGTCACATGCATGCTATGTTCGATTCTGGTAGTTACACAAACACTGGAACCACATCTTGTCCTCGCATTTACGCTGGGGATAAGATATACCCTAACCGAATATGTCGAGACGTGATGATAGAGGTGGAGGGACATCAGCTACCAGCCGATCTTCGAGTATTGAAGTACTTAGAGTTTGACGCACTGCTCGGGATGGATTGGTTAGCATCTTATCATGCACGGATAGATTGGTACGGCAAGAGGATAGAGTTTCATATTCCTGGAATACCGGAGTTTTTTTATTTGGATCAACAACTAACTTACCCATCCCGAGAGGCCGACTAGCTACGGCGCAGGAGATGGAGACGTTTGCGGCGATAGTTGAGCCGAAGGTTCGAACGGAGGTCCGCATTGAGGACGTTCCGGTGGTTCGGGACTTTGTCGATGTATTTCCAAATGATTTACCCGGATTGCCACCGCAACGAGCTGTTGAGTTCATAATCGAGTTGATACCGGGGACGCAGCTCGATTCGCCGACGACTTACCGGATGGCACCACGGAGCAGAGCAGAGGAGGTGAGACGACGACAGTTGGATGAACTGTTGGAGAAGTGGTTTCATTCACCCTAGTATGTCACCTCGGGGAGCTCCATCGCTTGTTTGTGAAGAAGAAGGATGGTACGATGAGGATGTGCATCGACTATAGGAAGTTGAATCAGTAATCGCGAGGAACCGTTACCCACTTCCTAGGATTGATGATCTGTTTGATCACCGACGGGTGTCGATTCTTCTCGAAGATTGACCTTCGCTCAAAGTTATCATTAGTTGAGGATTCGAGAAGAGGATATCCGTAAAACTACTTTCAAAGACGAGATACGGTTATTTGAGTTCACAGTCATGCCGTTTGGGTGACGAACGCTCCTAGCGATTTTCATGGATCTGATGCATAGGGTCATGAGGCCGTATTTGGACATATTCATCATCGTATTCATCGATGATATCTTGATCTATAGCGAGACTCGTGAGGATCACGAGGGACATCTCAGGACAGTTTTGACGACACTGCGGGAGCACCGACTGTACGCCAAGTTTAGTAAGTGTGACTTTTGGCTAAGTGCGGTGAGATTCTTGGGCCATGTCATCAGTGAGCAAGGTATCTCGGTGGATTCAGAAAAGATTCGGCAATCATTGATTGGAAGACGCTGAGTCTCGTGGGTCGATATACGGAGTTTCCTTGACCGGCCGAATACTACCCGCGATTTGTGCAGATTTTTCATCGATTGCAGCACCGATGACTAGACTGACTAAGAAAGATGTCAGATTTGACTGGTCAGATGAATGTGAGCAGGCCTTTTGTGAATTGAACCGGAGATTGACATCTGCACCGGTATTGACATTGCCTGAACCGGGCAAGATATTGACTGTATATACAGATGCATCGGGCATTGGTCTTGGATGTGTATTGATGCAGGATGGTAGACCAGTTGCCTATCTTTCCAGGCGATTGAGACCCCATGAAGGAAATTATCCAGTGCATGACCTGGAGCTTGCAGCGGTCGTCTTTGCACTAAAGGCTTGGAGGCACTATCTCTATGGAGAGCGATTCGTGTTGTATACGGATCACCAGAGTTTACGATACATTTTCACGCAAAGGGATCTGAATATGTGCCAGCGGAGATGGCTGGAGTTGCTGAAGGACTACGACTTCGCTATTGAGTATCACCCTGGCAAAGCGAACGTCGTAGCAGACGATTGAGCGGAGGAGTGACTTGACAATGATCGTTCTGCAAAGAGATGACACATGAGCATGGTTTATTACAGCAACATCAGTTATGTGCATGGCCGAGTTGTCGATTATGGTGGAACAACACATTTGTTGTCAGTTGAGGATACCGACCGTATCGATTGAACGGGTTGCCGAGTGTTAGAGGACTGATGGACTCTATGAGCGGGTCAGTGGTCTGTCACGAAATCCGGAATGCACTGATTGGGCAGAAACCACAGATCGGTGTCTGAGATACCGAGGGAGATTGTGGATACCTGTGAATCAGGAGATACGAAACGTGATTCTAGAGGAGGCACACCGGTCTCGTTACACAGTTCATCCTGGTCGGACCAAGATGTACCATGATTTGAAGCGACTATTCTGGTGGTCAGGGATGAAGGCTGACGTAGGTGCGTACGTTAGGAGTTGTCACATTTGCCAGCAGGTGAAGGCTGAGCACAAGCGACCCGGTGGATTATTACAGTCGTTGCCCGTTCCACAGTGGAAATGGGAACATATCACTATGGATTTCGTTAGTGGGCTACCGCAAACATCGAGACGTCACGATGCAGTTTGGGTAGTGATTGATAGACTGACGAAGTCGGCTCATTTCATTCCAATCTCGATGAAATACACGTTTCCCCAGCTGAGCATATTGTTTGAGCGAGAGATTATTAGACTTCATGGGGTGCCAGTTTCCATTGTGTCAGACATAAATCCCAGATTGACCTCGAAACTATGGGAGACAATGCAGGAACAATTTGGCACCAAGTTGCAGTTTAGTACGACTTATCATCCCCAAACCGACGGACAGTCAGAGCGACTAATCCAAATTTTGGAGGATATGCTCAGGGCATACATATTACAGTTTGGGGGTTCGTGGGAGAATTATTTGCCTATGTGTGAGTTTGCATACAATAACTGCTATCAGGCGAGTATTGGTATGCCACCATTTGAGGCACTGTATGGGAGGCCCTGTAGATCACCTGCTTGTTGGGCAGAGCCGGAAGATACAGTGACAATAGGGCCTGAGATAGTTGTTGATCACACAGAGAAAATTCGACAAATTCGTCAGAAACTACGAGCTGCACAAGATCGACAGTAAGAAATACGCAGATAGGTATCGCGAGGGTCTGAGCTATGATGAAGGCGATATGGTGTATCTGAAGGTTTCTCCTTGGAAAGGTTAACAGAGATTTGGCATTAAGGGGAAGTTGGCGCTGAGATACATTGGGCCATACTGGATTGCACAGAGAATAGGCACTGTTGCATATCGGTTACCTGCCGAGTTAGCTGGGGTCCATCCGACATTTCACATTTCCATGTTGAGACTCGCTAGGTCAGGGCCAAGACCGACGATTGAGTTGGGACAGGTGGAGATACAGCCTGACGCGACCTATGAGGAGATACCGATAGAGATCGTTGACCGTCGAGTACAGATTCTCCGGAACAGGGAACTCGCAAAGGTCTTGGTTCGTTGGCAGCATCATAGGACGGATGGACTCACCTGGGAGCTCGAGTCGACGATGAGGGCGCGATACCCTCAACTATTCTCTGGTATGAAACTTTAGTTACAGTTAAATTTCGGGACGAAATTTTATTTAGTTGGGAAGAACTGTAACGGCCCATTTTATTAAATTTGCAGACGTGGACGCCATCTCGGATCCACATGGACGTTGCGGTAGGCTAGGACACACGGGGACTTAGGTATGCTAGGTATGGTGTGTTGGATGCTTATTTGCGGTGAAATTTATTGAAATACATCGCATGTGTGTATGTTGTATAAAAATATGTGCGAGATTGTGTGAACTGTATTCGTCTAGATATGCGTGTCGACGCGGGTACCGGGTAGTGGACGGGATCGAATATTAGGGGGGAAACTAAAACACACAAATTATATAAAAACTTGCCAAGTAACTAATATGGAATGGGTATTAGGCGGCTATTGACGCGCAGTACGCGTATATCGTTGTTCGGACGTGAAATCGAGCGTCGAAACGCCCGAAAAATGGGTAAGTGTCCCACCGTGTCACATTGTGGTGTCAATGACACAAGTCAACGTCACCTATCATTATCTAAACCACACACTCCCACCACCTTTTACTCTCACACCCGTACACACCTCACACACAAAATCGGAGGCAGAGAGGCCGAGAGGGAAGAAGGAACGCGGAGAGGATGAGGAGAAGCGGGAAGGAGAGAAGAGGGAGGAAACGTCACGATCGAGGTGCGTTTTAGTCGTTGTTATTGTGGGTTTCGATGGTTGGCCGTGGTGGCCGGGATAAGCGTTCGGCCATGGAGGCCGAACCGGTCACGGTGGTGATGGCAGGGTGTCTCCCCGCCATCGAGTCCACCGGGGGTTGGGGTGGAGAGCAACCCCAACCCCAAACCCCAAATCACAGAAAAAAAAAAAAAAAAAAACGATCGAGGTGCGTTTTAGTCGTTGTTATTGTAGGTTTCGATGGTTGGCCGTGGTGGTCGGGACAAGGGTTCGGCCATGGAGGCCGAACCGGTCACGGTGGTGATGGTGGGTGTCTCCCCGCCATCGAGTCCACGGGGGTCGGGGTGGAAAGCAACCCCAACACTAAACCCCAAATCACAGAAAAAAATAAAATAAAATAAAATTGATCGAACCAAAAAAACTCGGTTCGATCGAGGATGAAGATGCACACGCGCGCGAGCGTGCGCGCGTGTGCATCCCCTCATGGCCGAGCCCGGACCTGGTTCGGCCAGTGGTCGGGTCCGACCCGGTTGGGTCGACAAAATTTGGGAAAAATTTGGAAAATTCCGGAAAAATTGGGAAAAGTATGAAAAAAAATATATTTCCATAAAATAAATAGAAATTTATGAATTTCTATGAAAAATAGCATATTTGGATATTTCTGACGCGACTTTTTGAGGGGTTTTGCCTTGAAAAGTGCGAAATAGGCAAATTGGCCTATAAATTTTAGAAATTTGTTGTAAATTTTCATGCTAAATTACATTATTGATAAATGGACATAGGTTGACACGGTGATCAATTGGCGACCAAGGACCCAGTGGACTTGGACTCGGGGATTGATTACGGGGTAGTAGAGCGCGTTGTGAGGTTTGTAAAACTCAAAGGGAAAACTCTCGAGTATTTATTTTGTTTCGTATTTTCATTCATTTCCAGTATTCCTTGTGCTTTTTACTTACATTCATATCTTGTCATTTTTTGGACGGTTGGTTGAGTTACTCCCACCGGATTTCCGTTGTGTATCTATGCATTCTAGACCATAGCATGTGTATCAGGAGTGCTCGGTGGATAACGACCCGAGGAATCGTTACATGTGTCTCTGCGTCGAAGGTCTACGCCGCCACCGAGAGGATCAGTGATAGCTAGTTGGGTGCGCCCACTAGTAGGATCCCGGAAGGAAATCTCGAAGTATGGTTTAGTCCGACTGAACAGACACACATATTTGCGCTTTATTGTTATTTATGCATGCGATGCCCTAATTACAGCTTGCTGTTTACATTCCGCATGTTTATTTAACAATATTTATTGACTTCCACTTGTTTATATGAATGCTCGGAGGAGTTCCTCGGGATTTTACCGACTAGACTCGTCATCCATTTTCTTCTCGTGATGATTGAGTGCGATCTTAGTACAAGTAAGGGCAAGGGATCTTAGGCGACTATCTCTCGATCGCCTACCTCTCGAGGATTACTTGTACGTGTGATTATTTTGATATTTTGATATTTTGATTCTTTTGGGAACTGGGGAGTGACATGACCTTGTATATGCGTAGTTTTATATAGTACAGTTGTTTACTTTGAAATGTTCAGGGGTTTTTTTTTCCACACTAGGTTTTGTTAAATTGTTTCATGAAAATGGTTGCATTTAAAATACGACTTCCGCTGAATATATATTAACCTACTCAAGTGGATACGTAATTCGAGACAAGGATAGGACGGGCAGGTGCCGTACATGTGTAGTAGGGCCAACTGGCGAGGAGTACACGGAGACACGTCACCCCGGGGCGGCGAGGGCCGCCACACAATTGGCCCGACATTTGGTCCCTCGCAGGCAGGCCAAATCCGCTGAGTCACCGACACGTGCACCAAGGGCAAGCTCAGGTTGACGTTCACTGAGGGTCGGGTCATGTGACGACCCCTCTCTTAATCTAGGGCACCGCTCCGCCTAATCCCGTAATTAAGTCCTAATCATATCCACGCATGACTTAACTACGTATTAGTCAGCCTTTACAACCTAGATGCATCTTTTCTCGTGTTCAGGATAAGTAATACATTAGTCCTACCAGTTTATAAAATTTAGAGTTAATTAAAACTTTTTATTAAATTAATTAATTAGCGGAAGTCTTATTGATTATGTAGAAGCAATTAGTAACTTATGCGGAAGCCATTTGTAAAATCCTAAGTGTGGAAAACCAGAAAGTGACATCACATATATAAAGTCCTCAAAATGCAGAGAAACAAGTAAAATAGTCTAAGTCAAGTCTGGGAAAGCTAACGCTCAACCCAATATACAACCCCAAATAGTATCTGGAAGACATATAACATATATAATCAAAATACCAAAAGAAGACCTACAATAGATGTGTAGTGACGCGCAATGGCTCAGTGGATAATCGTCGATCTTCTCCTTGCCCCTACTTGGTAGATACGCTCGCACCCACCGTCATAAAAAGGACGGTGAGTACAAGAATAAAACAAAGTAATCCCCAATGACAAGTTTAATTTGCATTTCCAAATATTCAAATGGTATTTAAAAGCATATAAAAGGGAAAACTAGAAAATAATCCATATGCGAGTAAATATCGAGTTAAACTAGTGATACTGACACTAGGCTAAGTAGTGGTGATTTAGGTCCGGTCAGCAGTGAAACATGTCACTCCAACTAAATAATCATATATCACAAGGGACTCTAACCCAAGTGTTACCTGGGGACTCTAACCCCGGTGTGTAAACCACCTCAGGGACTCTAACCCCGAGTGTCATACAGTGTCAGGTAACATGTGCCGACATCCCCAGGGACTCTAACCCCGTGAGTCGCGTACACCTCGATCTAGTACGGGACCTAAATGCGAAAACTACTTTTTAAATTTCAAGAAATACCTAGTATGGATTGTCAAGGGCATAGGCACATCTACACACCTAAACAAATAAGAAATACAAGTCATCTTAATCATTTATAAGATATTCACTAGCCTAATAACATGCTATTTATCATTCAATTCACATTTAAAACAATAAGAATAGACATAGCATGGGATAGAATCAATGAATCAAATCAAATGAATGGATATCATGCAAACTAGACTCATCAAGTGAGCATAGACACAAATAACACATGATATAAGAATACAAAGGCAAAATATTCAAAAGGACTATGCAAGGACAACAATTAATAGAAATGAAATGCCAAGTAAAGTTGTCATTGGGTATACTCACAACAATAAAGTAAAGTCCTAGCTTTACTGGCCTCCCGATACTCCAAATCTTGTATTCGCTCTCCCGTACCCTTTTCCTAGGTTCTTGAGTCTGGTGTCTCATTAGTTCAAATATAGTGGGTTTAAGCTCAATTTAGTGGTGTTTATTGTGTATTCAAATTGGTTCAATAGACTTTAAATCAATCTTCATAAATCAGCCCCTAAAGACTAAATTAAGTTTCAATTTCAGTCCTACATCTTAACGCACTTTTAGGCATGAAATAGTCGAAATATCTAAATCCTCCATCAGTATAATTATTGTTGGTCTCTCTCTTAGCTTTCCAGAAAGGTTTATTTTACATAATTCTAATTTAAAATGAAAGAGATATCATGATTTTACTAAACATAGGTCTAATTGAGATTTAATCCGACTAGCGGATTTAGAAAATCTATTTCTCCCAATATATAGTTCCTAAAAATGTGATTTTTGGTCACAAGGCAGAAAATATACCCAGATACAATATACTAAAAGATTAGCTTATTTGGATAAGTAGTTAGGGAGTTATTCCCTTAACAAGTTTAGTTTCAAAACTCTCCTTTTTAATTCCAGTACCTATTTGTAGAGCATGTTTGGACATAAAAACATTTGAATCAAAATACCTTCAGTTAAGCAAAGCTATTCCACTTTAAATAAAATTTCAAATGACACTGGTTTGGATCAATTTGGATCTAAAATGAGTAGATTATGACCAAATTACCCAGGCTGATTCCTAATACAACATGTAGAATTCTAGTTTTGGTGTTGCAACTTCAAAAATTCATATCTTTATGATTTCAAAACCAAATTAAGAACTTCAATATAGCTGGATTATCATCCTGAAATGAGGAATCTAAATATATAAATCAATTGCAAACACTCAATCATCTACCATCTGAAATTAGCCTAAAACCAGAACTTGTTCTAATTTCAACTAAAAGGATGTGTACCTAGTTGATGTAGCACCCTAGCTTGAGAATTTCTCACCAACTCACATGGATTCCTTCAACACCTTGATGATTCACTCCTCTCCAGCAATTTCTTCTTCTTCTCCAGCAAAAATGAATGAGTGATTTGGTTTGCATGTTGTTTGATCACTAATATTATATATTAAGGTGATGTTCATTCTTAGCCCTTGATTTCTATGGATTTATGTATTCCGAGGAACATCTAATGGTCCACCTCTTGTCATATATCCCACTAACTCCACTATCTCAACCTCAAGTGACACCATTTCATTACTCACCTAGTTCCTAGATGTGCCAATGCGTATCTCTAGACTAATCTTATGCTTTCCATTTAATTTACTCACTATAGGCCTTTAATTTGATTTACATTAACAAACACAACCATAGGCTTATAGTAATTCCTTATTTCATATTAGTATTAAATAAGACTTACCAAAATGCTAACTACCCGGTTTCCCCAGCTCGCACGCTACTCGAGGCGTGTCCCCGCTCTCGTCTCGACGCCTACAACTGTACAAACCGACTTAGTAAGTCTACACAATACATAACACTAGGAATACATCAATACAAAAATACAATATACCTCGGCCACATGCCTCGGTCGGTGCACGTATCACGATATAGGTCACACGTCAAGGGTCGATGATCCTTATTAAGGAATTAAAACGGGGGTTAGAGATTTGGGTCGTGACAGGTCACACGTGCTACAGTCCAGTGCATCATGAACACACAACCACGAAATTCGGGGGAGTAACCTCAACCCACGTCCAAGTAACATAATGGAATAGTAAAAAATTGATTGGAATAAATTTAAAATAGAATCGAATACAAAGAGTTTTTCTGTAACAACCCAAATTAATTAAACTATGATTTAGCGTTAATCTCGAGGATTAACAGTCGTAATTCGGGCGTTACGTGGACAACTCTATTGACTCGGACACCGAGGAAATATGTTATTTATGGATGATGGTTGTGTATATGTGGTGTTTAAAGATTATTATTATATATTGCACCACATGTATGTACGTTGCTGTCGAGCGAGTTAGTGTGATGGGTGTTCGCCTCGAAAGGCATGTCAACGCAGGTATTGAATAGGTAAAATACGGGTACACTAGGAAAACTCAACAAACTTACATAAATATAGCTAAGTTATTAAATTGAAATGGGTAATGTAACCATAGGCTAATTATATTAAAATTTAAATAATAGACTATGACGCGCCTCGAAATGTGTGTTGAGACGTGGGGCACCGGGTATTGGGTAGCCGAAGGTTAGTAGGACCATGAGTTGGTTAAGTTGATAAACAAAACACTAACCATATGATTTTATAAGGCATAATGTAATGTGACATTTATTTAATAAATGGAAGCCTATAGTTGCATTGAATAAAAAGGGACCTTGAGATGGACATCTAGATCATCATATTGAGTTACTCTAGGAAGGGAGTGTGCTATTGGAGTCATTAGGAGGTGTATGACAGCATGCTTGTAAACCACAAGATAAACCTAAAGATATGTACGCACACTTGATCAAGACCAAATATATATAGGAGATAGTGGAGTGTTTGATCAAACCACTAAAGAAACTCATGCAAATCTGTGAAATCTGAGGAAGAAAAAGGAGTTCAAGCTGGGAAATCTGGACATTTAAGATCAATTCAAGTGCTTAAACTTAGGTAATCACCTCCTTCATCTTCTCCATTCTCCAATGAACCTAGTTTTTGACATGTTTGATGAAATTCGAGTTTTGGTGATTAGGTCTCTGATTGGTAGTGAAAAATTGATGAATTACATGTTGTTAGACCATATATATATATAGAGAATTGATAACTGATTTAGCTAAATTTGATGATTTTAATGAAATTGGAGAGTTGACATGAATGCATGAATTTTGAGGAATTTGGGTTAAATTGAGGTTCTGGGGTGTTTTAAGGGTTGTTTGAAGATAATTGTGTATGAGAAGCATGTATAAATCAATAGGGTAGCCAATTGAGAGGAGAAAGACAATTCTCGACTTGAGAATTATGTCACAAAGGATCGATAGCGCGCTACAGAATCTAAGTGTTAGCACGCTAATCGTTCTGGGTTGCTAAGGACGAAGAACAGTAGCGCGCTACATAATCTCCTTAGCGCGCTATCATCAAATAGCGCGCTATGATAGCACGCTACCCATTCTCTTAGCGTGCTAACAACATATCAAAAAGGGAAATTAAGGGCTGTTTTAGTAAATTTCCACGTAATATATGTCTAAGCACTAAGAAATAGCCTAAACTAATAAAATTGGACTTTAGGGACCAGGAGACCGTAGCTCGGTGTCGGGGAGCTTGACGGGTCAGGTACAGGAGCCCGAGGAGGTCGAGAGCGTTTTGAGGTTTGTAAAATCCATAGGAACGTCACTTGAGTATTTATTTACTTTCATTACTGTTTTACTCTATTTCCTGGTTCTATTCCTTATTTACTCAGTTATCTATATCTGCGTCATTGTTGGGATGGTTAGTTGAGTTTACTCCCACCGGGTATTTCGTTGTGTGTCTATGCATTCCAGACCATAAGATGTTGCCGGTGACTGCAAGTGTACGGCAAACGTCAAAGTAATAGTGGCACCAACTCGTGTTGGTGTCGGGAATATCGTATCCACAAGGACGGTCACGCGCTAATATTTAGTCTAACTAAGAAATAGAGTTAGACACTAAAATGTTGGGTTTTGTAAAAATAAATTATTAATTAATTTAAACTAACTAATTGCAAGTAATTAAAATAGGTCTTGAGCAATGAAGAAAATGTTCTAGGAAATCTAATTCACCCAAATTGTATCATTCGAATCCAATTTAATTATAAAGTCTGCCAATTCAAGCAATGATATGCGAATTTCCTACAATTCACTCCATCCCGAGGTCTCGTTGATGGAGATTCTAACATCTCACTCGGACTCCGTCAGTCGGCGTGAATAGCGTAAGTGAGATACCGCATTAAAAATCAAATTCAATTGCCTCCCTAGTCAATGACCATCATCGATTCGTCATATGTTCTAAGGTTGTGTTTCCCCTAATCCGGGTTCAAAAGTCCCAATGGTCATGGTGACTCTCAAACCTTGAATCTACACATATTTGATCAAGGTAAGTATAACATAGCACACAAGAACACACAAATCAAAATCTTAAATTGAAAGAACAAATATAATCACATTGAAATCAAAAGAATTCAATTTGGGATCCAAAGATCTCTAGAACAAAAGAGATTACCCCATAAGTGGTTCAATTCAACACAATTCATGATAAGAAAGCAAGAAAACATGAAATCAAACCTACAATTAATATAGAATCCAAGATCTTGATCACCGTTCTTCAATCTTCACTCGTTCTTCTTAGTTCTCCAAAGCAAAAGATCTCTTTAAAACCTAATTTTAAGTTCTATTTATACCACCAAGTCAATTTGGTTCCAAAATTACCTAAAAACTCCTTAAAAATCACTTTTTATGCATTTTTCTGCAGTGGGTGCTGACCCTGGTGCTGTGGCTCTAGCCTCAGCGCCCACTACATATTTCTTGCTGTTTTGGGCGCCGTGGCGCTGGGTTGGGCGCTGCGGCGTCGAGATTAAAATCTTGCGCATATAGTTTACTTTGCAACGCGATTTTGGACCATTTAGAGACCGAATTTGCCTTTGCTTGTGAGACATGAAAACATTCAGCTCTGAGTTTATTTTCTAATGGAAGAAACAGCAAGTCATTTGGACTTGAAATGAAGGAGTTATGGCTAAAACACTAAAGCTTGGTCAAAATAGACTTTGTTGAAACTTAGCCACTTTGATGTCGTTCTTCGCCCGAACCTTGTATTCTCATCCCGAAACTTCCAAACATCTTCAAAACAAATGAAAACATATGAAATATCATCATTTCATCACTCGCCTCTAGTCTCGTTTTCTTCCGCCTCGTGATCCGCATAAACGTGCTTTTTGAGGGAAATCTTATTGGATTTTCAAAATAACATATGAATGGTCACACTTTGCTTTCCTCACCTAAAAACCAACAAAATATAACGGATTAATAGGAAATCACTTATTAATAGCCTAAATTATCAACAAAATGTTACTTATAAAGGTACTAAATATGTTACGCATCAAATACCCCCAAACTTGAGACTTTGCTAGTCATGAGCAAAGAAGCATGAACAAAATTGATGCAATTTATTTAAATCAACTACACTAAGCTACTTAACTTATTTACCAACTTCGATCCAAAGTTCAAACATATCGAATATATACAAGCAAAACATATTCCAATATGCATATATCCTTATCTCTTTACCTTTGTGGCATTTTCCAATATCAAATTCAAACCAAATATTGACTCAACCCAAAGATTTTCAATTGCCCACGAACCCAGCCTTTCAACCTAACCTTCACAAGATCTCACTTTCAACAACTCAAGTGCAGTTCTGAAACTCTAGCCGCTACTACTCAAGAGAGTTCACCAAAATGATTTGAAACCTCAATAATTCTTCATTTAAAGCATCAACTTCCATGAGATTCCATAAGCTTATTTTTCGCTCCACTCTCCACTATCATCAAACTTAAAAGGACAAGAATCATTAGGTCTTTGATAGGTTGTAATGGGGCCACGGCTCGGTGTATCAAAAAGTGAGTTTTTAAGCTCAAACAAAGTTAGATAGAATTCGCAAACCCTATCCTTACATACATAGAGCTCTCAATAAGAATAAACTCTCAAAAATCAATCACTAACATTCACTTAAGAGTTCACTCATAACTTTTCTTTTTCATCACACCAGTCCATATTTTTCTTTTTCTTCGGACTTTATTTGGTGGATTGATTCACTTTTTTTTTGACATTCCATTTTTTTCGGGTGGATTTCATCTTTCTCTCAAATTTTATAAGCTATTTCCATCATAAATAAGGGTTGCTCATCAATCTAAATTTTAGGTAGGCTAAGGCTTTTTTAGCTCGGGACACTGGTAGGTGCTAAAAATTTTAGGTTAAACAAGGATCAACGGGGGACTAGCGATGTAATGTATAAGAGGGAAGTATAGGATATTATGTATAACATTCAAACATGACCTAACTCCTTTCCACAATCCTTTAAGTTCAGAATTTATCGCCTCAAGTGGCTCTAGAATAAGTTCTAGAATCCCCGAATCCTCATTAAAGTTGCATACTTTAAGTTTATCCCCTTTTTGTATTGGCATAAGTCCTTCCCTACACCGGACATCTCCGGAGAAACCCCGATCTAGCTAAGCTAAACACTTAGGTATGTGCCCTTTACTCTTCCTCGGGTATATTGTCTCATTGGTTTGATCAAGAGTATATCATAGATTGTTAGCCACATAAGGAAAGAAAATTAAAATAATATCTCGAAGTGACATGTACATACTTGCAAAATAAACATGAAACACCTCCCAACTGAAGATATTCAGTGCCTTCAACGAACTCTAAATACTCCTAAAATGAAACATAATAGTGGGCATGCATGAAAAAAAATACACTAACAAAAGCTAATAGTTTAAGAAGTAGCAAAACGAAGAAAAACAAAACAAAAACAAATGATATAGGGTGTGGAAACAAAAACTCCCCAGAATGAAAGAGTAGTGCACCAATAAAGGATGTGATCAATCCTCAGATAGAGATGGAAGTTGTCCCTCGCACTGTGCTTGCCAGCATCATCAAAGTAAATAGCCGAAGGTGGAAGCGGGTAATTACGATCAGTTGGGTGGCGAAACATGTGTCGTTGGTAGTGTGTCATCCCCTCCAAATGCATAGCAGTTGCCCGCTGAAATAAACGTTGTTGTTGATGTATAGCACGTTGATCACGTTGCATCTCCTCCAATATGCGAAAGTAATGATCCTCCGGAAGGTGATGCTGTTATTGGTGGTAGTGGGGAATCAGTGCCAATGGTTGAGGGTCGTATTTGCCCTGTTCAGCGTGTGGTGCTTCAGATTGTACTGCGGTGATGGTGCGTGCCTACGCGAACGTTGCTGTGGTTGGCTTGAAGGTCCAGGCTGTTGCTTTTGAGGTTCATCATCTGAATCAATATACCCCGAATGTGACCCACATTGTCGTAATGTAGCATCGGATATGGGGCCCAACCTCAATGTGTACTCATTACTGTGAAAATGGACAGACTGATGCTTGCACAGGTGAGTTATAATCCAAGGATGATACAAAACCTTTAAAGGCGGCCCACGAAGAAAACTTGTCAAGGAACGGGAGATGACCTCACTAAAGTCGACATCATCACCAGCTAAGATATGCGCTAATAGAGTAGCGCGCTCCAGTGTGATCCCGCTGGTATTCCCCGTCGGCATTAAGGTGGAACAAATAAAGTTGAGCCAACCTCTGGTGGACCACCTCAAATTTTTTGTAGCCAATCGTTGACCATGAAGGCCGTCCTTGCTCTTTTTCCACACAGCTCGCCCCGGAACACAAATAAGATTCGCTATTTGTTGGTGGGTGTAATCTTTAGGGGACCATGAAAAGTAGGATTTTGTCGAGTCCTATGTTAAACCCAGAGCTTTGTTTATATACGCACCAGTAATACAGACGTCGACGCCCCTCACCCATACCTTCTTGTTAGGACATGTGTGGTATCCATTTGCATAAAATTCCATAGTGAGTTCATTAGATATTCGTCCTAACTCCTCTCCTTTCCTCCTTCAACAAAACCTAAAAACACACCACACTCCTCATCAGCCCCACCCTCGCCCGAACTCCTGAAACTCCCGAAACCCTAAAAATCGAACTCGCGCAACTCCAAAACCCTAAAACTGGTTGAAATTAAAATCCAAATCGATCAAAACTTCCTCCACTCGATTAATTAGACCTCTCTCGATCTGCACGCTCCGGTTCTCGTTCTCAGTAAGTTCTTATTCGTCTCAAACCGCTTGGTGTTGATGTTTGGTTGTTTCTTCATGTTTGGTGTTATATGCGATCCATGTGTGTTGTGTATTGCTTGTTTGTGAGTGTTTGTGATTAGGTTGTTTTGGTGCGTTGAATTGCGTTAATGTTATGGAGAAAACCTAGGTTTTGGTGATCTTTGTTGAACCTGGTTGTTAGCGCGATTGCGACGATTTCCTACGTCGTGGCTTTTCTTTGTATATTAGTTTATGAAGATGAGAGAACGATCGCTTCGTCTCTCTCTCTCTCTCTCTCTCTCTCTCTCTCTCTCTCTCTCTCTCTCTCTCTCTCTTACTGCATATTTGGTCTGCCCCATGAAAGCTTTTGCTTCAACAGACATGCTTCGAATAATACACTTTGCATATTTGGTCATATTTGGGGCTTCTCTCTCTCTCTGTGCAAAATGTCTTATATTTTCCCCAAATGGAAAATGATGTTTACCTTGTCAAATGTTGAGCTTAAAATGAAGTTCTTTAATTTCATGATTCCTTTCATTTCTTCAGCAAATATGCCATTCTAAAATCTAAATTGGCTGTTTATTGGCATCTTTTGGGAATTTGGGTAGCTTTTGCTTCACAGGGTTTCTGACGTTTGTTGTTCATGGAATTTTTTGAAATTATTACAAATTCTTTTTATTCTTTTGTTTAAATTACAATTTTTTTGTTGTATCCACTTTGCTCAATATAATTATATCCTTGGTATATAGTCCTTCACAATAGTTGTTGTAGTGATATTGCTACTGTGAAGGGAGTTGAAGGAAGCCTTTACCACGGTTAGGTTCCATTGGTAGTCTTTTAGTATATGCATTTTGGGACGGTTCAGTTCCATTGAACAAGTTGTCCTGCCACGAGGGAGGTTGTTTATTATGAGATTTCCAATCCATGGTATCTGGATTTATAAAACCAAACTTTAGAACACTTGCATGTTCGTTCGTGCATTGGCACATAATCTCATGTGAACTGGATTCATGATATGTAAGAGGGCTGCAAAACTAGTCACTCTTATTGTCATTCTGTTAGAGATTTAACTCTCCATGTATGTCTTTTTTTTCACAGCTCTATGTTTGTATTTTTTTCACAGCTCCATGCTTGTTTTTGAAATCTTAACTGTGTAATTAGGGTTTTATTAGAAAAAATTGGTTTTCTCAGCCTGCTTATTGGGCAAATGCATTTCTTCCTCAACGAGAGAGGGGGAAGTGGAAGAAAAATTATATTCAGTTTGCAATTTTTATTCTTTTGTGCAAGGATTGTCATGAAAGCTTTATACTGCACATGAAACTTGAACTATATTATTATCTTCCTTTTCCCGAATGTTTGTTTTTGGTGGTTAGTTATTCTTGGTTGGGGATGGATTTTGAGGCCGAGTTCTATGTGAATCACTTCACTGTTGTAGCTCAAAAAGGTCAAAGATTTTGACTTCATTGTTGGTCACCATCTCAGGTTCCAAGCAAATCATGATCAATCAAAGACATGAATAGTACACACAGTGAAATCATGAAACACACCCTGAATTAATATTGAAGGTACTTTACTTGTACTTTTTATTTCTTTGTTTGATTCATGCTTTAAATTTGAACTAATCAGGTGCTTTAATCATTCAAACTGGCCCATCTCACCTTCTTTTCTTCAATTTGGTTGATTCATGCCCTCTTTTGTCCTTGCTCTTCTGGGTCTTCTCTATTTTCCATATATTTGTAATGATTTGCTCTTCTACTTCATCTAATTTTGGTTAGCTTTAATGGGTGTTCTTGCTTTTGCTTGATTAGTTGAGGGTACTTTATTTGCACTCTTTATGTCTTTGTTTCCAAGCTTTCTTGTTCTTTAAGTTTGTGTATTAGTTAAGTTTCTCATCTTCTGTTTTTTGCTCTTATTGAATTCCACTTTTTCGCCTAAATGTGTTTCTGCTTTGTTGAATGTACATAGTAAACTGACTCGAATGCTTTCTTTCAAACTTATTTTGTCAAATTGTGTTTTTTCTTATGTTTCCCTTGACTAGACACAACTGGGTTAGACTTCATTAGCTTGATCTGTCATATAATGCTTCTTTGTTTCCAATTTCACTCTTGGAGTTAGTAATTTATGATGGGTATCATAGATTTGTTATAGTTCAATTTCTTGCCATTTTTGGCTGAATGCCTCCTCCACTCTCTTATGCATTAAAAATGCTTTCAAATCTCTTCACTTCATGATGATCTTTAAATGCTGAAAAATCTCCAAACCTTCTTCCATTTGCATTCTCGTAGTTCACCCTAATAAAAGAAAAATAACCCTAGTCCTTCCGAATGACCCAATCAGAGTATTTTCGTATTCCTATTCTTTTTTCTTGCTTTCTATTTTGGGAGACTAACTTGATAAGAGTGGAAAAATATATGCTACTCTATGTTATTCACACTGGCCTAATCAGATGGCTATTGTGTTCTTGTGACACCATGGTTAATCTAAACATAGTCATAAGATAAAATGATTACAATTCACAAAAAAAAAAAAATTAAAAGAACTGAATAAGATAAAAATATGGGAATCAATGCCTGTCGCGCATTTAACACTCATGCTTGTCCATTTTTTGAAATTTATGATTGCTTGCTCGCTTATCTTAATTCCTTAATTGATCGTCTTCTCACAAATTCCTGCAACTTGCTGCATAATGTTATTGATCTAGACGCATACGACACTTATGCTTGTCTATTTATTGCAGTTCCAGATTGCTTGCTTATCTTAATTTCTTAGTTGTTCTAAGTGTTCTCTCACAAATTCCTACAAGTTGTGGCAATAATGTTATTGATTTGGATAACTCAAGTAGGGAAAAAAAAAAGAAAGTTTCAATTTTGACTTAATGCCATTCTTTTTGAAAATCCAGATCAAGAGAAATCTTGATTCCTAATTTGTCTTGATATAGTTTTCAAACTCAATCCCATGTGATTCACTTGATATAGTTTTCAAACTTTTCAGGAGAAGATTTAGGGAAAAAATCATTGGATGAGCAAAACAAGTTGCATCGTAAAAGATCCAGTTATGCTAAGTTTCCTTTTCCCTTTTAATTCAGCATCTCAACAAAAATGAAAGTCCTATCTGCGGTTAGAATTGAATAAATGATCTATATCTCACTTAATTTGTTCTGAAAGCAGTTGTTTTTAATCCATATGGAATTGGCTAAGGTATAAAATGGCATTCTCAAAAAATCAATCTTGATTGGTCACCACCAAATGTACATTTTTTCATTATAAGATCACCGCCAGATGTATTGAGATCCATATATATGATGTTCTACAACCAGAAGCAAATTAAGGCCAAGAAATTGCTTCAACTGGTCTGGTTATTATTTGCAAATGCAAAGAAGCTAAGGTAACATTTGGTTACTTGTAACCAAAAAATAGGCAATGTTTAGTTTAAAAGTCATAAAACCATAATTGTTAGTGTTCTTGAAAACCTAACTTATAGTGTGCACATGATTGAAGGGAAGATATCCAGTAATTACTTCTTAATTATCTATTAATTACTTGCTTCTTTTCTTACATGACTTTTGCTATTTTTAAGCACTATAAATGATTTTGGGCTATTTCATTTTTTTTCATTTTTTCAATGATTTTGTTTTCATTTTTTTTCTTTGACGACTTTGTTTTCATGCAGGCGGAGCTCGTGAGGAGGCGTGAGGAGCACACTCAGGCTACACCGGACTAGCCGATAGATGAGGAGCAACTCTACTACGATGCGGCGGGGAAATATCCGAAGGGGCGTGTTTATGGGCTCGGGTCACTTGCCAAGAGGAAGAGGGGATATGAAGATCCATGTGCCAGCACGTCTCGGGAGTCGATGGTGCGGCGTTCAGAGTTTGATGCAGTCGTTCAGAGGCTTGCACAGCTCGAGGCTTTTGTGCAGAGCCAGTTGGGAATGCGCATGGACTTCGGAAGCGAGCACCTCTCGTGCACCACTACCGCCACCACCTCAAGAGCATCACCAGCAGGTTGGGATAGATCTGGCTCGTTCACCACAGCAGCAACACGACGATGATGATGGGACATCCACGATTGGGTGGATGAGGAGCACTTTGGTGACGAGAGTTAGGTATTTTAGTTGGTTTGTGCAACTTTTAGGTTTGTAAACGAATTTCAAACAACGTTTTGTACATATTGAGACTGAATTCTCTTTTTTTGGGGTTCCATTTCAGTATATAATATTTGATATTTTGTGTGAATAAAATGATATGAAATTTGGTTTTGGAGGATGTTATAGCACCCCCAAGGAGACGTTGTAGGGGGTGCAGGGCGTTGGAGAAGGCCAGTTGCAGGTTTTGTTCTTAGAAGAATCGTGAAGGAACAAAATGCAATGAGAAAAAAATTATGAGCTTACAAACGGAAATGCAACGGAATAGTAACGTAATTCAAGTATTCCGTTGCTGATCCGTTTCTAATTAGAAACGGAATCCAAACGGTATGTAAATGTTCTGGATTTATGAGTTGAAGTTCGTTGCTAATTTCCAACTGGATTAGCAATGGAATGAATGCAATTTGTTGGAATTTATGCATTCCGTTGCTGATCTGTTGCTACTTTGCAACGGATTAGCAACGAACCTCAACTTATAACCAATTTTTTTAGTGTTATTTTCATTTCTAATCCATCTCTGTTTCGTCTTTAAATAGAGACGAAAATTAATTTTCGTTGTTAAATATTTAGCAACGACGATTTTACAAACAAATTTGATTTTGTTGCGAATGCGTCTCTGATTTTATTTCCATTGGTATTCCGTTGCTAATCTGTCTCTTTTCCGTTGCTACCCCCTTTCTAATCCGTTGCTAAATCACTATTTTTTTAGTGAGTGTGAGAGACGAAAAGGCCTCCATGACCGATGACTGATGAGAAGAAGCTCTAAAAAGGCATAGCTTCTTCTTGTTGATTGATTTGGTGAAACAGAGAAGAGAGGGAAACAGAATAGAACATCATTGCAAGATCCATCCAACCATGCTCTAAACCCTAAAATATCCATCTCCCCCTAAAACATCATCTCCGTGAGTTTGTGATATAAACAATTTAACTTTATGACATATTTTTCGATTATCCATTAGATTTTTCTCGATATTTGCATTTGTTTCAATGTGTAAATTTTAAATTGAGGTGGGCGCCAAATTTTTTGTCGCTGAAAAAAAATCTGAACTAGTGACTGAATTCAATATTTATAGTCATCAACAAAAAGCCCTTCGCTAATAGTAAACTCTTTAATGATAAAAACCATAATACCATCACTAATAGTTCATTTATAGTGAGGAGAATAAGTACCCTCATTAAGTTTTTGTCATTAAAAGTCGTTTTTCTTGTAGTGAGAAGTAGTCATAATTGTTTGTTTAACCGTACTCTTTTGAGATTTCTTCATTTGTGAAAAGAAAAACATACCCAAAAGTAGACTTTGTAGTGTCAAGACACTCATCAAAGCACGCGTCTGAATAACCATTAACTTTAAAGTTATTAGATTTTCTATAGGTGAGCATGTAATCTTTTGTCCATTATATATAAAGACCATAAAACCTTCTTTGCAGCTCACTAATGGTCTATGCAAAGGGTTACTTTGGTAACATCCTAATCTTTTTTCCTTTATATTGATTCATATAGACTTCCTCACTAAGTTTTTTTTTTTTTTTTTTTTTTTTTCGAAATATATACTAGTTCTTGTGAATTATCAATGGATGTATTAACATCGAACTTAATATTTATTTTATGAGAAACACTAATAGAAGCAACTACTACTTAATTAAAAGTTATAGGTAGTGGGACATGTTAAACAACTTAATTTTTTTATTTTCACATTTCGTGGATTGTTATTCCCCCTGATTTCACAATGATCATGACATTTCCAGTTTCAACAATCTATATGCAATGGTTACAATAAAGTAACCACTGATTGTTTTAAAATTCAATTTATTATCTTGTGGATTATAAATTCTAGCCTTTTTTGAACACCCTCAAACATTGAGATGTCTTAAGCTAGGTTTACTTTTAGTTTGCAACTCAAAAGAAATTTCATGAGCTGACTTACTAGGAACCTTATTGAATAAATATGTAATAGTTTTTAAGACTTTCATCTACAATGAATTAGGCAATTAAGAATCACTTATTTGCCAAAAATAAAAATAAAAATAAGAATCACTTAGTATACCCTTAACCATTTCAATCTATTTTTGATTGCGTCATTCAGCTGCATCATTATGTCGAGGCGTATATCGAGTATTATGTATTTAGCACAAATACCATTTCATTCAAGAAGTTTAGCAAATGGACCAAGACGCTATTTAATTAATTCAATCTTATCTATCATAATATCCACCAAATATAGATAGAGTGTCAAATTATCCATGTATGTCTATATGAATCATTCATAATATTGGTAACATTGTGTTTTTTCTTTTGGGTAAAAACACAATATACTTTATTCTATAAGTAAAAAAACTAAAAAATGTATGGTACCTTTGGGTAAAGGTACCATACATTTTTAACTTATCATAAAATGATAAATAAATTATACATACATTACTAAAATGTGGTGCATCTTTGGGTCAACCATAATAGTTTAGAAATTAACCTATGATATTAGTTCATATATTACTAAAAAAATGGCGCGCCTTTAAGCCAACCATATTATTTTATTAAACAATCATAAAATTAAGAAGATGATGTATCTTTGGGTATCCTTCATCATTCTTAATTATCATGAGCAGTAACTAATATATATTAAATCATGTTAATCATAATTATAGAAATGATTCACCTTTTGGTTAAATCATATTCTAATAATCATAAAATCATAAAAAAAACGTATGAAAATTCACATAATTTTGATGTTTAAACTATTTTTTTGGATCACTTTGATGATTAACGCAACTCCATAACATAAACATCAAATTATATCCATAATATCAACAATAATGCATTTTCTTTTTATTATCGCATATGTAAATGCAAATTCATTATACATTACTAAAATATTGTAAACATTTGGGTCAACCATAACATTTTAGTAATGTGTGTTGCATAAGTATAGTTAGGCCGTTTTGGTGACAGCTAACTCATAAAAATAATTTGGTGGCGATCGAATTATATCATACTAAAAATAACTTCACATGATAGCATAATGTGACAATAATTAGCTTGAAATATACATAAATTTAATCAAGCTATATATCATGAAAGCATGCAATTCACTTACATCAAAGTTATATGCAAGTGACATAAAAAATTCTATTAATTGAATCGATTAATTCTATATACACACAAATAATGGTCATATATAGAAACGTATTTCATTATTCATTTATTTCACATTATTAATTTTTATCAAGTTTTATTCTATAAAAGAATAAGGTCAAGACATAATATTTCGTAATCAGATTCTTGTAGATAAATCACAAAGTCATTTGAAATAGTCAAGTTTTTCGATTTTTCGAACCTTCTTAATGCTATTATTATGGTTATTCTACAACCTTTTTTATCGGTGACAATTATGTACCGCAAAATTCATCATCAATAGTTGCTTAATTTCTCAAGACAAGACATGCAGTTATATATTCATATTCTCAAACTTTATAACCGACAATCAATAACAAATATATTGGTACTCGACCTCACCGCGACTAATTAAAACCTCATCAATTAACACCGTTATTAGCTATGCGGCCGCCACTAATTAAAATCTCACTAATTAAAACCTCATTAATTAACACCTATATTGGCTATGCCTATATGGTGAGACAATAATGGTCGTACACTCGTGGTCGGTGAGTTATAATATAGCGTTTATTATATACTATATACTTTCACTTCTGCCTTGATTTTACTACCTCAATAATACATATAACCATTAATTTCACTAAGAATTACATTCCATGATTCAAACTATATAAATTTATTTTATAATGATTTTGCCACCGATATATTGCATAATCACATTGCTGGTCTTTTCTTATGCATATTGATAATATATAAACATAAATCAATTCATCAATTTAAACTGTTCAAGCTCAAGATCATATATAGAGTAGCAATCAATAATCATGAAAATTATATGGGAACATACATAAATTTTATTATTACATGGACGTAATTGAATTAGGCACATTCTCTTTATTTAATGGATATTAGTTAATTATATATGGTAATGGCTTGCATACCTTCTCATGCACTCATAAAATATTTATAAAATATTAATGTAGCTTTTATTGCCATGATATAAATAAAATATAACCAGCCTTTTATTAAACTGTTTCTCAAGAATATTAACGGTTCATCTTCCCTTTTATTTGATAAAAACAACAATTAAATATGGCAAACGACTACCAAGTTGCATATGAAATTATATAATCCATGCACGAGACCCCTAAATCTATATTTACAGGCGATTGGTCATGTTCTCAGACTTCATATAATATTTCCCTTAAGAAAATGAACAGCCCATTCTTTCTTCCTAATTAAGAAACCATTAATAAACTATAATGTCTCTTTTAACATTATCCCACCTTCACTAACACCTATTCAGCATAATTAATGGTGTCACCAATAAATATGGTAGGATAAACAAAAAATATTGTGAAGTTGGATCAATCAGCCAATTCATATACTTTAAATTTAAATTTGAGAGAAAATCAACTAAATTGAGAGATTGGTATAGTTTAAGGGTAGTGCTATTTGGTGCAGCAGATTAAATTACAAGTCCATTGCGTAACCACTTGATCATTGTCACCTCTGAACTTTAATTTAATGGTGGTAGAAGATGAATATATTGTAAACAAATATAATTTAAAACTTGATGAACTTTAATTTAATGGTGGTAGAAGATGAATATATTGTAAAAAAAATATAATTTAAAACTTGATGTATATGAGTATATATTTTCCGGAGATAGATGCACATGAGATCATTATAAACATATTAGAATGAATTTATAAAAAACAGTGGGCTTGACTTCATTCCAACGCATCAAACTTGATAAAATTTCATAAACAGTTTGATTTTGGTTTAAGAGTTAATAAGACTAACATTTGCCTTGTAATACATATTGTAAAGATGAATTCAACATCAAACTAGATAAATCATTATATAAAACACAAATATTCATGGAAAACTCTACTGATCTAACAAGCTCTGATACCATATTGAAGCATTCTTTAACATAAAACATAGATCAAATAGAAAATTACTGCTGCTGAAGCGTTTAGCCAATCTCCTAAAACCAACAAGATCTTATCGCCCTCATGAGCCTTATAACTTTCGACACCTTGTTTGATGGTACAAGTGCTTTTTTATAGGCTTGAGGAAGAACTATTAAGCTTCCCCACATTAACATCAATTTTCATCAAATAACTGGTAACGATAATGGGAGCTCAAGAGTCTTTAGGTCCACACGTTACATAATTTATTCATTACATAAACTAAAAGGATTATGAGATACATTATGATCTTACAGACATTACTCTTATGAAATGAGGGTTATAACCTTGGCCTAGTTAAACCAAAAACGTACATTAAGCAAATTATAATTGTTACTGTACATATAAAGGGCAACTCTTTTTTAATTTTTTTTTTTTTTTTTTTTTACGATGATCGGTAGCTTCTTAATGGCTTCTCTTGCGTTGCCGAGATTCCAGGAATGAGCGGTTTTATTGCAGAATTAGTAACAATACTAACCTAACCCCAACCGAAGGAGCAATACCCAATTTTTTGTTCTAGAGAGGCGGGTATTGCTCCTTCAAATTCAACAGCTCATATACACTAAAACCGCAATCTTAACCATTTGTAGTTAGATCTTCAACAGCAACTTTTTTTTTTTTTGGTTTACATAAAGGTTAACTCTTTGAAAAAACATATGCATTTGGATGTGTTTAATGTCCCTACCGATATTGTTGTTGGGAGGGATACATCACATTCCCATTTTCAACTTATATAATTTCATATATACAACTTCCTTCATATAAAAAAAACTTATATAATTTCATATACCATGGCTTTGCAATTCAAACATGAATTGTCCAGCCCCAAAAGGATCCACATTAATGAATATCCTCATTATACAGGCAATGGAAGCACAATTCACATTGAACACTATATATTGGTATATAAGCCATAGAAAGAGTACCATTGCCTGCATAAGCTCACCCTAAATGAACATATATAATTCTATTTTCACATAATAGACCTAGCATTTAAGCAAGTTGGTGGTGACAAGCCTCATCCCTGCCCACTATATATAAATGAATCTTAATGGGCCTACTCATTAATTAACTGCACCCCTATCTTTATTAAAAAAACAAATTCACAATCCCAATTACGTCCCTTTCACTCTTGGCTTCACACAAGCTCGAAGTGTGTTCTTCATGACTATAGTGAACATCACTTTCTCACTAAAGTCTATCTTCCCATCCGGGTCGGGTGCGCTCCACTCGAACTCTTGAACCATCCTTGCTATCATCAAGCTCACATGTAACATGGCCATGCTAAGACCCGGACAGATCCGACGACCCGCCCCGAAAGGTATCATCTTGATCCCCTTAACGCCCGTCATGTCCGCGTCCTCCCGACCGGATAAAAACCGGTCCGGGTCGAACTTCTCCGGGTTGCTCCACAACTTCGGGTCCTCCGAGATCGGCGAATAGTATATCTCCACGTTGGCATTGATGGGCACGTCGTACCCGCCCAGAGTGGCGGGTTCGGTTGGTGCGTGAGTTAGCGAGAAGTTTGTTGGAGGGTGTTTTCGTAATAACTCTTTTACGAACGCGTTCAGGTAGTCCATGTGCTCGAGATCTGATTCATCCACCTTTCGATCACCAACCGTTGATACGATCTCATCATAAAGTCTAGCTTGAGTTTTCGGGTCATCGATGATCCTCGCTATTGCCCACTCGAGCCCGGTCGCTGTAGTGTCGGTCCCACCATTGAGCAGCTCGGAACATAATGTCACCAGCTCAGCATCCGACGGTACGGAATCTCGGCCCTCGACCTTGAGATCGAAAAGCGTATCGAGATACGAGAAAGGGGCAGCGGACGGGTCGGATCCCGGGTTCCGAACCGCGGATCTTCGCTGCTGAACCAACGGGACCAACAATTTCATCTGCTCATCCCTCACTTGTAAAACCCGCTTTCGCTGCTTAGCAAAAAATGGGGACAAAATTGGCAAGAAATCGTCCAATCTTGGAATAGTTGCAATCAAAACAGTCTTCATCATCTCATCAATCTTCACGATCATCTCAGTGCTCATCTCGAGGCCGAAACACATCGAAACAAGAATACAAAACACTGCAAACCTGACATTCTTAAGGACCCAAACAAGCCCATTATTTTTTTGGGCTTCATGGGTCAGCCTCTCAATCAGCTTATCCATAGCGGACTCTCGGACCGGGCGAAACCCTTTAAGCCGGGTCGAACTAAGCATGCCTTGGACCATGTTGCGGCGAAGTGAGCGCCAATATGGGCCGTAAGTGGCCGAATTGACCGTGAATTTGTCACAGCTAAAGATGGACCGGGTCCTGGTCTCGGGCGGGCGGCTCGCGAAGACTTGACCCTTTTGGATCAGGGCCTCGTGGGCGAGGTCGGAGCTACTGAGTATGATCGTGGTTCGGTTGCCCAATTTGAAGTGGATTATGGGCCCATATATTTGGCGGAGCTCATGCATATAGAGGTAAAGGGGCTTGCCCGAACGGGCGAATTGGATGAGGTTACCGACGACGGGCCAGCCCGGTGGGCCGGGCGGGAGGTTAACGGGTTTGGATTTGGGTTTGCGGGTTAGGAAAAAAGGAGGGCTGAAATTAAGAGAGAAAAGAGTGTGAAGAAGAGATTATGGTCGAAAGATTGAAAAAAAGAGAGAGAAGCCATATTAGAGACTATGCGTGTGAAAGAGAGGGAGAAAAACAAGAGATAGAGATTGGGGAGAGAAGGGAAGTGAAGAGATGATATAAGAAAGAGAGGAGGGAAGTACAGTTGTGATTTCATTAAATGTGTTCACTGCCTCACCAGTCACCTGTATGTCCGCCTAGCACAATGGGACTTTAATGCGAGCATGGAAGAAATTAACTCCGTACTCCTGTTTGTTTCACAACAAATATTAATTTAAATATGGAAAATAAGTTAGGTTTCTTTTTATTCTTTAACTAATTTAAACACATTTTCAAAAGGCGTCAATAGGGAGAGACAATTTACATTGCAACGTGGTCACACGAATGACGCATTTTCAAAAAGTGTCATTTGTGTTTCCACGTGGATTGTGTAAATACACGAACGACGCCTTTTGAAAATGCATCATTCATGTTATGGAATAATCCACGCGAACGCCATGTTGGATTGTTCAGAAAACACGAATGTTTTCTGAACTTCCACGTAGTGTCCACGTGCGCGTCCACCTCGAGATACGTGCATGACGTTTGCATGGATTGTTCACCTCGAGATACGTGTGTTGTTTGCATGAGTTGTCCACCTAAAACACGTGCGTGACGTTTGCATGATTTAGTTGGATTGCACGAGCTTACATGGGTTGTCCACCTTGAAATACATGCATGACCTTTGCATGGTTTGCATGGATTAGACGAGGTTGTATGAGTTGTCCACCTCAAGATACGTGCGTGACGTTTGCATGAATTACACGAGGTTGCATGGGTCGCCCACCTCGACATACGTGCGTGTCGTATGCACGGGTTGTTCACCTCGACATACGTGCGTGTCGTTTGCATGGGTTGTCCACCTCGAGATACGTGCGTGTCGTTTGCAAGGTTTGCATGGATTGCGCGAGGTTGCATGTGTTGTCCACTTCGACATACGTGTGTGTCGTTTTCATGGGTTGTCCACCTTGAGATACGTGCGTGTCGTTTGCATGGTTTGCATGGATTGCGCGAGGTTGCATGTGTTGTCCACCTCGACATACGTGCATGGTGTATGCATGGGTTGTCCATCTCGAGATACGCGCGTGTCGTTTGCATAGGTTGTTCACGTCGAGATAAATGCATGTCGTTTAATGGGTTATCCATCTCGATATACGTGTGTGTCGTTTGCATGGTTTGCATGGATTGCACGAGGTTGCATTCTCGAGATACGTATGTGAAGTTTGCATGGTTTGTATGAATTGCACGAGGTTGCATGGGTTGTCCACCTCCAGATACGTGCGTGACGTTTGCATGGATTGCACGAGGTTGCATGAGTTGCACACCTTGAGATACGTGCGTGACGTTTGCATGAAATGCATGAAGTTGCATGGGCCACCCACCTCGATATACGTGCATGGCGTATGCATGGGTTGTCCACCTCGACATACGTGTGTGACGTTTGCATGGGTTGTCCACGTCGAGATACGTGTGTGTCGTTTACATGAGTTGTTTATCTAGAGATACATGCGTGATGCGGGTTGTCCATCTCGAGACACGTGCGCGTCGTTAAGTTGCATAGGTTCTCTAATTCGATATGCACGTGTCTTTTGCATGGATTCTCCACCTCGATATGTGCGTGTGATATTTGAGTTGAACAAATAACTCCTTTTGAGAATGAATAATTCATACACTTTAGTATTTTGTATGAATAGCTCTATTTGAAAATGAGCTATTCATACAAGTTCATTCTCCCTCATGAAACCACCACGCCATACATCCACTTCATCATCAATGTCTCATTTTCAAAAAAAGACATACATTACTTTTGTAATTTCAAAGTAACCCTCCCTATTTGATGAATAAAAAATTAAATCCACCTTACTATGTGAAAAAGTCTCGACTTTTTAGCCACTTTGAAATATTTATCTGTCATTTGATAGTTTCAATATTTATTAATTAATTACTTAATTGACTTCTATATCCTTCATAGAAAAGAAAAATCTATTAATTATACATTAATAACTAGTGTATGTAGAGGTGGTAGAGTTAGGAGAGATTAAGGGTGATTTAGTCATTTAACTGCCACTTTCTCTTCATTCGAGATAATTAAATGACTTTTTTAAAAACTGTGAACAACCTTAAAACAACACTTAAATAGAAACGAAGGGAGTAGTAAATTATTTTCTGCTAATACAATAGCTTTTTTTGGTCAGGGGTGAAGTTGACTCCAGGAAGATAACTTGGAAGAGAGTTGAAACTAATCTTGTTTGATTGAACATTCCTCCAAGTTATCTCCCAACTCACACTTAAGAGTGAGAGATATCTCCCCCACCCTCTTTTAGGGGAGTTAATTTTCAGGAATTTATGGACACAATTACTCCTCATTACATCCATCTTTTTTGTTGAAGGGTATTTATGTCAATTCATATATTTTATTATTTAAAAATTTGCAACTTATTTGCAAGTTTAATGTTGAACCAAACGAGGCCTATACATTTTAAGCCTAAATTTTAATGTCATTCAGGGTACTAGTATTGTTTTAATATAATAATTATTACAAGCTTAATTTCTAAGCGACAAAAATTAGGGAAGTTCGGATGCGATGGTTTGGACACGCAACGTACGTCCTAGCTACAAATGCCCCTTTAGAATACTCGACTCCGTAGAAATTGAAGAAATTCGACGGTAGGAATAGGCTGAAGCTAACTTAGGATGCCTTAATTATGAGGGATTTAAACAATATAGAAAACGCACCATCAATTGCACTAAATTAAGCATAATGAAAGAGTTTGATTAGATTCATGTAGCTGACCCTAATTAATTTGAGATTGAGATTATGTTATTGTTGTTTGCAAGCTTAAGAAGAGCAAGTCCGCTCTTCAACCCGCCCTTCTTTGTTTGAATTATAAGCTCACGAGTAGCTATCCCAGTTTTACTAAAGTTGAATGTATATACAAATGTCTGTTAAGCAGAATAATTAATGAGTTGTGTTTTGCATTTGTGTGGTTGCCAATTGGTCCAATGTTTAGTTTACTGTGGAAAATTTGTGGTCCTAACTTGCATTAGGTCTAATTAGAAGTCCTTTTTTTACTAAAGGAATTTAAAGGGACATGCAGGTGGTGGTAAACGACATTAAATTGTATGTTAAAGATATCAATGTCCTAATAGACCAAAAAAAAGAAGAGATGTCAATGTCCTTAATCAGAGGTCTATGTACATATTGTACAAGAAAACGAAAGTCATTTTCTGAGACCTCGCCCCATATATATTATACTACTCAAAAAACAAGTGATTAATTAAATAATTAATTAATTAGGTTAATTAGTCGCTATTCTCAAATTAATGTAGTTGTATTTTATAGATGCAAGGAGATCAGAGTAGGAAACATGCATATTTAAGAAGAAACGTGTAGTGTGGACGGAGATGGAAGGGTTTTAATGAGTGAGAGCTATATTTTGAACATATATCATATAAATCTAATTAAAACCAATGGTCAATTGTATTGTACGATTGCATCCAAAGTATGGACGCACCAAAAATTGAAACAAAATTTATGGCTCTTCACGTGCACATACAAAGCTTAGACTATTGCATGTAGCTGCATATTGATCAGTTTAAGAGAGAAAATGGACTCAATAGCAATTCTCGTGATACATATAATTCTTGTCATTACACGCTAATAGACTAATATTGCCGACGAATTTATTAGTTTATGTTTTTTTAACTTGATTTGTGATTTGGTTTGATCCGACTTTTCGGTTTACACCTAATATTGCCGACGAATTTATTAGTTTAGGTTTTTTTATTCAACTGGTTGTATTGATGTTCTTAATCCAAATGAGTACAACAATCTATTACAATGAGGATAATAGATATATAGTACATTCCAATGACGTACGGAACTAAAGTTCGACGCCACACGCACATATTTGTGCGGCACCAACTTAATTCTCACGGTAGAGGACAACGACACCAAACATGGGAATTAAAAAAACCCTAGCTAAAACTTTAGTTCGATAGAGAAATGGTAATGCATAATAACCTAAACGAGCTGATCTAGTGGTAACAAGTAAGAGCGAAGATGGATTGTATGGGTTAGGCGCACAGTTTCGAGTTCGATTCTTCACGACAGCTAGACGTCGGGTCACATAGTGGTCTTTTTCTGCAATTTTAGGACTCATAAGATTAGTTAGACAAGTACATGTCCGGATACCATAGTTAATAAAAAAAAAATGGTGGTGCGAAATTTATTAGTTTAGTTGTATCATTCACCATGTGGGGACATTTACTAATTATTTTTTTATAAACTATTAATTATTATTTGTACATAGTAGTTACTCCTATTTTGCATGCCCTTTTTGATCTAATCACATGGATTGTTGTGGAATCGATGCTAAATACGTTTAAGGAATTTGAGTAATGTCGTATTTGCATGCATAAATGATGAAATTGATATTTCAATAAGTTTACATGTCTCCAAGTTTTTTAATTATATAAGTGCTTTCATATCTAAATATTGAATTGCTGATATTTGTTCTATTCACATGTATCTGCCAACTGCTTGGTGACTGGTAGTTCTGCTATTTACTCAATCATTTTGATTATACATATATGCAAGCCTCACTTAAAAGTCACTGAGGTTTAAGCCTTAATGCACATTTTCCCAAAAAACTCGTTTCAGTTTTTTTTTTTTTTTTTTTTTTTTTTTTTTTTTTTTTGTAAACATCGAATGTGACTATTAGCCCCCTTTTAAATTAACGTTTGAGGCCCGCTAAGGGCACCCCACCATTTAATGAGGGCACCCAAGTTAATGTGGGCACAAATCGATTTACCCGGGGCACCCAAAAATTAAACCCAAAATACCGAAAATGCCCCTCGTGCAAAAAACCCTCTCACCCACCCTCGTGCAAACCCTTGGGCACCCCACCACCCCCACCACCGTCCTCTTGCTTGACTTTCTCCATTTCTCGTGAACGAACCACCTAGCAATCCCGAATCTAAGTTGTATTCGTTCCTCTATGTCTCTCTCCTCTCGTTGTAGGACGTTTTTCGAGTTTGAAGACTCGAGTTTTGGTCGATTTCATATCCAAATTAGGGCTCTGCCTCAAGTTTTTCGTTCACACATCGATAGTGTTGAAATCGATCGTTTGAATGTGCGTTGGTAGTCTAATTAAGTTGCATTTGATAGAGTAGTTGTTATGTTTGTGTGGCGGTGCATTCAATGGTTCATTTATTAGGCGTTCGTGGTTCTCGCCACACAAAGCGTAGATTTTGTTTACGCCTCGCCACGCAGCGTAGATTTTGTTTACGCCTCGCCAAGCATGACCGAGAATGTAGAATAGCTCTGTTGTCCATAACCGAGACTTTTATTGTCGTCTCTGGCCACCACTTCACGAGAGTAAGTCGAAGTGTATAGTTTGTCCTGTTCGGTGATGTCCAACCGAGAATGTAGAATAGCTCTCTGGTTGTCCATTACCGAGACCGTTATTCGGCTTCTCGGTGGATGGTGACCGAGAAGTGTGCATAACTCTCTGGCCCCGCGAGGCCGAATCAATCGCGTCCGTGAAAAAACATCTCGAAAATTTGAGAAACCCTACCTCGACAAAAAACAGCTTCCTTCAAACCATCATATGGTTATCAAACATTGTTACTCGTCGTTTGGATGATGACAATCCGCAATAATCGATCAACGCTCGCCAAATGCAATGTGGCTTTGGGGTTCAACCTGTGGTGGGGTGCCTTTTTTCTTTGTCAAAATGATTTGTAGGGTTTGAATCACTATATATACAAGGGCAAAATAGTCTTTTCCACTTTTGCGTAATTTTTTACAAAAACTTTGGGTGCCTTCATTAAATGGTGGGGTGCCCTTAGCGGCCCTCACTTTACTTTTCACTTTGTAAATCCTTACCCAAATTTAACCCTCAACCCCATCACTTTCTCCTCCCACTCACTCCACCCCACTCCAAATTAAACTCATCCTCTCTTATCTTTCTTTTTTACTTTTTATACCCCACCTCCAATAGAAACTTAAAACCCTTTCTTTTTCCTCTTTTAATTTTTACTTTTTACTCACCCTTTCTCATCTCTTTGTCTCTACACTCAACAACTCACCACTAAATGCAACATCTTAATTATTGCATTTGGTAGAGATGATGAGATGATGTGCAACAAAATTGTTGGAGTTGAGGGTCACAAAGAGGAAAAAAGTAAAGTGAATATAAGTTAGAAGTATATTGAGGAGTTTACTAAGAATTAAGGGAGTGGTCTGAATATAGACTATCTGATTGGGGGCTAAATTCAAAAGATATATATTGGGGGTTATAAATAATGTTAATTGAATTAAATGGGGGGCTAATGATCGCTCCCTTCATTTTTTTTGCTCTGTCACTGATTGAATTATTAACAAGCACTTGTTCACAAATGCATTTAAGAAGTAGATATGCAACTTTGATGGATTTGTATATACTTATATCTTTTTAGACCACTTTCTCGAACAACTCAACAACATCGCGACAAATACATACAATGAATTGAAAAACACCTTAATTCAACACAGCCAAACATTTTTGTGGAGGGGTACCCTTAGGTATATACTAAGAGAGCAACCCCTCTTTGTTGTGTACATAACTGTATACTTGGGCTTTATTTGGTTAGAGGTGGAGTTAACTCCCGGGAGATAAGTTGGAGATGAGTTGGAACTAATCTTGTTTGGTTGTCCAACTTGCCCATGAGTTATCTCCCAATTCATACCTCAGGGGGTGAGATGCCTCCCCCAACCCCTAGAGGAGTTATCTCCCTGAAAAATATTGACAAAACTACCCCTCTTAAATCCCCTTATAAATCCCCACTTTTTATTCTTTTTTAACCTAAACGTATTTTGTTCTTTTTAGAATAACTCAAATGCTTCTTATTAATTCATGAATATAAAGATTAAATAAATAACTCATAAAAAATATTTTTTTTATAAAAAAAAAGAAAGTACTTCTCAAGAGAAATATTTTTAAAAAATATCATTAGTTGTATTTTATGCTTATTATTAATAATTATTAAAATATTATTTCAAGAAAATTATAAAAATATTTATAATTATTTAAAGTTGTTTAATATTTTTGTAAATAATTTATATGTTTGTTATTTAGTTCAAGTTTTTTTATTTATGAGTGATTAAATAAATAGTAGTGCATGTGGTGAAAATAATAATGCATTTTTTTCATCTTAAAAAAATATATGTTTGAAGGGTATTTATGTCAATTCTCATGTTTTACTGTTTTAAAAATTAGCAATTTTCTTGTAAGTTCAAAATTGAACCAAACGTGAAATATGAACTTACACTATGTGAGTTAACTCTGAGAATTTATCTTCGCTCACACTGTGAGTTGTTAAAAAGTAAAGACGAACCAAACGAGGCTTTGATATACTAGTAGCAAGGTACATATATGTGATAGTCTCTAATTTAATTACTTTGTCAGGAGTTCGCTGGAAACTTAATTGTCTGTCCTTCCATCAGTTTGCAACTTTGGATTGTACATTCTTTGTTCATTCAATGTATAAAACTTCTTTTGTACCAAAAAAATAAATATAACTTCTTTCACAAAAAAAAAAAACTTCAATTAATTTGAGATAGGAAACTTAATTGTCTAGCCAAGCTGGGTATTGCATGTCTTCTGATCGTTGATTGCTACGTTTTTAGAAGGTGACGAATAAGTATTATTAGCCTATCGACCCACCATGTTCGACTCGTCTGAATTTTTATTTTTTTTGAGGCCTCGACAGTCTGAATTAATTACTTATTGTAGACATCAAGACCAAACATTAATTTCAGCACATGGCCCATTGTCACATTATAATATTAACAAGTATGCTACTTTTTATTTTTTTTGTTAGACGGACGAGACATCACTTGTTAAAAAGTAAAGTTTAAAGAGATCATAAATTCAACTCGAGCTGAAGTAAAAAAAAAAAAGGTATGCTAGTTTTCCACTGTGAGTTTGTGACTCGTCGATCTAAAAAAAATTAACATTAAGTATATTTTTACTTTAATGTCGAAGCATCTCTGCGAGATGACATAACTTACTAAAAGTTAAGGTTTAGAGATGTCGTGATTTTGACTGTTTTCAAAGTCAAAAAAAAAAGAAAAAAAGAAAAAATCACTTTGGGAGGTTGTGGCTTTGTCATGATTTGAGGGACATCATAAGTAGTAGTTACTAGTTGGGGCCGCAAAGATGGTTCTGAAAAAGGAAATGCCGCGCGGTGCATACTAATTAATTAAGGTCTTGAGATTTTTATTTATTTATTTAACTTCAATGGTAATCCAATCTATGACCTCCAAACCTTGACTTTTTGGTAAGTATCAACTAATGTCTCATCCATCTCGCCAGAAATCGTTTCATGGTCTCGAGACTTATGTATAAACAAAAGATATTTGATGTAGACAAAATGAGATTAGAAAGTAAGCGCAAAAGCAACAAGCACGCCTTCAAGAATCAGAATTATGAAGTCAAAAACACAACAAGATCCACGATGCCACGGCCCATGCTTGAGATATATAGTGTTATGCACCTTGAGGACGCAATTTCTCTGTGAGCCTATTGTACATTCTCTTGTGGACTAAGGCTGTCATATGAGACTTCTCGGAATACCTAAGTGTCGTAATTTATTTTATTTTTTTGATAAGATAAAGTGCTATATAGTCATATTTTGCTATGTGCATTTTTTTTTGGTTACACGTGTGCATTTGTTATATATATTGTAGTGGAAGTCCCTTTGACATCCTTTTAAAATGATGTCAACAGTGTGAACAAGTACTATAGTGGGTCTATAAGAACACTTTTTTGCCAAGGCTAAGGGTTCGCAAATTTTAATTTTAAAGACACATGATGTACAAGCGTTGCCAAGTCTAAAATTTTGAAACGTATAACATACAAGTGTCTCTAAATTAAGGACACTTGTTATTAAAATGTTGCCAAATTGAAAATCTCGAGACGTATAATGTACAAGCGTTTCAGAATTAAAGACACTTGATAAACAAGTGTTGCCAAATTTAAAACTTGGAGACACTAATTTATAAGTGTTGCCAAATTTCAAATCTAAAGACACATAGTTTATAAGTGTTACTAAAATTAAAATTGAGGACACAAACAATAAATGTTGTCAATTTCAATATTTAAAGACACATAATTTATAAGTGTCTCTTATATTAGAGACGCTTGGTAAGCTAGTGACACTAAATTTAAAATTTTGGGGACCCTAATTTATATGTGTTGTCAAAATTCAAATTTAAGGACATATAATTTACAAGTGTTGTTCCATTTTAAATTTCAAGACACATAGTTTACAAGTGTTGTTAAATTTCAAATCTAAGGACACATAATTTACAAGTGTTGTTAGACTTTAAATCTAGAGACACATAATTTACAAGTATTGTTAGACTTTAAATCTAAAGACACATAATTTACAAGTATTGTTAGATTTTAAAATTAAAGACACATAATTTACAATTAAGTGTTGTTAGACTTTAAATCTAAAGACACATAATTTACAAGTGTTGTTAAATTTTAAATCTCAAGACACATAAGTTACAAAGTGTTGTTAAATTTTAAAAATTAGTGTAAGTAGTAAGTACTAAAAATCGATCAACACACACGCTCACATTGAAAATAAATTTAGAAACAACCAAATCATGATATCATCACCCCCATTCATCCATTCATTTGAATTAAACCACTCGACGGCCAAGAGGCTCGGACTTAATCAAAATCTACTCTATAAACCCAAACTCCTTTATCTAATTCAAGCTCATATCGGGTAGGTCGATAAAGGGTTTCTTCAAGGGATTATGTTCTCCTATAAAACTTAAATATTTTGAGGCCACTAACTTAAATTAAACATAATGTTGGTTTAATTTAGCTTTCTTGGCCTCTCTCTTTCTCTTTCTGATTTGAGATAACTAGAGAATAAGTTCGCGTGTAAAGAAGAAGAAGACGAAGAAGAAGAAATCGAGGGTTCAAAACCGCGAAAACTCAACTGTTTTGTACCTTCAACGAAACTTCAACTCTCATGGTTTCCTAGGGTTTCGAATTTCGCCTCTCTCTCTCTCTCTCTCGTGCAATCCTAAGATCCCCCATAACTAGGGTTTCTGCAATCCCCAAATCCTCCATAACTTTCCATTTCAGTTGAGCAACTCATCACAACGTTTCCTCTCTCTCGCATTTCCTCTCTCTCGCTCTCGCTCAGGTACGATTCGATTTCTTGCACTCTCTTCAATTTCTTCGATTTCTTCGTTCGAATTCAAGATTCGTTCACGAATTAGGTTTTTCGCCGTACGATCCGACTTGAAATTTGCCGTTCGGGTGTGCTCTAGTTGCGTTGATTTGCGTTGATTTGAGTTGATTTGCGTTGATTTCATTGAGCAATTCCTCTATCTCTCTCTCTCTCTCTCTCTCTCTCTCTCTCTCTCTCTCTCTCTCTCTCGCAGTGTACGCCGCGGTGGTTCCATCGGAGATCACTGTTAGTTAGTTAGTCTTTTAGTTAGGGTTTGTGAGTGTTGTACAATTGGTTTGTTTGTTTTTTTGTTTGTTTGATTAATTGAGGTTTCGTGTTTCAATTTGGTATGTCATGATTCATGAATTCATTCAATTATGTCCTGATTTAGATGATTGAATCGATTTTGATTGTAATTAAGCTATGAATTGAATGGCTATGAGAAATCATGAGAAATGCATTGACGTTTTCTTTGTTCACTTTGCCACCATTGCCATAGAAATGCATTGAAGTTTTGGACTTCTTTGCAACTGATGAATGAATAATTTCTATTTTTGAACTGTGAAAGGTCTACTTGACTTGTTGCAGGTTCATGGAAGAGCAAGTGCGACTGGTGCTTTTGCAATTTAATTAGCAAAATCCCGAGGAGCAAGAGTATTTGCCATTGCAGGTCTTTCTTTTCGTGGAATATCTCAAACGACATGTAGTCTTACGGAATTCTGATTAAGTATCTTTCTTTTTCTTTTATTTGGAGAGGTAGGGATCATTTGCTAAAAAAATGCTCACCAAAGAACTATGCATAACTAAATTATCGATCAATGCCAATACATTTTTTCTCGATTCTCTACTATTTGTATTAAAAGTATAATGTTATTGTTGGCCAACATGTAAATATTGAACTTTGTCTTGGACGATTTTAGGCATGCAATTATCTAGTTTGTACTTGCTAGAGAAATTCTTTGAATGTTAGAAAAATATTGAGTTTTCAAGATCAATCATTCAACTGGAGAAAAAAATGTTTAGCAAACTCATAGGCTTTGTTATTTGGTGACAAATCACTTCATGAATCAGCTTGATTTAATTTGATTGTCTTGCCTAATTATAGCTCTCACCTAATAAGATTCAATAACCTTAATTATACTTGGTGGGTCCAGAATCAATACAAATTTGGTTTGGTTGGACCACATGTAAGCATCAAAGGTAATATATCTTGAAGTTAAGCGAGTCTCTCCATCTTTATCTATCCTTACGAATGTTTGAAGAAACCTAAATTAATTTCTACTTAGAAACCAAGTTTCGATATTTTGTCAATTACGATTGCATCGATACTTAAACCTTGACTTCACTAATTTCTTAATTATCTTTCCTAATTGTGATTAATATAACTTAAAATTCTCTCGATTGGCTAATTAATGACTATTGTTTTACAATTCATATGGGCAACCATGCATGTTTCGTTTGTATCTGCTTGATTTCCTTTGGCCTAACTTATTTCCTAGTTCCAGTGTTCCTTTCTCACTTGCATATTTAGTTTTCAGAATATATTATTTAGCTATCTTTATTTGTTTTTATTATCACTTTTGAAAAAAATAGTTTTATTTTATCACTTTTGCAATTATAGAATTAATTGATCAAATTGATTTGTGACTTGTGTGTAGGTTGTTAGATATGACTAAAAAGTGTCATGTAGATTGTGTTTTAACAAACACGAGATGAAGATCTACAAAGCTTTGACAAGTGATGAGACTCAACCACCAAGTGAAGATCAACGCAATGACAATGAAACACAAGATGAGGTTGAAAATGACTTATATGATGATGTAGAAGTAAGAGGTAAATATCAATTGTTTGTTGTCTTCTTGTTGTTTATGACACTATGATATTTTCTATGCCAATGTTAGTAAATATTATATGATTCCTTTCTTTTTTTATGTTTGATTGGAAATTTTTATAGATAATCAAGGGATTGTGCGAAAAAAGCGAGGACTCACACGCGCTAAGGACGTCTCTAGTTTGCCCGAAGGCCAAAGAATTGTGGTTGAATTTAATATGTATGGCCAAGCAATTAAAAGAGGATGAGGGATTTTAGGTGGATGGTTGGGAACAATTGCAAGGAAAAAGGAACATTGTTCCGTTGAATGGACGATTGGAGGTTGATGCCTACGGAGGATAAGCAAGCTTTGATAAACTTTACAAAGGTAAATTGATATTTCTATTTCATGAATTTGATTGGTATCCAAAAAATAAGTGTTGATAGAATGAGATAGAAATAAGAGATTGAAAAAGAGGTTTTCTTAATGTTTTATTCAATGGATATGTAGCCTCTCATCATTTGTTATTCTCGGTGAGTAATGTCTCGAATACATATTTATTTTGATTTATTTGATTACCTCTATATTGCAAAATAGGTTCTTTGAGATCTCTCATGATGGTGGAGTAGAGAAGTGGATCCTTCAGTCCGTTGCGTGCAAATGGAAGGAGCACAAGTTTGAACTGAAGTCTAAGTATTTTAAGGCAGACAAGACTAGAGAGGATATTGAAAAATCAATTCCGATTGGATTCTTTCCTAATCAGTGGATAACTACGGTACACTATTGGTTTTCTGAAAAATCAAAGGTAACAATTTTGCCTTTAAATTTAAGAGGTATGTTTTCTTTCTTTTAATTTGGTGTCATTTCTTTGTAATTTGGGTAGTAAATTAATGACTCTTAGTACCGATTACATTGAATTATTTTTTTGGTGCTTCCTTTGGTGTATAAATTTGAGACCTCTAGTTAAGGGGCATCTTGTCTCAAGTACCTAGATTATTTGTTAATTGATATGATATGAAGCTTTACGTGTTCTCTTGGATTGAAGTTACGCATTACCCAAGTTGCTAACTAGTGAAATGTATATGTATTTGTTGAATTATAAACATGGAGATAAGTTCGTGAGGTAAAGAATGCTCAAGTATATTGTAAGCCACGAAATTGTTTACATTTTCGATCAATTTCATCTTTACCCACTAACAAATATTTGTTTTTCTTTAATGAAGAGATTACTAAATTCCAAGTCACCTCTTCCTTGATGATTCTTATTGGTTGTCATCCTGTAAAATTTGTTTATCATTTACACTACTATTATATGTTAGTCTTTACTGCCTAAAACGAGTCTGACCTTCTTTTGCAACTTTACTGGAGATGGTCTAGGTTTGTGCTTCAGATGGATTTGCTTTCAACATGTTGGTTCATCATTGAATATGTTTTGATTCCAGATGGATTTACGAAATGGATTTGTTTGAGCTTTTTTATTTACCCTTTTTTACTTTTCTTCTGCCAGATTGAAATCGATTTGTTTGAGAATTTCAATCAAATTTACGTGATGTGACTGAAAAGTCTGATAAGTCAGATATGACTGATCCCCAATGATAAATGGAATGAAAGTGCATAAGAAATTGTTTGTTATTCATTGAGATTTGTGTAATGTGTGTGAATTCCCATATGAACTTGTTAGAATATTGGCATGGATAAGCTAGCTAGCTTGGTTTCTTAAGGGCTCCATTAATGAGGCCATGTTAATAGTGCTCTATCGATCATTAATGGAAGTTCCAATAATGATGGAAGTGCTTAATTAGCTAGTTAGCCTGGTTTAACAAAGATTATGGTCTAGCAATCATGGGATTTGATATGATATATTTGATTTATAATGGAGTGTTGTATATTAAGTACTTGCGTTGGTTTGATTAGTTTGAATAATGTATACTTAGTTCAATAATCAGGTACTTAGGAGATTGTGAGAGAAATCTCTTTTATTGTATCTATATATGTTTGTGTGATTGTGGATTGTGGAGGCAACAATTATTTAGGCCTCGATAGCACGGGTGTGAGACTATCTTATTGTTATGCCCATAAGATTTGGTTCTATTTCGGGGTTTGAGAATGAATGAATCTAAGTCATTTGAGCAGACTATTCGAGAGTTTGTTGAAATTGATCCAACTGGGAGATATGGAAGGGTAGGCATTGTTGTTGTTGCTTTGGAAATCTTTGTAGCCTCTTTGGCCCCTTTTTTATATTCTTTTTAATTTTTTTTTTTTTTTTGGATGACAAACTCATATTCGATGGGGCATGTGCCCTAGGTCAATCCATTAACTGTCTTTATGAATACTTTTAGTTAATAAAATAGAGGATTTCATTTCTTTGTTTATTATAATTAATTTGCATGTTTACATTATAATAAGATCCATGGGTATTTACATAAATATCCTAAATGTCCCTAGTCGATCATTATCTCGGGAACTATAATGAATTAAGACTAGTGTGAGTCTTGATTGATGATCATATGATGATTATACGTATAGGATACGAATCAAGATCACGAGTACTTGTTAGGGAACAAAGTCTTTGGACCAGACCAGCTATGAGAACATCACATGGATTAAGTCATAGTTGTTTCTCATGATAGGTATATTTTTCAGGTCCTCGACTTGAGATTGCCAGAGACTTCAACATTAGGAACACAAGTAATTTGACACAATCAAACGTTGTCTTTAACCGGACGATTATAAAGGTTGTGATTGGTTCTTGTGTGAGCAATGTGATGAAGTTGTGTAATCGAGATATAATTTGTCCCTCTCATATAAAGAGAGATATCTAGTGGATCCCTCGATGTGTTAGAATTTGTTAAAAGGCATAGTCTAAGTGAATTGATATTGATCAATGTCACTTGGATGTTTTCGATCTACCTAGAGATCGAGACTAGTACGATTGAACATGTTGGATGACAATTCCATGCCTTATGTTTGATCAAAAGGATATCATGTGACAAAAGGATGTTATATACACTATTGATTAGGTTATATCGATTTGATATTCGTACAACTTGGGTAGTCATAATGTCTTGCTAGAGGCTCGCTTATGACTTGTATACATGTGTTTTGGTTCATCGCTAACGTTGTATGAGCCTATTGGGTCGCACACTAAGAATGGTTTTGCGAGATTTTAAGATGATTGAAAAATGAATTTTATGTGATAAAATTCATGACATAAACGTCCTTGTGGTGTATTACACTTATACTTCTTTAAGTAAGGGTATATGTGTAATTTACTTTAACCGTCTATATACAAGGTTGTATAAATAGACGCTTTAAGTTAGAACACGAGATAAAAAAGAAAAAAGCTGAAACTCTATTTTCATTTTAGAAACGACTTAGGGTTTTTGGTATGCTCTGGATCGTTTTGGAGAGAAACAAAAAGGTTTGGTATTCTCTCGAAGCTAGCACTTCAAATCTCGTAGCGCTAGTTCATGTGTGGATCATTGATAGAGAGGCGTTCGTCGTTAGCGCGCCTTAGAGATCGATTAACCTTGAGAAAGGTATATTGCGATTGAGGTATGATTAAGTTTTTCATGGTTTAAACGTTTTTAATGGAATTAGATTCGGATCATGTTGGGGTTTTTGTCAAAACTGTTTTGTAATCTCCGCTGCGTATGAACCCCAAAACCCAACAGTGGTATCGAGCCTTCGAGTTTGATTTCATTAAACTCAATGCATGTTTTCTTCTTGATATATACATGATATATGATTGAAAGCATGTTAATAGTTGATGTATATGTGATATACATAAGTTTTCTGTGAGATTTATTATCATATTTTGTGTATATGATACATATATTCGTGATTTAATTGAAATTAGTTTCGTGTTCTATGATCCATGATACCATTAGGTTCGATTGAGATAGTAGTTCATGATTCAATTACATGTTTGTGATTATTTGGATGAAGACCGAAATTGCAAATAATTAATTTTCGAAATTATTTATTTATAAATAATTAATTTTCGAAATTATTTATTTATAAATAATTAATTTTCGAAATTATTTATTTATGTTGTTATATCTATTTTGTTATGAAGTTTATATTTGATAAAGATAGATAACAAATTAGAATATGAGATAAATATCAAGAATCTTGTTATTGGTGATATACTAGGATTCAAATATCTTAAATCCAAAATAAATAATTAATTTTCGAAATTATTTATTTATCTTGTTATATCTAATTTGTTATGAAGTTTCTATTTGATAAAGATAGATAACAAATTAGAATAGGAGATAAATATCAAGAATCTTGTTATTGGTGATATACTAGGATTCAAATATCTTAAATCCAAAATAAATAATTAATTTTCGAAATTATTTATTTATCTTGTTATATCTATTTTGTTATGAAGTTTCTATTTGATAAAGATAGATAACAAATTAGAATAGGAGATAAATATCAAGAATCTTGTTATTGGTGATATACTAGGATTCAAATATCTTAAATACTAATTGGATTAGGATAAGATGATTAGTTAGATGTGGGCCCGGGTTAATTAAAATGTTTTAATTGACTTAATTTCGGATAAATTAATGGGTTAATTTATGATAATAAAATCAGCGAAAATTATGATTTTCTATAGCGAATTTTAATTTTCGGAATTGAGATTCGTCTTCTAAAAAAAAAAAAAAAAAGCAGCGCCCATGTATTCCGTGTGCCGATCAATAATGGGCCGCCGTCTAACTAATCCTAGCGTATGGAAATTCTTTTGTTAGTGAAAAGTATAAAAAAGAAAAAAAATTTCCAAATTGTTTAGTGATTGAACAAATCAATAAAATATATGATATTTCATTGTTTACATAAAATCACTAAAACTGAATAAAATCCCTCTATTAAATTTTAAGTCTCGTGCCATCCATTTTAAACACTTGTCAAGGTCTCGATCACACTAATATAGTTTCAGCCATAGCTGGGTGTATTGTGTTATCTTGGTGAGACAAGTTGGGTAAGAGTTACCTTAATGTTTAAAATGGTCCGACTTAATAAAGCCATCAAAATAGTTTTGAGCTTTAGGCAAATGATGAGATAAAAACATGCTAAGACATAAGATGTCCCATATCTCATAAAATGATCTAAAAATTACATAAGATGTAATTGGTAACTTTTACCTACCTAAATAATCTAGTTCGTGTTTCATGCCATACTGTCTGCTGAGAATTAGGTGAAATATGGATTTTAGTCCCCTAAATAAACAAGACGTTTTAGGAGGGTTGTTAATTTAGTGGGAGTCTATTCCTCTATACTAAAATAAACTTTGCATAATCTTTATTGTAGATCAATGGCCTCTTCAAGTAACAATAATCCCCTGTCACTGCGATCCATCCTTGAGAAGGATAAGCTATATGGGACTAACTTTCTTGATCGGTTCGAAACTTGAGAATTGTTCTTAAGCATGAACGCAAGTTGTATGTCCTGGATGCTCCAATCCCTAAGGACCCACCACCAATGCTACGAAAGTGAAGGATGCGCATAATAAGCATGTCAACGATTCTACGATGTTGCATGTATTATCGGCAACTATGGTTCCTGAACTTCAGAAGGACATGGAACTAATGGAAGCCTACGACATGGCTATAACGCTGAAGGAAATGTTCCAACAGCAAGCTAGGCAAGAAAGGTTCGAGACAGTCAAAAACCTACATTCTTGCAAGATGACTGAGGGTGCGTCAGTTAGTCCTCATGTTCTGAAGATGAAGGGCTATGTTGACCAGCTTGATAGACTCGGATTTCCCATAAGCCAAGAGTTGGCTACGGATTTGATCCTAAATTCATTACCGGAAAGTTACTCACAATTTGTGATGAACTACAATATGAATAATATGGAGAAATCAATTTTAGAGTTGCATTTGATGCTCAAAACTGCTGAACAAAATATCAAGAAACGGTCTAAAAGGGAAAGGGAATGAAGAAGAAAGGCAGAGGCAAGGCTAGAGTTGCCAAGGTTGTTGCTGCACCTGTCGCAAAGCCTATGGAACAAGTCAAGACCCTACTGCTGTTCTCGCTTCAAAACACCCAAAAGAAAAGGAAGAAAATTGTCATTTCTGTAATCAAACCTATCTTTGGCATTGTCGTCTCGGACACATAAACGAGAACGCATAACGAAGCTCCATAAAGATGGGCTTCTAGATTCATTTGATTTAGAAACATATGAAACATGCGTATCTTGTTTACTAGGCAAGATGACTAAAAGTCCCTTTCTTGGACACGGTGAAAGGGCAAGTGATTTATTGGGTCTAATACATGCGATGTATGCGGTCCTATAAACACAATGGCTATAGGAGGTTATCAAGTACTTCATTACATTTCGATGATTTCAAAGAGATATGGTTATGTATATCTTATGAAACATAAAGTGAATCATTTGAGATGTTTGAACGTTTCAAAATGAAGTGCGAGAATCAACTTGGTAAAACTATCAAAACACTTCGATCAGATCGAGGTGGTGAGTATTTAAGCCAAGAATTTGATGATCATCTTAGAAATTATGGGATTGTCTCCCAATTGACTCCACCAAAGCAACTCCATAATGGAATGGAGTTTCGAAAGGAGAAATCGAACCTTATTAGATATGGTTCGATCTATGATGAGTCATGCATATCTTCCATTATCCTTTTGGGGTTATGCATTACAAATTGCGATTTTCACTCTAAATCGAGTTCCTTCTAAAGCGGTTGATAAAACACCATATGAGATATGGTACGGGAAGAGACCTAGTTTGTCTTTTCTTAAGATTTGGGGTTGTGAGGCTTACGTAAAACGACAAGTCTCAGAAAAACTAGCACCTAAATCGATAAGTGTTTATTTGTGGGGTATCCTATGGAAACAAAAGGATATTACTTTTATAATCTCATTTGAGAATAAAGTGTTTGTTGCTCGGTATGGTGCCTTTATGGAAAAACAGTTTATTTCAAAAGACACTAGTGGGAGAGAAATAAATCTTGAAGAAGTTCAAGAAAGTGCAGATAAACACGAATCGCTCTACTTGGAAGTTCAACAACGTTCGAACCAGTTGAACCTCCGCAAGTGACACAAGGCCCACGTAAATACGGTAGGGTAAGACATGAGCCGAGAGAGATTCGGATTTCTCATTCGATAGTCGTGATGTGTTGCTTATGGATCAAAATGAGCCCACCACTTATCGGGAGGCTATGTCCTGGACCGGACTCGGATAAATGGCTAAGTGCCATGAATTCCGAGATGCAATCCATGTATGATAACCAAGTTTGGAACTTGGTTGATTTTGAAGGTGGTAAGACCATTGGATGTAAATGGGTTTTCAAGAAGAAAAACGACATGGATGGCAATGTGCATACTTTTAAAGCAAGACTTGTAGCAAAGGTTTCAGCGGACTCAAGGTGTTGATTATGATGAAACATTTTCGCCAGTAGCCATGCTTAAATCCATAAGAATTTTAATTGCCATTGCTGCATATTATGACTATGAAATATGGCAAATGGATGTAAAAACAGCATTTCTTAATGGAAAGCTGCTTGAGGACGTGTATATGACACAACCTGAAGGTTTTGTACATCCTGAGAATTCTAGGAAGGTATGCAAGCTTCAAAGATCCATTTATGGATTAAAGCAAGCTTCTCGGAGTTGGAATCTTTGTTTTGATGAAGCAATCAAGGATTTTGGTTTTATTAAGAACGAAGATGAGCCTTGTGTATACAAGAAGGTCAGTGGGAGTGTAGTTGTTTTTTTGGTTGTATGTTGATGATATATTACTCATTGGAAATGACATCCCAACATTGCAAAATGTCAAGTCTTGGTTAGGGAAGTGTTTCTCAATGAAAGACTTAGGAGATGCACCCTATATCATAGGGATAAAGATCTATAGGGATAGATCTAAGAGGCTAATAGGTCTAAGTCGAGTGCTTACATAGACAAGGTCTTGAATAGGTTCGATTTGCAAGACTCTAAAAGAGGATTGTTGCCAATGTCTCATGGCATAAGTCTCAAGAAGACTCAATGTCCTAAGACAAATGATGAGCAAGACCGTATGAATAAGATTCCATATGCATCAGCTATTGGGTCTATCATGTATGCCATGTTATGCACTCGAATTGAAATATCATATGCTTTGAGCACTACAAGCGAGATATCGATCGAGATCCAGTGAGAGTCACTGGATAGCGGTAAAGAACATCCTTAAGTACTTAAGAAGGACTAAGGAAGTGTTCTTGGTCTATGGAGGTTTTGAAAATGATCTAGTTGTAAATGGTTACACGAGATGCAAGTTTTCAAAGCGATATAGATGATTTTAGATCGCGATCTGGATATGTGTTTACTTTGAATGGGGGTGCAAAAAGTGGAAAAGTTCGAAAGCAAGAGAGGCGTGATGATTCTACAACGAAGTTTGAGTATATTGCGGCGTCCGTGATGAAAAGAAAGGAGGCGGTTTGGATCAAAAAGTTCATCTCTGAACTAGGTGTGGTTCCAAATATTGCTAACCCTGTTTGTTTGTATTGTGACAATAACGGGGCAATAGCACAGGCCAAGGAACCTAGATCACACCACAGATCCAAACATATACTCAGGCGTTTTCATCTCATCAGAGAAAATATTGAGAGAGGAGACGTAAAGATTTGCAGAGTACCTACTGAAGACAACGTTGCGGATCCATTGACAAAAGCTCTTCCACAAGCAAAACATGATGGTCATGTTAGATCATTAGGCATTAGATGCATGTATGATTGGCCCTAGTGCAAGTGGGAGATGATGGGGCATGTGCCCTAGGTCAATCCATTAACTGTCTTTATGAATACTTTTAGTTAATAAAATAGAGGATTTCATTTTTGTTTATTATAATTAATTTGCATGTTTACATTATAATAAGATCCATGGGTATTTACATAAATATCCTAAATGTCCATAGTCGATCATTATATTGGGAACTATAATGAATTAAGACTAGTGTGAGTCTTGATTGATGATCATATGATGATTATACGTATAGGGATACGAATCAAGATCACGAGTACTTGTTAGGGAACAAAGTCTTGGACCGACCCGCTATGAGAACATCACATGGATTAAGTCATAGTTGTTTCTCATGATAGGTATATTTTTCAGTCCTCCGACTTGAGATTGCAGAGACTTCAACATTAGGAACACAAGTAATTTGACACAATCAAACGTTGTCTTTAACTTAGGACGATTATAAAGGTTGTGATTGGTTCTTGTGTGAGCAATGTGATGAAGTTGTGTAATCGAGATAGAATTTGTCCCTCTCATATAAAAGAGATATCTAGTGGATCCCTCGATGTGTTAGGCTGTTAAAAGGCCTAGTCTAAGTGAATTGATATTGATCAATGTCACTTGGATGTTTTCGATCTACCTAGAGATCGAGACTAGTACGATTGAACATGTTGGATGACAATTCCATGCCTTATGTTTGATCAAAAGGATATCATGTGACAAAAGGATGTTATATACACTATTGATTAGGTTATATCGATTTGATATTCGTACAACTTGGGTAGTCATAATGTCTTGCTAGAGACTGCTTATGACTTGTATACCAAAATGTGTTTTGGTACACTGCCAACGTTGTATGAGCCTATTGGGTCGCACACTAAGAATGGTTTTGCGAGATTTTAAGATGATTCAGAAAAATGAATTTTATGTGATAAAATTCATGATAGAAACGTCCTTGTGGTGTATTACACTTATACTTCTTTAAGTAAGGGTATATGTGTAATTTACTTAACCGTCTATATACAAGGGTTGTATAAATAGACGCTTTAAGTTAGAACACAGATAAAAAAGAAAAAGGCTGAAACTCTATTTTCGTTTTAGAAACGACTTAGGGTTTTTGGTATGCTCTCGGATCGTTTTGGAGAGAAACAAAAAGGTTTGGTATTCTCTCGAAGCTAGCACTTCAAATCTCGTACGCCGTTCATGTGTGATCATTGCCGATAGAGGCGTTCGTCGTTGGCGCGCCTTAGAGATCGATTAACCTTCGAGAAAGGTATATTGCGATTGAGGTATGATTAAGTTTTTCATGGTTTAAACGTTTTTAATGGAATTAGATTCGGATCTGTTGGGGTTTTTGTCAAAGCTTGTTTTGTAATCTCATTGCGTATGAACCCCAAAACCCAACATATTCATGTTAATATTGGATTCATTTAAAAGACATTGATTTAATGGTGTTTGAGTAGATTTTGTTTGTTTTGCGGTTGTAGAAAAGTGTTGAACATGAGACTATGATTTTGCCTTTTCATGAGTTTTTTGGTGCGGTGGTAATGTTGAGAAAGAGGAGCGAGATCAATTCAAAAATATCATATAATACTTTTGCTTTGCATAGTTGGAAGTTTCTATCTTTTGAGTACATATGTTGATATCGTTGTAAGTAAAAATATATTTTTGAGAATGTATTGTAGTTCTCTTTTGAATTGAAGAATAATTGAAAAGTATATAAATTGTTTTCATTTGTCTTTCTTTATGTTTGTTTTTATATCTACAAAAATAATAATAATAATAATAATAATAATAATAATAATAATAATAATAATAATAATAATAATAATAATAAGATTGCTAATTTGGAGACATTAAGTACACAAGTGTTGTCAATTTAAGGACATTAAGTGTGTAAATGTTGCTAATTTGGAGACATTAAGTGCACAAGTGTTGTCAATTTAAGGACATTAAGTGTATAAAGGTTGCTCATATAGAGACATTAAGTGCACAAGTGTTGTCAATTTAAGGACATTAAGTGTGTAAAGGTTGCTAATTTGGAGACATTAAGTGCACAAATGTTGTCAATTTAAAGACACTAAGTGTGAAAGAGTTGCTAATTTGGAGACATTAAGTGCACAAGTGTTGTCAATTTAAGGACACTAATGGCATGTTTGGTTCGTGGGATTAGCCGGATTAGCCACCTTGGACTAGTTAATCCATTGTTTGCTTGGAGGATTAACTAGGCCGGCGGATTAGTTAAGAGGCATGGTAGTGGATTAAACAATACCACCATTTTTGGTGGGATTAGCTAATCCATTGTAAGCGAAAGAGGAGATTACCACTTTACCCCTCACATAAACCAAATCACAATTCCAAGTCCCTGTTTTTCTCCTGGGGATTTGGGAGACGGAGTGGATGAAGAAGGCGAAGAGGATGATGGAGGAGAGGAAGATGAGAAGGGGCTCGGCAACCACCGCATCTCCGGGGAGCTGCGAGAACACATGGTACGGTCGAGCCTCCTCTGTGAGAGATCACCCGCCATTAAAGATGACGCGGCTCGAGTGGTGGTTCGGTTCGGTTCGTGAATGGCGACGCGGTTTTGATCGAAGGATTTGTTAAGGGCGTTCTTGGATCTTTGGGATATACGACTTTGATTTGGAGGATTTGTTGAGGGCGTCGGCGGAGGTGTTGGGGAAGGGGAGTGTGGGGACTTCGTACAAGGCGGTGTTGGAGGAGGGGACGATTGTGGTGGTGAAGAGGTTGAAAGACGTGGTTGTCACCAAGAGAGAGTTTGAGGTTGGATGGAAGGGTTGGGAAGGTCAACCATGAGAACATTGTTCCTCTTCGAGCCTTTTATTACTCCAAAGATGAGAAGGCTGCTCGTCTATGATTTCATGCCGCTAGGAAGCCTCTCTGCTCTTCTTCACGGTATGCAATTTTTTTTTTGGGTTTCGAACCTTCAAACCTTCACAACCATGGAAATCCTGGAAATGAGAAATGTAAAGGTGAGCCGATTCAAGCAGTGGTCTTCATTGGAGGAGATGAGAAATGTGTGAAATGGGGAGATTTTTGGTGTTATTTATCTAAGGGTATTTTGGTAAATGTACATGTACAACCCCATTTAATCCCAACCTTAAAACTCCAAACCAAACAAGATACACAAATGGGACTAAACTATCTAAACCCATGTGTTAGTCTCATCACTAATTAATCCCATGTGTTAGGATTCACTAAAATGTGAACCAAACAGGCCATAAGTGTTTAATGGTTGCTAATTTGGAGACATTAAGTGCACAAGTGTTGTTAATTTAAGGACATTAAGTGTGTAAGGGTTGTTAATTGGAGACATTAAGTGAACAAGTGTTGTCAATTTAAGGACGTTAAGCTTACAAATGTTCTTAATTTAGGGACGCATAAATAAATAGTGTCTTCAAATTGGAGACGCATAAGAAATAAATGTCATAAAATTAAAGACACATAAATAAAAAAGCGTCCCCATGTTAAGGACGCTTATTTCAAAAGTGTCTTAAATAAATATTACCAACACATACATTTTGCATCGCAAAAAATAGAGGCGACATCACTTTTACCAACACAAGTGGTGACATTATATGATGCGTGGGTAAAATTTTTAGAGACACTAATTAATGTCGTTAAATAACTAAATTAATGTCGCTAAACACACAATGTTTTGTAGTGTTACGTATCGCAAATGTAACAAGGTGGAAGGTTCACTGGTTGGATATGGATTATTCAGGTTGTGGTTTCTTTCTTATATACAAATGTAACAGTGTGAAAAGTACTAGCACGTAATTGGGTACATCGAGCTAGCAATGTTGGTGCCTTGAACGAAATAAAGAATCAAGTTTTCACAACGGAGAGAAACATAATGCACACAAGGTGCTAGCTTTTTAAGAATGGTTAAGCATCGGGTATTCAAATGAGTGTTAAGTGCAAGGATATTATCTTGCCTTGGATACTCAACAGTGGCGGAATCAGAAAATCTTGTTAGGGGGGCAAATTTATGTTGGTGGAATTTATGAAAACTTTATGCGAAATAGAAGAAAAACATAAAATAGTCGATCGAGGCTTGAGTTATACTCAATGTCCTGAAGACTATTGCTCCCTGCTATAGTGCTTACAATCTAATGACGTTAGTCTCACAAGATACAACGATCATACTAATGATTTTAACACTCCAAATCATTAGTTTACGAACCAATAAAATGATTCAACACTCTCTCTGACTCAAAACCATGAAAAGATAAGGAAACTTGATTTTGACTAATTTTCTTAACCTTACGACTCTATTGTTAGTTCTATCAAAAACGGATCCATCTAGTGAATATATATAGACTTTGGCGTGTCTATTAAGAAAGACAAGTCTCTTAGTAAATAGATACACCTTTTAGTATCTCATGTCCCTCTACAAGATTACACATCTTTTCACATAATTTTCATTCAAATTATAAACAATTAAATAATGTAATTAATTGTTTCAACAATCCCCCACATGAATGGAAATTGATCATCGAGTATATATATATATATCCCCCACATATAAATGGATCTAAAAAATCATTTTAATGCAGACACACTTGAGAGAGTATTGACGTAATGAAATCACATAAGGAGAGAAGTATCGTATATAGACTTGAACTTTCTCTAGTGAAATATTATCGGATATACTTCGTGACGCAGTGGATATAGATGATCTTGAACTGTTCACTATTACGGTATACCGATACAATAATACTCACATAACTTCATCCCTACCATTATTAATTCTACGATTTTGTTCATTTTGGTTCTGAACATAATCTTGGTTTCATGATAAATTTAGAGAATTTAGCTTATCTCATTCTCATAAATACGACCTATATTTACTATCATATATGTGACATCTTTATTTGTCATTAAATACTTAGCACACCCATCACTTCTTCTCAACACACATTTTATCTTAGAAATGAGAGAGTGCGTTCTTCTCTCGAGTTTCATCTAACCAGTTTGTCTATTGAACCTAGTACATGGGATCTCCAATCAGCTAAGTTAGGTTTCCGCCAGAGTTAACTCATTTTTTAGGCTTTTAAACTCATTCCAATCGATATCAATTTACTTGATAGTAACAAACTTACAATTAGTGGTCACAAGTTTATCTTCTCATTTCTCATTTTCTATGAAAATTATTCCATAATCAAGTAACTATATATCCAATGATAATCTTCGACATATAAGTCCAGATTTACCATTTTATATACTTTGTTCTCTGTCTATTGCAATTATTAGTCGACTTACGACATATCCGTTACAGAGACAATTGCATATAATATATATGGAATATCCTCTAATCTCTTTCAAAGCTATAATATAGCTTTTCTAATTTATTAATGCGCGCAATCATTGAGATTCCAATGTGAATATAACAATACTCTTATTTCTTTGAGGATTTTCATTCATACAAGCATTTCTTCTCTAAATTCACCATTAATTTAAGATGTGTCTCTCAACCTCTTTTGCTTGCTTTATCAACACCCAATATGCTATATGTCATTATAGACTAATGAATTTCTCTTAAAGAAATCAAGGCTTCCTTTCTTTCAAATAAAGTCTTAAGTTAATTTAACTTGCTTCATTTTAAGCAATTTATCCATCCACTTTTAATTAGATTTTAAAATCCATTTACTTTTAAAAGGCTTCAATTTCATGAATTCAATCTCATTATTGATTACTCATTTTTCAAAATATATGTTCTTCAACAAATGCCTCTTCAAATACATTAGGGCTCATAATTTATTTTCTTTTATTCGAAAATAAAGATAATTTTTTTACACCCCCACTTCTTTCAAGTATTTCTAGATATTTAGTAATATATTTTCAACTCGGAAAATACATAACTATCAAAATTATGGTTTGCAAATTAATTTGCTTTCAACCGCCACAATTTTGATGATCACTTATGGTAATCCCCAAGGCATTGATCCTTGTGTGGTACTCGCACATGGTCTACCAATATATAAATTCATTGTTTCTCATGTACCGATTAAATAAATATATGTGTATAACTAATGATTGGCGTTTATATATAAACGCACTTCATAATCTTTTAATTAGCAGTTTAATTAGATAAATTATTCATGCTATAAGTCCTGCCGCTCAAATATTGATGAAGTCATAGTATTTGAATCTAAATAATGATAGTATATATACAACACAGTTGCAACTTTCTAACCCCGTGATAAGGCACAATTAATGGGCATCATGTATGAGATGTAGTAACCTAATATTGGCACCCGTTCATAGCCTTTTGCAATATATATGTACCCATTCAATTACAATTAATTTTCCAACTGACTGAACAATTATCTAAAAATCATATTTATGAATTTACGTTTGTTCAAAATGCATCAATATTTGATCATATATTTGAATGTCTAAGCATGACAATGCAATTAATAACAAATTGTAACCAACATACAATATTCATAGTCAATTTAAATTATAAATATGATAAGATTTGAGTTGCATATGCACTCAAATTGCGAGAGGTGGATCGAGATGCGTGCCAATTATTCACTTCACTTGAATGCGCTTCAATAGGTGTGTTACATATCATGATAAAGAGACTTTACACTTTGCTATGATGTCTTCACAACACTTCTTAATCGAATGAGTAATCAAACCGTATAGTTATTGCTAAATACGCACCCATTTCGTATTGCACCTTGTATGTGTAACCATCAAAAAGCACTGCCAACAGTGACATTCGTTCAATTGAATGCTAAAAGGACACCATTAACATATGCGTCGCCTTGGTTTTTTTGTTTTTCAGTTGTAACTATGTTAAATTATGTAATGGTGCCTTTTTAATTTACATTGCACACGTTCAATCAATTAGCCATTTTGCATCCATCCGAGTGAATGTAACTGGACACGATTACAACTAGCTTATTCTCATCAATTTTACTAAAATCAAATGCTCATCAATTTCAATAAAAAACGGAGCATCAAATTCAATTAACACACTAATACTAGATATTAATGAAACTTTTCCCAAAAAGAAACATTGCTTATTGATAGATTTCAAAGAAAGAGACTAAGAATTGTATTGATGTGTGCAATTGAATACAATAAGGTGCTCTTATTTATAAAGTGAACAAAGTATAAAATAAAGAAAGTTTCCTAATACTACTTAAATACCAAAATATAGAAACTACATAAACACATAAACTACGAAAATATAACAACTACTATAGTTTCCTTAACACCCTCCCTCAAACTCAAGTTGGTTCAACTTGAGGTTGTCAATCGAATATCGAGTAAAACGACAAATCTAAGGTTCGTTGCGGAGCAGATCAACGACCAGAAGACGACAAATCTAAGGTTCGTTGCGAACGCAGATCAATGACCACTTAAGACGGCAAGAAAGCAGTTACGATGTGGCGAGTTAGAACAACGTACGAACAATAGAACAACGGATATCAAAGTCGACGGATTCGACGACATAGAGTTAGCAGAGTCGACGGAGTCGACGACGGACAGATAGCAAATTCGACGGAGTCGACGACAGATAGCGGAGTCGACGTAGTCCACGATAGGCAGGCAACATAATCGACATAGTTGACAGCAAGCAGACAACGGAATCGACATAGTCGATAGCAGGCAGACAGAGCAAGCAGAGCAGCGGACATCACAAAGAAATCACAAAGTAGAAGAGATCAAGGACAAGAAAAAACTTGAAACGAGCATCAATGGAAGCAACAACAAGTGAACATGAACGGAAACATGAAAGCAAACACCACGAATCGGTCGTCGACTCGAAGGTCGACCGACCTAGTACTAGAAACCAAGCTCTGATACCATGATAGATTTCAAAGAAGAGACTAAGAATAATATTAATGTGTGTTAATTGAGTACAATAGAGTGCTCTTATTTATAGAGCTGAACAAATCATAAAATAAGGAAAGTTACCAAAACTACCTGGATATCAATTGTCGCGGGGCCGTTAAGTGAGGGGTTTACCCTAAGGAAGTTCTCCTCGCTCAACTCAACTCCCGTGGTGCCTAAGGGCCACCTTAGTTCAACACTACCAATAAACAAATCGAGTGAACAACAAGTTATGGCAACAAGGAAACGTTTTACTATGCTCTCAAAGGGAATACAACTCTGAAACTCTATGCTTCCCCAAGCCTAGAGCCCCTGGCTTTATAGAACAGCCAGTAAGTAGTTACATAAACGACTAGGACACCTATCCTGATTACATTGATTCGTATACTAAGTAAAACATCACTTCTTTAGTGGTCAATGCGCGTAAGTAGTTACATAACAGACTATAATTTCCTTAACACTTACAAGTGGAACTCTCACGATGGCATTAATATGCCTCAAAATGATAAATTAGCATTAAAAACCACTAATTAATCAACATTGAATATGATGCACCTGATCAATAATGGATTTATCATATCTGCCTACTTACCCATCATACCTTTAAAATTTGTAAATCAAAAAACATACCAGAAACTCTCGTCAGTTCACAAACCCAAGCAATTGATCACCAAATCGCTTGCAACGTCATCACCAAGAATCTTCGAAATTAAAATTCGTATATCGTTGCTTAAGGCAAGAATCTTGCATCTATAGACAGAATCCACATCACACCATTAAGAAGGATGAAATTAGTCTTCAGATTGTTGGTGAAATTTGTGAAAACTTTATGAGAAATAGAAGAAAAACATAAAATAGTCGATCGAGACTTGAGATATATTTAATGTCCTAAGACTATTGTGTCTGCTATAGTGCTTACGGTCTAATGAAAATATTCTCCCAAGATACAACGATCATACTAATGATTTTAGCACTCCAAATCATTAGTCTATGAACCAATATAATGATTCAACACTCTCTCTAACTCAAAACCATGAAAAGAGAAGAAAACTTGATTTTGACTCATTTTTCTAACCTTATAACTATATTGTTAGTCTTATCAAAAAATGATCTATCTAGTGAATATAAATAGACTCACTACAAAACATTGTGTGTTTAGCGACATTAATTTAGTCATTTAACGACATCAATTAGTGTCTCTAAAAATCTTACCCACGCATCATAAGATGTCGCCACTTGTTGAAACCCTAATACCACAACACAGTGATTGAATCAGAGAAAATGAACAAGAGAGAAAGAGAGAGTTTCTTCCTCGTCTCTCCTCACTGTTCTCTTTATATATAATGTCATGTATGGAAATAAGTGGACCACAAACGTCCACGTCTTTCAATATACACCACACACACACTACATACGCACACCCCATATATATACAACAATCACCTATACATATACATTAATGATTCATTCTCACATCCCCCCTCAAACGAAGGGGGAGAGAAGCAACACCGAGTTTGGACCGTAAGAAGAAATATCGAGATGCTGCAAAAGCCTTGGTGAAGCAATCAGCAATCTGGTCATGACTAGGAACATGATGAACAAACAGTTGACCACGCAACACCTTATCCCGAACATAATGGACATCCAGCTCGATGTGTTTAGTGCGCGAATGATACACCGGATTACGAGCAAGGGACTGAGCACTCACATTATCACACCAAACAACAGGAGGTCCTTGGATTAGTGAGTGCAGTTCGGACAATAAAGACCACCCCGGAGACCCCCGCACGGCAACTTGAGCCAACGCACGATACTCGGCTTCGGTGCTTGACCGAGCAACCACTGTTGTTTCTTAGGATCGCCACGAAATCAAATTAGCACCAAGATACACTGCAAACCCCGAAACAGAACGTCTGTCATCCGGTGAGGTCGCCCAATCAGCATCAGAAAAACCTGTAACAAACAATTGCAAACTGGGCCGAAACCATAGGCCCCAATCACACGTACCTTTCAAATAACGCAAGACACGTTTAAGTGCTTGCCAATGAGTCATAGTAGGGGATCTTGAAAGCCGACTCAACCGATTAACAATAAATGCAATATCGGGACGAGTATTCACCAAATATTGTAAACCACCTAATAAACTTCTATATAAAGTAGGATCAGTAAACTTAGGAGATGTATCAGAAAACAAAGGCTTGCCCACTAACGCAGGTGTGTCAATAGCTTTAGCTTTGAAGCATGCCCCCTTTCGAAGAAGTTGATTAATATAGGCATTTTGTGTGAGAGCTTGATTCAGTTTTATCACGACGAACCTCCATACCCAAAAACAAACTCAACTCCCCAATGTCTTTTAAAGCAAAACAATTATGTAATTTGGAAATGAACTGTTGAATACAGGCACGGTGTGTGACCCGATTACAATAATGTCATCAACATAAACCAACACATATAAAATCACGATCGCTGACGAAAGATAAAAAGAGAGTTATCAGCTTTTGAGTTAATAAAACCCCATGATAGTAATGTTGATTTCAATTTATCAAACCATGCTCGAGGCGCTTGTCGCAGCCCATATAAGGCCTTGTGCAACTTGCATACAGCAGTAGGAAACTGACTGTCTACAAACCCAAGAGGCTGATTTGTATAAACATCCTCAATCAAAGACCCATTCAAAAATGCGTTATTAATATCAAGTTGCCTAATTGACCAACCAAACTGAACTGCAACAGTTAAAATGACACGAATAGTGGAGGCCTTAACAACTGGACTGTAGGTCTCATCAAAGTCGATACCCGGCATTTGTTTAAAGCCTTTAGCCACTAATCTAGCTTTGTATCGACTCACAGAGCCATCAGAGTTCTTTTTGATTGAAAAAATCCATTTATTTCCAACAATATTATGAGAGGATGAGGCAGGCACCGGGGACCATGTTGAGTCGTTAATTATGTAATATTATATATATGTTATCTATATATTTTTATTGTAAAGTCTCCAAAATACTAGTCTAATTGCATCTATTTATTATTTTCGGGGTTATTGGAGTGCGCGGTTAAATTCGGAGCGAAAAATTACGCAAAATCGAGTATTCGTATGCCTGGATATATTTTACACCGAAAGTTGTGTTAGCACGTATCTCGAGGCAAATTTGGCGGGCCCACACGCGAGGCACAAGAGTGATGATGTGGCGGACAGATTAGGCACATGCGTACGTGCTTGGTTGCATGATTCAAGGAGAGAAGTTAGCAAGTTTTTATTTTTAGTTTTGTTAGGAAATACTTTAATATATAATATATTATTATAGATACATATAGATAGATATAGATATTGAAGAGATATAGAAAGATAGCAACAGAGAGATACGGAAGAAAAGGGAGGAAAGAAATTGAAACAGAGACGAATTGTTTTGGAGATAGGAGAACGCACGGGGGGGACGGCTATTCCTCTTCTCGGCTCTCTCGCGCCGAACAGTCTCTTCCCATTCTTTTCTATTTTATTTTTCTTCTTTTCTTTTGTGTTCTTGATGCGAGGCTAAAACCTCTAGCCTAGGCAAGGCTGCGAGGAGGTTCAAGCTGCGCATATCAATGGATTTGTGAGATTTATTTATTTTAATTTTAGTCTTTTCATTAATATTTTATTTTCTTGGGTATTGTTTTAACAATCAAGGTTAAACACTAGTTTAAATCTTGATTTATTTGTCAGTGAGTCGTAAGCGCCCGTGTTTGTGCAATAAGACCACACTAGTGGCAATCGACCATACCGATTGATTCGACCCTTTTGGGACCGGTTGAATACCTTAAAAATCTAGGCTAAATCGGACACACGAGTGATCCGGTTGTCTAGGTGTAGTGCCTTCACAAAGCCCATTGCGGTCAACGCATTAAACCCAATTCACTTGAATTGTGGTTATGTGTTTGATTAGGGAAGTAGTCATCGTCGTACCTTGGCTATCGAGACGGGGAAGAGCGAGGAACCGCGTACGTTCACGGGTCTATAGCTACACTAGGATATTTTGATTTGCACATTTTACATAAATCGAAGACCAAATCCAATCTTTTACCGAACCGAACTTGTATGTCTTGACCTTGGTATTTTTATTAATTGTTTTCAATTTATTTCCATTGTTTTATTCACTTTGTTTATTTTTAGAGTAGTTAATTAATTCAGTCTCTCTCAAAACCCGATTTTCCTTTTTGTTATTTTCTAAACCTTAGAAAGAATACCAATCTCTGTGGGATCGACCCTTTGCCACTATTCTGCAAATAGTTGGTTTAGGTTATTTTAAATATTATTGACGCGTTCGGCGCGCGTCAATTTTTGGCGCCGTTGCCGGGGATTGGTTTTTTTTTCTTTGGTTTTTATTTTTTATTTTTTTTTATTTTTTTATTTTTTTTTTTTTTTTTTTTTTTTTATTTTGTATCTAGTTCCTTGTTTCTACCATTTTTGCAGGTAATTCCATAATGGCCTCCTACCCCTACATTTATGATCGATTTGAAGACTCACATTACTATAATGTGAATGAGGTAGGTATGTTATATAATGGACATCAATTTTCTAACTCGCAATCTTTTGTGCAACAACAAAGTCGGGGTTTGTGGAAATCGTGGGGAGTACTTTCATCCCACGTATGCTTGTCTGTGTTCGAAGTATAAGAATCATCATGGTTCCACTTATGCATCACCACAACCCAACTTCTATATGTCTAAGCGAAGTCCTGATTCCTCAACATGAAAAGAGGCATATACGAGACATGATGAATGACTTGATCTTCGAGAGAACCAACTTTTCAACAAAGTCATCAACATGAACGGAGAACCATTGCGAGACATTGAGAGAAATATGATCTCCGATTGGCTTTCTCAAAGCACCACTCAGCAGACCCTTGCGGGGAGGATATGCGTATATGAAGTCAAATTTGCAAAATTCGAAACTCAAGTTACCGCTATACTTGAGCATTTGATGGATGAGGAAGAGTTGCCTCCGCAACCAATTTTTGACTACGATGAGACTTTGAATGCCGATACATCTAAAAGTGTTGAGTTTGATGAGTTATCAATTGTGGACGAGCATTTGAGCGAACCGGAGGAAACATTATACGTTTCTTCACATGAGCCGGACATTACTATTGCACAATATGACGATGATGAAGGCCGAGAAAGAAATTGAAGTCATTTCGAAAGGTCGGAGGAGCCTCGTAAAGAGAACGAGGAAGACCAACCTCGGTGTTGGTGAAACCACCCACCCTCCCATGCATATTTATCAGACCTTGCAAGGGGGTGGAAGTAAAGGAGCATTCGCGAATTTTCTACACTGCCGACACCTTTGTGTTGGATGACCATGACTCGACAGATTCTTTTGTGTTAGAGGGCCCGAATGAGCTCCGAACTCTGAAAGAGGGCATGCATGCTGCATTGCCAAAAGCTATAGATGCGCCATTCGTTGTTGATATCTCCAAAGGAGAGGGCATCACGTGAAGAATCACAATAAGTCTAGCCAAAGACTTAAAAGAAAGGCGCTCGTTGGGAGGCAGCCCATCTTTGTTTTTATTGCATTTATTTCAGTTTAATTTAGTTTTAATTTTTTTTATGTTTAATAAATCCCTGACCTGGTCTCTTGGAGTTTTGCAGGTGTAATGAATGTTTGATGAGCACTGATGGCACTAGACCACCCCCTGAGTTTTGCTAGGTTTGACTATGGTTTACATTATTTTTGGAGTAATTTGAGCATATTCTTTTTTAGGAATTAACATATTATTAGAGTTTTAGGTGTTTTGAGACTTGGTTGGGTCATATCCAACTTAAGTCGCTACATTAGTGGCGGGTCTTTCAGTAGACCCAAAACCCTAGACCTCATTCCATCATCTTGTTGACTTCACCCGTAGTTGAAAGACTCGGGCTCGCAAGATTTGATAGGAATCATTTGAATTAACTCCTATGCTTATTAGTTCGTGCTCTTTTTATGATAATTTTATTTCCTAGTTTCTTTAGTCACCTAGACATGCGAGATTTGAGCACTCACTAGTTTTTGGAGACTTTTGTTATGCATGCACTTGTATCATCTTCTTATTTTATCCATATTCTTTTTCACCACTATTTTTTGTCTTTTTGTTGCATGGATTCCTTGACTTGTTTTGAACCTTGAGGACAAGGTTCGGAATAAGTTTGGGGGTACTTTAGGATTTGTGGATTGAGTTGGATGGATTTGGGGGCACCAGGGACCACGTGCCGAGTCCGATAAGAGCCTTATATTCCATCTCCATGGCCTCTCTCCATTGAGGGTCCTTGATAGCCAATTCAACGATCTTAGGAATTTCAACAGTAGGCACGATAGTTGTAGCCACAAACACCTTTTTCATACAATGCCATCTTTAGATCGAGTTATCATTGGATGAGTATTAAGAGGTACCTCAGATTCAGAAATATCAGTAGACAAAGGCAAATGAGAATCAGACCCAGGAGGAGAGGTAGTAAGTGATGGAGATGCAGACTGATCAGATGTAGATTGATCAGATGAATTAGACTGAGAAGATGCATGAGCAGAATCAGCAACAGACATAGATGGAGACTTATCCTGACTCAAATTAGGACTAGAAAAAGATGTACTTATAGACAACGAAGGAGTAGGTAGAAAAATAGAAGAGGAAGACTCAGACCTATCAGTGGAAGACGAAGTAAAAAACAGCATATGATAAGGAAATTCTTCCTCATTAAACACCACATGACGAGTAATATAAAGACGACCAGATTTATGTAGACATTTATAACCCTTATGAGAAGAACTATACCCTAAGAATAAGCGCTCGCGTTGACGAAATTGAAACTTGTGAGAGTTATATGGACGAAGATACGGAAAACATGAACATCCAAAAACCCTTAACAGAGAATAATCAGGTGGTTTATGATACAATTTCTCATAAGGGGACATCCCCTTTAGGATCCTAGTAGGCAGTCTGTTTATAAGGAACACAGATGCCTCACAAGCATCCCACCAAAACATATGTGGCAAGTTACTGTGTGCAAAGAGAGTAAGACACATCTCAATAATGTGTCTGTGTTTACGCTCAGCTCTCCCATTTTGCTCATGCACATGTGGACAAGAGTGTTGAAAAGCAATCCCACAAGAATCAAGGAAAGGTTTAAAAGAGCGATATTCACCACCCCAATCAGATTGAACACGTTTAATTTTTGATGAAAACTGATTTTCAACAAACTTTTTGAAATGAAGAAAGGCAGGAAATGCATCAGACTTTATTTTTAAAGGATAAATCCAAGTAAAACGTGTACAATCATCCATGAAATGTACATAGTAACTGTACCCACTGGTAGACTTAACAGGAGATGGCCCCCATAAGTCTGTATGAATCAAATCAAGTACATGAGTAGAATTATGTAAAGATGAATGAAAAAGTAATGCATGACTTTTACCTAAAGGACAACTAGAGCAAAATTCAACTGACTGAGCAGGTACATTTACCAACTGTAACACCTTCTGCAATGTATGCTGTGCAGGATGTCCCAGCCTGGCATGCCACAATGATGAAAGATTTTTGTTAACAGTAAGAAAAGCACAATTATTAACAACCGATGACCCTGGAGAACCGAAGAAACTGAGGCCGTTATGAAGAATGCCATGAAGAAGGACCTTCTTAGTTTTGATGTCCTTCACAAAACAATCACGAGCGATAAATTCCATTAGAACATTATTATCATGAGTTAATTGAGACACGCTTATGAGATTTTTCTGAATCTGAGGGACACACAACGTATTTTTAAATGATAAGTTCGATCTAGAGGAGGGTAATAATGCAGTGCCAATACCAGAAATTCCTAATGACTGTCCATTACCAACAATTAATAATTTGTTACCTCCATATGGAACGCAATTATTCAACTTGCGATGGATCGATGTAATGTGTGAAGATGCTCCACTTGTCGGCGTACCGGGACACATCCGATCCTGGTTACAAGCAGCATAAAATGAATGTTGCTGTGGATTCTGTTGTGGAGGAGACTGCATAAAGGATCGTGGGTCATCTTGATGAATCTGTGAACTGGAGGAGGAGGATCCCATGTACTTCATGTCTCCACGGAAGTAGCATACTGCTGCAGAGTGGCCAAATTTTCCACAAATTTGGCATGTGGGCTTATTGTTGTTCTGAAATCTGAATCCACCACGACCTCGAGATTTGCCTCCTCGACCTCTATACGGTTGATTACCTCGTCCACCAGATCTATGTTGCATGTTGCCACCATTGGAGATTTTCACCTCAGCTGAGTTTGCTGATGGAGTTTCTTCATTTATTGACAACGATGCAACTGCCTGAGTACCTTGTATCTGACCGAGTGTAGCTTCAAAACTTAACAGTGAGGCTTGAAACTCCGGCCATCTCAATGACTCCTTATCTTGTAACACCGAGATTATTGGCAAGTAATCTCCATCCAAACCTGCCAGCGTATTGGAGATCAGATCGTCATTTGACATTGGTGCTCCTGCGATAGCCAGATTATCGGCGAGTTCCTTCATCTGAAGCACATATTCAGATATTGATCGAGATCCCTTCTTGTTCGATTGGATGTCGTTTATATACGGATCGAGCACATTTGTGAGATCCACAATGATCTTCTATGTTTCGCCACGCTTCTCTTGCATTCTTGGCACCAACTACAAGCAGATGCAACTTCTTTGGATATTGCCTTTGATTAACCCGGCCTAGACAGAAGGCGATCTCATGCATACCACTCTTCATATTCGGATTCGGTGACCCTGTCTCGGCTACGATCTCAAAGCGGACATGCGATTGTTCCGAGAAGATGACCATCGAGACGGCATCCTCGAAATAACGGTAGAACCATCGCTTTCCGGATCAAAAATTCGAGCGATCCGAACTTCATCGTGACGATTTGGTTCAACGAGTTACCAAATGGATTTAACATTTGGTCTTGTGATGTGGATCTCGTTGTTGTGGATGTAGATCCATCGCTCGGAAGTGTAGATCGAGCACGGAGGTGTAGATCTACCATCGTGATGTGTAGAGATCAGTATCTTCCCGTGACGATGCTTCTGTTTCGTTCATCTTTTCTTGCTATGATGAACTTCTTCGCATCGATTTGCTACTACGATCCGAGGCGTGTGATCACGCGCTAGCCATCTATTGCTCGATACCATGTTGAAACCCTAATACCACAACACGGTGATTGAATCGAGAGAAAATGAACAAGAGAGAAAGAGAGAGTTTCTTCCTCGTCTCTCCTCACTTTGTTCTCTTTATATATAATGTCATGTATGGAAATAAGTGGACCACAAACGTCCACGTCTTTCAATATACACACACACACAAGTACATACGCACACCCCATATATATACAACAATCACCTATACATATACATTAATGATTCATTCTCACACCACTTGTGTTGGTAAAAGTGATGTCGCCCCATTTTTTTGCGACACAATTTATGTGTTGGTAACATTTATTTAAGACACTTTTGAAATAAGCGTCCTTAACGTGGGGACGTTTTTTTTATTTGTGTCTTTAATTTTAGGACATTTATTTCTTATGCGTCTCCAATTTGAAGACACTATTTATTTATGCATCCCTAAACCAGGAACATTTGTAACTTTAGCGTCCTTAAATTGACAACATTTGTGCACTTAATGTCTCCAAATTAGCAACCTTTACACACTTAATGTCCTTAAATTAGCAACACTTGTGCACTTAATGTCTCCAAATTAGCAACCCTTAAACACTTAGTGTCCTTAAATTGACAACACTTGTGCACTTAATGTCTCCAAATTAGCAACTCTTACACACTTAGTGTCTTTAAATTAACAATACTTGTGCACTTAATGTCTCCAAATTAGCAACTCTTACACACTTAGTGTCTTTAAATTGACAACATTTGTGCACTTAATGTCTCCAAATTAGCAACATTTACACACGAATTCATCTCCTACTTGTGAACTCAACTCAAAACTAGTTTTAAACTTACCCAATCAGCGAGGATCATTGATTTATAGTGGTTTGAATCCTTGATTCCTTCGAATAACACCAATGATTCTCTTCTCAGATTGACAAAACCCTCAACTGCTTCTCCTTCCTCTCACTCGATCAAACAGTGAGATTTTTGAGGTTTTTGGTTTATATTTTGATTCTCTTCGAGATTCGCATCGCACGGATCTCGTGCAGATCTTTGGTTCAATATATTTTCATTTTATGTATGATCTTTCTCAAGTTACGTGTTGCGTATCTCGAGGATGATCTTTGTGGCTATGTCAAACCCATCAACACCTAACCACCTTATTTATGATCAAACATATTGATCTCCTCGAGATTCGCATCGCGTATCTTGTGGTAGATCTTATGGCTATTAACAAACCACCTCACTAGCCACCTCATCCCACACATGCTTGCAACCTAGCTCACTCCATGCACCATTTGATCAATCTATAGATCATAAAATGTATATCGAGGCAAATCTAAAGCTTATATTTTTGCCATAAATGCTTATGTATGCACCACTTGATTGTTACGCTACACGTTTCTCGAGGCAATCTAATGGTTTCAATAATTTAAATCAAACTATAGGTTATATATATACCTGTTCAGCGGACGGACTTGGGCTGGCTTGGGCCAGGCCTACGCGGACTTTTTTTTGAAAGCCCCTTCAAGCCCGCCCAAACTCAATATGGGTCGGGCTTGAACGGGCCTAAACGGGCTTACTAGTGCTACTTTAAAAAAAGTATTGTTTTAGTTTTTTTATGAAAAAGTTTTATTTTTTTAAAAGTAAATAAATACGATTAGAGATTAGATATTTTCTTTCTTTCTTTTTTTGATTAAGTTAGATTCTTAAAGATTAGATATTATATGAAAGATTTAGTTGAGATATTATAGGATTTACAATCGGTTTAGTCTTTTAATATTCATAGTTAACTTGTTCTATATAACTATAACTAATTTAACAAAAGTAGCACAAGTAAACTTGTGGCCTAGTGGCCTAGTGCTATACGGGACGGGCTTAGGACGGGCTCGGGTTCAAGAAATCAAACCAGGCCCGCCCGTTATAATTGTGGGCTTTTACGGGCTTGAGCCAAGTCGAGCTTTACTATGTTTTTAAAAACCCAAGCCCGGTTCAAGTCGGGTGAGCCTGGGCGGGCCACGGACTCCGTGGCCCGCCCGCTACACAGGTCTAGTTATTATATATATATATATATATATATATATATCAAATATATATTAAGATATATACCTATGTATTTTTTCACCTATAAATCCATCGGGAGCGCCAACAAACACCCTCGGGCGTGCACACTATTGTACATCTCACACGTGTCACCCTCGACCCCTCATTTCACTAAATGCCCAACAATTTATTAATTATTTTCAATATATTTATACATACTGTATATAAAATATATATACATGCTTATGTTCCTACATTTATAATTTCGTCGTGCACGCCAACGAATAGAATCGGATGTGCACACTACTCACGACCCATGTACGTCACATTTGACCCACACACGATATTAGGCATCCCAACAATTTATTAATTATTCAATTATAAACCAATTTATCCAATTATTTTCATGATTAATAATACAATCTACATAAACATCACGGCACGCAAATCCACGCATACACTAATAGAAATACATCGATTTTAATCAGAGCCTAATTCGGGTTAATTAGTGTTCGGAATATGGTTAATCACCTACTTAGGGACATGGGTCTTTACAAAGAAGGCGCAATAGTTGCTCTTTCTTCACTTCTAAGTCTTCCTTTTACTTTTAAAAAAGTAGGATGACAAAAATAATATCTTGCTAGAAGTTTTAAAACATTTTTATTCTCAAAACTTGAAATCAAACCGTAGTTGTTGTTTTTGTTGTACTTATTTACAAAAGTCATAATTTCTTCAAAATCTAACGAAATTGCAACTAATTGACTTGGGAGGTCTCATCGAACTCAAGGTACGTCCAACTCACGTTATTAGAGTCACTTATCTAAAAAAAAATATAAAAATATTAGAATGATAATAATAATATCATACCAAAAGGCACATTGGCTCACAAGAGCCTGTCATGCGACTTCAACTTGCATGTTATGCATCAAGATTTGTATATACTTGCATCCCGAAGCGTTCATAGATGACTTTTGTAATCTAATATATTTTATGGTGTATCATGGTACTGTCATTCTATCATTTCTCAAAAAAAATAATTGGCGCTATGTCTAGAAAAATTTACAGATGTACAGCGAAAATTAGTTTAAATGAGGAAAATACGTGTGTATTTTTTTTTATTCCATAACTAAGGTAAAACGCGTTTTGAAAATGCGCAATTAGTGTGCAATGTTGAAAATACACGAATGACGCATTTTGAGAATGCGTCATTCATGTATTCTGAACATCTCATGCGGCGTCCACGTGGATTGTCCAATAACATGAATGACACATTCTCAAAATGCGTCATTCATGTATTCTGAACATCTCACATCCCACGTGGAGTGTTCCATAACACGAATGGCGCATTCTCTGAATGCGCCATTAGTGTTATGTGCACTGGTCCGTGACATTTGCACGGTTTGCATCGATTGGTTTGCCCACCTCGAAATACGTGTGTGACCTTTGCACGATTTGCATTGATTGGACGATGTTGTATGAGTTGTCCACCTCGATATACGTGCACGACGTTTTGCATCGATTGCACGAGGTTGCATGAGTTGCACACCTTGAGATACGTGCATGACGTTTGCATGAATTGCACGAAGTTGCATGGGTCGCCCACCTCGACATACGACCGTAGCGTTTGCTTGACTTCTCTACCTCGAGATACATGCGTGACGTTTGCATGAATTGTCCACGTTGAGATACGTGCATGTCATTTACACGAGTTGTTTACCTCGAGATACGTGTGTGACGCAGGTTGTCCACCTCGAGATATGTACGTGTCATTTACATGAGTTGTCCACCTCGAGATACGTACGTGACGCGGCTTATCCATCTCGATACGCTCATGTCGTTTACATGGGTTCTCCACCTCGAGTTGAACAAATAACTCATTTTGAGAATGAGTAATTAAGACAGTTTTGCATTTTGTATAGATGACTCCTTTTGAAAATGAGACATTCATTCCACCTCATCAAACACACCACGTCATATATCCACATCATCATCAATAACTCTTTTTCAAAAGGAGACATACCTTACTTTTATAATTTTAACATAACCGGCCTCCCTATTTGATGAATAAAAAAGTAAACTTGCTCTATGTTTTCTGAAAAACACCATATGTCTATGTACGAGTCAAGAATGCAGAGCTGCCTTTGACAAAAATAAAAATAAAAATAAAAATAAAAATGAAAATGCAGAGCTGCCTAACACACAGATGATCTGTCTCGATGGTGGCATGCCACGTGGCAACCTAACAAGGCTGACCAGACTTTTATATAAGTACTGAAAAATCCTTTTCGAGCAATTACAAATAAGAACGATATTAGGGTTGCAATTGCATACATATATAAAGAGGACGCATGCACCAGCAGTAGGGCGTAGGACAGTGTCCTTTGCCAGTAGTCCAACCTTTTCCTTGAAGACCATGACTCTGAACATTCAACAATTTGACTTCTCACACGTATGTAGGTCGCAGGGCCTTGGATAAATATTTAAATATTTATAATCAATTAATGCATAATATATAAATATTTATATACACTCAGCAATACAGAAATTACGTTTTTATTTAAAGAAAAAAAATTAAATTAGGGTATTAAACATTTAATTACCAAGTCACATTTAACCGATGTGGTGGGACTTCACTTTGTTTTGCTTTGGCAATGGCTGATTGCATGGCTACCACATACCTTATAACATTTATAATGGTACCATATGGATGATTAAGGTAAAAATGAATCCACCTACGACACAATTTATTTTCGGCCCAAAAAAAAAAAAAACTCTATAATATATGGGACCATAGATTGTAAATATCTAGCTGATGTAGAAGGGAATCATAGTAAAAGATGTCTACTTCAATGTCTACTGTGGTAGATATTTTCTTCACTGTCATATCATCATTAATTGTTTGTTATAAAATTAAATAAAAAAAGAAAATATAGGTTCCATTCTATAATAATAAAAATAAAAAGTCTGTTGACAAAAAAGTAAAAAATAAAAAGTTTTAAAAAAAGTTTCAACTCATGATCTAAATCCATTATCGATCCCCTTTTGAAGTTTGAATATATATGTAATACCACACAATCCAAGTCTAAATCTATATTACCGTTGGAGATGGTCTTAATCGTAGCTCGATAGATTTCAAAGAAGAGACTAAGAATTGTATTAATGTGTGCTCATTACGTACAATATAATAGAGTGCTCTTATTTATAAAGTGAACAAATCATAAAATAAGGAAAGTTACCAAAACTACCTAGATATCAAAATATAGAAACTTCCTAAATACCTAAACTTCAAAATATAGCAACTACTATAATTTTCTTAACACCCTCCCTCAAAATCAAGTTGGTTCAACTTGAGGTTGTCAATCGAATCAGTAAACCTGACAAATCTAAAGTTCATTGCGAAGCAAATCAACGACCACCCAAGACGACAAATCTAAGGTTCGTTGCGGAACAGATCAACGACGGCGAAGAATGCAAGAAACAGATTCGATGTGGCGAGTCAAAACAACTAAGCGTAGAACAACGGATATCGAGTCGACGGAGACGACGGACGGACAGATAGCGAGTCGACGTAGTCGACAAGTGAGCGAAGCAACGAGCGGACTACGCGACGTTGATTCCACGCAATCATAACGTGGTAGTAGCAAAAAGCGAACAAAAATAAGAAAACGTACAAACAACGTAGAAATATTCATCCGGCCAACGATATCGACGAACCGACAACGACAAGCCGATGATGAGGACAGTGAACGAAGAGGGGGAAGCACATGGTGATGCAAGTTGATGATGGAGAGAACAAATTGAACAAGAAGTCTTCCAAGTTAATTGATACCAAAGTGACTCTGATGCACACATGCTTTGTAACTTTATTATCAAATCAAATAAGAATAAAAATATATATGTGACACATCGCACATGGCGAATGGGTTTGTGCGTGACAAGGGGCTGAATGCACGGATAGAATGGTGAGGCGTAGTGGGACATGTACGTGATGATGCAACCGCAGATGGAAGATTGTGGCAACAGCGGACAAAAGCACAGAAGCAAAAACGCAAGACAAATTGCTTGAACAAAAGCATCGGAAAAAGAATCATAAAAGATAGGAGATCACGAATCGGTCATCGACTCGAAAGTCGATCGACCTAAAATTAAAAACCAAGCTCTGATACCATGATAGATTTCGAAGAAGAGACTAAGAATTGTATTAATGTGTGCTCATTGAGTACAATAGAGTGATCTTATTTATAGAGCTGAACAAATCATAAAATAAGGAAAGTTACCAAAACTACTTAGATATCAAAATATAGAAACTTCCTAAATACCTAAACTACGAAATATAGCAACTACTATAATTTCCTTAACAAGCTCAATCATAATTAACTAATCACAATTAATAATTGGTACCTTAATCACATATATATAGTTCAACTCAGAGTGGCATAAATTTCTTGGTCCGCCCTTCGTTACCTCAAGATAATTAATCAACCGGCCATATCCCAATCAAGGCAAACACACATGCCTTCTGAGGACATGCTTGAAATATTCAAAGTTAGGGCCTCTGAGCATGCTCTCACGCCTAAGTTAGAGGGAGGATTTGGGAGATAGAGTACCTTAGGATGAAAACAGTAGCAACTCTCGCAGCATTACTCGAACTGAAATAAAGAGGGACTCAAGAAAGTTCAAACACCAAACTTATTATAAAAATGAACTACTATATATTAATGTGGCCCGGGAAATTAAAACACATACTTGTGGGCATGCATCCTTTCAACAAGGGTCAGTCCAAAGTATTTAGGGCTTGCGCGAAATTATAATTTAGGGGCTCCTCAATTATAGATGTATAGGGAAAAAATATATTCTTATTTCTATGTAATTCAACACAAATCTCAAAAAAAAAAAAAAAAAAAAAAACTTGTTCAATTAATGCATAATATCACAATAAAAGTCTCTCAAAACATCTTCAAAATATTTCGTATTAAGTAAGAAGTCAATCATGCTTTAAAAAAAAAAAAGTAAAACGTAATAACGCATGCAAAATTCAAAGGAGAAGAAAATGTCACTAACATGAAGAGAATAAGTTGAAAGAGCTACTTAAACAAGTAAAAAAAATTAAAATCTAATTTAGAAAATACATAAACAATTTGCTAACCAACATTTTATTATCACTTTAACATGCAAGTGGTAATTCTTTATTAATGAAATTAATTTTTTTATGTATTGATATAATTTCTTAAAAATAAAAGTAGGGCTCCGAGGTGGTGAGGCCCGAGGAAGTCGCCCCACTTTGCTCTCCTTTAGAACTGACCTTACGGCTTCAATAATGCGTTCGTGCACACATCGAGGCAAAAATAAGGGATGCCAACGAGTGTAAGATGTTAGTTGTTAATGTGCGCGTTTTTTTTGAGTTACAAACTACTTAAATAAACAAATTTGTCCGAGTATAGCAACCAAGCATGCAGAGGTAGATATTGAGGAGCTAGCGGGGGGCCCATGAGTACTTGCAATTATATAAATTGGAGCTAGTTGTGGACGACACGATCCGAGTCTACCGCTCTCTCTCTCAAACTTTCTACTTCATATCTCTGTCACTGTGACACTGTGTCACACCACCACTCTCCTTTAATTCAACTTCACCACTACTATACCTCACCACATAGCTAGATCTCCAATATTACACTTCAATGGAGATCACTAAAGACCACCATTGCAGCAGTAGTACCACAACTTTAAGCGACGTACTACACTTCCTAGCTAATGCAGGACCTCCAACAAATAATATTGCTCATCAATACTTACCGGCCGAGGCGCGGCAGCCGTCCGATGGCAAGGTCTCGATGATGAAGATGATGATGGCCATGATGGACTCATCATCATCTGTACTGCCACTTAATTATGTCTCAAGTGGTGGTGGTGATGAAATGATGGAGATTTGTTGTGTGGACGATGGAAGGATTAGTAATATGAGATGGCCAAGGCAGGAGACTCTTGCCCTTCTCGAGATCAGGTCTTGTCTTGATCCCAAGTTCAAGGAGGCCACTCACAAGGCACCTTTGTGGGCTGAAATCTCTAGGTATATATATACATATATTATGTATGCATACATTAATTTGATATATATATGTATGTAGTAATTAATTTTACTAGCTAGCTAGCATGTGTTGCTTATATATATGATCAAACATTAAATCCAATTACTATATGCAGTCTGTATATATGTTAATTGTATAGCATGTGTAGCAACATATATATAAAGACCTATGTTAATTGTATAGCATGTGTATCAACATATATATAAAGACCTTCTGAAGTTTTTAGGGTTTTTAAGTGCTTAAGAATTAGGGTTTGTGAATGTTGATACATTTATGGTGTGATTGTTTTCATTAATTGCTGATCTATTTGATAAGAGAACCATATATTAAAATTTGTAGGATGGAATATCCAACTTCCAAGTTTTATATAGAAGGGAGCAGAGTCAGAGAGTGTGTATGAGTGAGGGCTTAGGTTTTGGAGTGAAGGCTTCACCAAAATGTCAAGGTAAGACGACGTCTCCAATCCAAACTTAATTATATATGACCCATTCTTTTTGTATTTGAATACCTAATGCGGGATTAATCATAACACTATAAATATTAAATAAAATGCACGCATATATGCTTCAAAAAAAGAGTAAAATACCCGGTTCAAAATTAATTGATATTATTTAATCAGCTAGCTAGAGAACATATAAAATACAAATATGCTAAGTTGTATAAGTATATGCACCTCAATTAATTAGATTCAATACGAGACGACAACGACGACCACCACCACCACAAGAACGACAAAAATGCCTCAATTCCAAATTAGATTCAATACGATCGAGAATTCAACATTTTTTTATAATGAGGGGGGAAAAGATAATTAAATGAGTGGAGGTTAGAATGTAATTGTGTATTTGGTAAATTTTGTAATGCGGTTTCATTTTAGTGACAAAGTGCTTGTATATATATATATATGTATGTATGGACCTTAATTTCTTTTTGTGTGTCTTGTGGTGTGACATTATTGTTGTCATTCTATTATATATATATATATACTTGTGTGTGTGTGTGTTTAGTAGATATGTACGTAATACAAACATTTTGAGAGCAGTATACATATATAGAGGTGCTCTCTTATCTATATATTTAGATGTTCAATTATAATTAGTTGTCACTCTCCATCATTCAGATGCTAATGAGAAGGAATAGACATCTACATGAACTTATCCTAAGTATTGATGAAGTCTTTACTTCGATTCAAGATTCTATATAGCAATTAGTGCTTAATTACACATATCTGCTGGGATATATTCTCCACTCTACAAGTCTTTATATTGGTTCCTAGCTTCTTCTTTTTTTTCCCTGTATATGCGAAAAGTCGAACTCGACATGCACCATATAAGTTGAAAGAGTTTGATGATATAGAAGTAGACTTAAAATAACATTATATGTGTCAATTAAGAAGAATTGAACGCATCCATAGCCAAATCAATGGATGACAGTTCTTTTGAACAAATAGGATTAGCGAATTAATGTATTTTTATTAGGACCATTGATTTACGTCTGGTCATGGATCGAGCCATTGATAATTAATGAAAATTTTATTTTACTTCAAAAAAAAAAAAAGAATTTAAAGAATTGCGAAAAGCACATCATCAACTGCTTTAATTCGAACATTGATTCAATCCATGTTTCCCCCCAAGTAATTTGAGCTGGTGGCTTAGTTGTTGACTGTTGTTTTGTTGTCTACTAGTGAATGATTCATTAGTACAAGGCTTTCTCTACAATGCCTTAAATCAAACCTAATAATGTGAAACTATACTGTTCATATTATAAAGGCTACTATTCAAATCATATGATTTTAAGACTATTAAGTGACTGGTTTTTATACAACAAAGTTATTGATCATGTGATTTGGCTTGTGTAGAATCATGGCAGAGGAACATGGATACCAAAGGAGTGGCAAGAAATGCAAAGAAAAATTTGAGAACTTATACAAGTACTACAAGAAGACGAAGGCCAGCAAGGTAGGGCGATCGGAGGGGAAGAACTACAGGTTCTTTCGACAGCTAGAAGCTCTCTACGGCGAAACTAGCGATCCAGCAATCTCAGCCTCAAATAACCTCCAGTTTACTCAGACCACCTCAAACAACAATGTTAACATCTTCAATGAGAAGCCTAATGATCAGCTAACAAGTACTTCTCTAAACTCCTCTGAACTTGAAACTTCATCATCAGAATGTCAGCAGAATGGCCACATTGTCGACGCTTTCATGGAGATCGATAACGAGACTAGGATGACGATGAAGCAGAATGATATCAGCGGTCGGAGAAGGAAGAAGAGGAAATGGAAGTTGAAGGCTAGTGAGTTTATTGCATCAGAGATGAACAGGGCATTTGAGATTCAAGAGGCTTGGTTTGAGAGGATGGTTAGTGCACTTGAACATAAAGAGCAGGAGATGCAATCTAGGAGGGAAAAATGGAGGCTGCGTGAAGCGGCGAAGCGTGAAGAGGAGTGTAGATTCTGGGCAAATGAACATGCTTGGATCAAAACCCGGTATGTCTTAGTAGAAGATATGTTGCAGAAATTCATGGTGAAGGACCTTGGGGGAATGGATGTAGAAACAAAGAAACAAAGCAACGAGGATATCAACGTCGAAAATGCGCAATACCACAAACATGGAGGGTTCGAAGGCATATGCCCCAACATTCAGCATTTTGATTTTGTGCTGAACAGAGAACATAGAGCAGTGGGACTCCATCCAAACTTTGATGGCCTCTCCTCCCATGCCAATGAAAGCACTGCTGCCCATGACAGTGAGAGCTGCTTTCAGCATTTGATGAATTAGAAATTCAGAACCTGCTCAGACAAGTATGCTTTGAAGCATTTACATAACTGGGCAATTCAGTTCTACTGGAAAGAAAAGAAACATATTTTGCTTCAATTGAAATCACTTCCAGCTCTGATTTCTCTGCTCCTTCATTAGAGCATAATTTCAATGTACTTTTCTGGGCTTTCTCAGCATGATTTCAACTTGTAACATCTGAGATCGGCATAACAATAACTGGGCAAGGGCAAGTTCAGATAAGCTGCAAATGTGTCAGAGACTCCCATAGATGCAAAACACAAAACAAAGAAACAAAAGCTGAGACCTTGCAAGAGAAACAAATTCAAGAACAGAAACTCAACCACAAACATGCAAATCATAACCCAGAAACAGCAACATTGATACCATAATCGAAAACAAAAACATAACTGCAATATTGTTCCCTTGAAGGGCAAGATGAACAAGCCATGCCCTTTATGATTATTGCAACACAAGCAAGTTCCTCTGTTCTCTGCAGAAAAAAGATCAAAAAGCACTAAAAGCCTTGCACTCTTTTTCTCCCATCTTCACTCGCCTATTTACTTACTGACCAAATTGAAATAGAACAAGTAAGGAAACATTCAATCAGTACTTGTAATCCTTGACATGAAGACTCTCAGAGGCACCATCCACTGCCGCGGCATCTCCCTTGTAGGTACCGAGGGTAGCCTCAGAGTTGGCTTTGCAACGTGCAAGGAAAGCTTCCTGCGCCGCCTTCACATTCTCCTCCTTGCCTGCCCAGGTCTTCAGAGTGCTTTGCTGAAGAGCACGCCCGAATGAGAACGACAACGACCATGGCTTCTTGGTCTTGAGCTGGTTCATGGCATTAAGGTTGCGGGTAGCTTCCTCCTCACTTTGTCCACCAGACAAGAAAACCACGGCAGGAACAGCTGCAGGCATTGTTCGTTGAAGGGCACGAACGGTGTATTCAGCGACGACTTCAGGGGAGACTTTCTTGGCATCTGAGCCAGGGGTCACCATGTTGGGCTTGAGCAAGGTTCCCTCGAGAAGGACGTGGTGGTCGTTCAAAGCCTTGTAGCAGGCAGCAAGGACTATCTCAGTCACGTAAGCGCATCGCTCGATGTCATGAGGACCATCAACAAGGATCTCAGGTTCAACAATTGGGACCAGGCCATTCTCTTGGCAGATAATGGCATACCTAGCAAGTCCATTAGCATTCTCATTGATTGCCAATTGAGATGGTTCATTAGGACCAATCTTGAGCACTGCACGCCATTTGGCAAAACGGGCTCCAGCCGCATAGTACTGCTGGCAACGCTGAGCAAGGCCATCAAGACCCTGGGTTGTGGTCTCACCATTGGTTCCGGCAAGCTCGACTGTGCCCTTGTCAACCTTGATACCAGGGAGGACTCCGCCTTCCTTCATGACATCGACGAAGGGCTTGCCAGCAGCAGTCTTCTGGTAGAGAGTCTCCTCAAAAAGGATCACACCACTGAGGTGCTGGAGTGCTCCAGGAGTGGTGAAGAGAAGTTCGCGAAGGGCGCGCCTGTTGGGCTCATTATTCTCAACGTTGATGCTTGAGAGACGCTTTCCAATTGTACCGGTGGATTCATCAGCCGCAAGGATACCCTTTCCAGGGGTGCCAATGTAAGTAGCATTGGCAATGAGTTCATCTGCAAATTATGGAAAACTATTACTATCAATAACTTCACATAAAAAAGAGGACCCTAGTGCAGTCTACAGAATTGAACTTGGCGACGCAAATTTACAACAGAAAAGATTCATATGTTTCGATCATGCTGGAATGTAACGTTGCGAAAGGAATTTAACAAAGCAAGGGATCTAAGGTGACATATCAGATTAATGTCACAGGTCTCCTCCTATGTTACAAACTATAAAACATGCATCCCACCAAAAACTGATGATGGTTAGCCAACCAACTATACAACAAAACTAAGCATGAAAAGATTAATCATTCAAGGAACAAACAAAATGAGAAACTAAACATTTCAAGTCAGTCTAATAGATAGATCTAGAAATCCAACAAAGGGTCCCAAAAATCAACAACCAACAATATCTATCCATTCTAATATCTTTTCTTGATATGAAACAACGTGTTTGTATAGATAAATCAAAAAAGGGACCACAACATGTCCAAATCCAAATCCAAATCCAAACCCAAATCCAAACACTACAAAGAGACATAATTACTATGTCTCAAGTTTCGTTTCATTAATTTTTTATTTCCTCTCCAACAACTACATAGCAAGAATTACACGAAAGCATAACACACTTCTAAGAACTCATTAAAAAAAAAAAAAAAAAAAAAAAAAAAAAAAAAACATATACTAATGAATTCAGAGACTACAAGGTCTGCATATCAACATGAAAACGTTTTGAAGAATCATAAAAAGAGGGCATGACAAACACTTCTCTAAAGATATATCAGATTCAGCAAAAACCACAAAAACCCATAAAAGAAGAAGCAAAACCCACCACAAAGATCAAAACTTTAAGGGGTTTTCTGCACTAGAAGATCAAAAGAGAGAGACCCAGATCAGATCTGGAGAGCACAAACAAGATCAAAACCAAAAACCCAGAAAAACCCAGATCTGGAAATCAACACAGAGCATCAAAAAAGGGGAAATCAAGAGAGGTGCTGACCATGGTACTTCCCCTTGTAGGCAGACATGGCTACTGACTGACTGAAATCACGAAGAACGGCGAGAGAGATGAAAATGAATGTGAGAGAGAGATAAAGATCGAGAAAGAGAGTGTGATGGGATTAGGTTTTATAGATAGAGAGAGAGAAGAGAGAGAGGAACAACTACCTACTTTGGTATCGACGCTACTACTAGACTACCCGCCACGTCAGCATTTGGTGAGGACTACAACGTCCTGGCTAACCCTGTTTAGGCTAATCAGCACCATGTTTTGTGTGGTTAAGCCCACTTGATTAAGGAGTCTTGAGGCCCAAGCAAACAGTGAAAGAGGGAATAAGTATATTCCAATGGTTTGAGGAATCTTTTTATGGGCATTTCACAATTGCGCAAAGTAACTCATTTTAGGTACCGACTCGATCAGATGTCGTGTATTTTGTCTCAACATATGCGCGCACATATCTTTGTGTGTATTGCACGGCATCTGACTGAGTCGATGCGTAAAATTGGTGTCTAAATTAAGTTACTCTAGTAGTTCATTTTCACTAATTAGGCTCGAATATTCTAGCAGTTCATTTCACCATTATGTGGAAAACAAAAGACCCTTACAAGGCAAAAGGTATTGAGTTCGATGGGCTCAACTCAACCTAATTATGTTATTAAGATATTTACATTTATGTTAAGAAAGAACATAGACCTTGTTTGTTAAGGGTGAAGTTAACTGTTGGAGATAACTGATAGGGGAGTTGAAACTGATCTTGTTTGTTTGTCCAACTTCCCTTCAAGTTATCTCATAACTCACAAGGGTGAGACACATCTCCCCCACCCCTTTTTTAGAGGAGTTATCTTCCAGAAGTTGTGGACAAAATTACATATTATTAATTACCTATTTATACCCACATGAGCCACATCCATCTATATTGTTTGAAGGGTATTTATGTCAATTCTTATATTTATTGTTTAAAATTTTGCAACTTTCTTACAAGTTAAGAGTTGAATCAAATATGAAAAATATGATTAAGTGTGAGTTAACTTTCATTCGTTAGCAAAAACCAACCAAAAAAGGCAATAGTTAGTTTTATGAAAATGACCCCAACTATTAATTGTATCATTAAGGTGAAATGTTGTTGCATTAAGACGGGTGCACTCAAAAGAAGTAACAAATCACGTACTGTCTTTGGTATTTATTACTGCTACAAGTCTACAACTGTAATTTTAGCTCAGGCTGAAACAAAAAACTTATAATTTATTATTTTTTAAGGGTTGTAGCAAAAAAGAAAAAAAAAAAAAAGTATTCAGTTTTTTTGCATTTCTATAACAAACTTTATGTATTTTTTCAAATTCATCACAAACTTTATATTTTTTTTCAAATTCACACCTCCTAATTTGAGCTTAATTATTAAAATACATAATCAATCTAACCCAACACAATTTGTGTGTTCTCAATCGAAAAAAAAGAAAAATTGCAATCTCTTTATCTGCCATCTTCTTCTCTTACTCACCGTACTTATTAGGGGTGGGCAAACCGCGGTTTGGTGGTGAAAACCACCAAACCGCGACCAAACCGAGGGTCTACGGTTTAGTGATTTTTCAAACCACCACCAAACCGCGAACCACCAAAATCGCAACCAAACGAACCGCGGTTTGCGCGGTTTGGTCGGTTTGGTTGCGGTTTTGGTGCGAGGCAGCGGCGAGGCAGCGGTGCGAGGCGGCGGTGGACGTTCGCGCGGTGGAAGGCGACGACGATGGCGATGGATTCGGCGGCGGCGGTGAGACGGGGAGTGAGAGGAGAGAGGAGACGGCGGTGACGGCGGCGTGCGAGCGAGAGAGAGAGAGGAGCGGCGGGAGTGAGAGGAGAGAGGAGCGGCGGGAGTGAGAGGAGAGAGGAGCGGCGGGAGTGAGAGAGAGAGAGACGGCGGTAAGAGTGAGAGAGAGAGAGACGGCGGTGAGAGAGGAGAGAGGAGCGGCGGTTAGAGGAGGAGAGGCGGCGGGGAGTGACGGGAGTGAGGAGCGGCGGGAGTGAGAGGGAGGTGACGGCGGGAGTGGATGAGAGGAAGAGGAAGAGGATTGTTTTTTTGGTTACCTTTTAGGGTTTTTGGTTTGTATTTACCAAAATGCCATCGATTTGGTTAAACCGCGGTTTCCCAAAATGAAAACCGCGACCAAACCGCGATTATGCGGTTTGGTCGTTTTTCAAACCGCAACCAAACCGCGAGTTTTAAAAACCAGACCAAACCGTGCGGTTTGGTCGGTTTGGGCGGTTTGGGCGGTTTTTCGAAAACCGCTGCCCACCCCTAGTACTTATCATCTATATTTTACATAAAAAATTCAAGTATAAACTAATTATCTCACAAGAGACATCCAAGCATTCGTAACTGAATCAACAAGTTCAACATATTTGTTGATTCTTAAAAAACTAGTCATAAATCTAGTTGACTCAACGATTTCGCACTCAGCTTTTATTCATTTGTCGTCGAAGAACACAAATCTCATATGCACATACGAGAGAGGACAATGAGATTGAAAAAGGAAAAACATAGGCCAGTCGTCATCATAAAATCTTGTGGATGTGTCGGATTCTCAATTTTTTGCAATTTTTTTTACTTGAGGATGCACAAATTACACTGAGGGTGATTGGTAAGTGTCTTAATTAAGCTCAAATTAGGATGCGTGATAGATTTGAAAAAAAATTATAAAGTTTGTGATAAATTTAAAAAAACACAAAATTTGTTTTAGATTTGCAAAAAACTCAATAATTGGTTTTTTTTTTTTTTTTTTTTTTTTGCTATTAACATTTTTTTAAAGGCCCAACATGCCATTTCATTTAATGGGTGACCAAAATTTACTCTAGAAGATATAGCCCTTGGTATAGCATCCTTCCATGCACCACATATATTCCTATTCATAGTTAGCTATTATGTGCTAAGGGATGTGCAACATGAGTTTCCTTCTGTGTAAGTGAAATTAAATTGGTTTCATTCTTGTTGTAGTACGTATCTCTCGACAATTGTTCGTGGATATGTGCAATTGTTGGATTGGTAATTTTCTTAAGATTTTTGCATTTAGTAAGTTGTTTGTCTTCCCTTGTAGTAAATCTTAAGTTTTCTTTTCTTGTTGAAAGTTTTATTTGTCATTAAATGGTTATAGTGGTGTTTGTGTACTGTCATATGTTCCAAATGTATATAGAGAATAGTCTCTAATTATTCACATTATTTCGATGTTATGGTTGCATTTACAGTGAAATTCATGACAGATAGATGTTATTTTGAAAAAATAAAATTAGCGAATCAATATATTTTTATTAGGACAATTGATTTCATATCTCGTCATATATCGAGCTATTAATGATTAATTAAAAAAAATCGTACTTAAAAAAATTGATCACCTTGGGGGTACACACTGAGATCAACAATTTCGTGGATCATGAGGGCCTGGATGGCCCAATAAACTTTTTAAGGAAACTATAGTAGTTCATATATTTCCATAGTTTAGGTATTTAAGAAGTTTTTATATTTTGGTATTTAGGTAGTTTAGGTAACTTTCCTTATTTTATGCTTGTTCAGCTCTATAAATAAGAACACCATATTGTACTCAATAAGCCAACATTAATACAATTCTTAGACTCTTCTTTGAAATATATCATGGATCAGAGCTTGGTTTCTAGTGCTAGGTCAGTCGACTTTCGAGTTGACGACCGCTCCGTGGTGTTCTCTTCCACTTGTGCTCGTTTGTTTTTATTTCTCTGCTTCTGTCGTTTTCACTCTCTTAGTTGTTTTTCTTTAATCGCATCTGCCTAACACCAGTACACATATATGTTGGTGTGTTCATCATCATTCGTTTACAATTTATGATGTCGGTGCCATCATTCCATCTAGCCACATTTCGTTGTCTGCCTGCCGTCGACTACGTCAACTCCGTTGTTTACATGCCGTCGACTATGTTGACTCTGATGTTTGCCTGATGTCGACTACGTCGACTCTGCTATCTGTACGTCGTCGACTCCGTGGTCTCTGCTATCTGACCATCGTCGACTCTGTCGACTCGCTATATCATCGTACGTTGTCGACTCAGTCGCTCCGATATCGTTGTTCTACAGCTCTGTTGTTCTGATTCTGCCACATCTAAATATGTTCTTGCCGTTTTGGGTAGTCGTTAATCTGCTCCGCAATGAACCTTAGATTTGTCGAGTGTACTGATTTGATTGGCAATCTCAAGTTGATTTCATGAACCAACTTGAGTTTGAGGGAGGGTGTTAAGGAAACTATAGTAGTTGTTATATTTCTATAGTTTAGGTATTTAAGAAATTTCTATATTTTTGTATTTTGGTAGTTTATGTAACTTTCCTTATTTTATGCTTGTTCCGCTCTATCAATAAGAACACCCTATTGTACTTAATAAGTTGACATTAATACAATTCTTAGACTCCTCTTTGAAATCTATCAAAACTTATATAATGTAGGTAGGGAGATGTAAAGTCAAAATCGAGGATGAGATTAATTAGGCAATAAAACTTGGAGAGCGGCAACTGCCCACAGCTTGGTAACCCTAAAGTAAAAAAGTTGATATGGAGTTTGGTGGCTTTTCAGCTTCACGGGTGGTGTGCTTAGTGCATTGGTCCACTCTTTCTTTCCCATTGCTGAATAAATTAAAAATTGACTTTCTATAAGCTTTCTTTAAATTAACCAACCACCCACCTCTAATAAATAAAAAAATAAATAAACCGCTTGTGAATAAAATTATCGAATATTTTTTCAGAAACATGAGCATCACTTGTCAAATGTAAAGTTTGAGAAAGTCGTGGATCCCACTCCTTTTTGAAGTCATCAAGATGCAAATTCAAATTGAGCTAAAAAAACACTTTGTTATACAACAATACGCACTAAGTCATGTACTATGTTAATATGCGTCGTCACTAATTAACTACTGATTTAGAGAAAACAAAGATGAATAAATAAATGAAGAGAAAACCTTTGTTCTGATCTTGTGATTGCTATTCTTTTAATTCATGATCAATCAGTTATAGGCATGACTTAATTAATACGTTTGTGTTTGTGATTAAGTATTGTGGTGCTTCTTCTAAATGATAGTATATATTAAGTTTGACAAACAATGAATTTTTTATTTTTTTTTTTTTGTCAAAGAACAATGAAATTATTAAAAGCTACATATGTACGTCAACAGCCAGGCCTGCTTTGAAACATATATGGCACCGACCCAATAAGTATGCATGTGTTTCTTGGTCAATATATATGTTGATTATGGAAGAGATTGATGTCAATCTGAATATTCCATGTATATATGTATACCCTATAAAATGTTTTTAATTTTAAGTCAGTTCCTACTTATTTAATTTAATTAGCGCAACATTTTATGATGCTCACTTTTTAATACTATGCTAACTATTAAAAATAACACAAATCTTTATCATTTTTGCAAAAATAATACGGACATTTACTTTCATAAATTACATGAACTTTCAACATTTCAATTTTAGCATGGAGAGTGATTTTAGGCTTTTTGGTGCTAACATGGCATCATGAGTCAATTTTTTTATGGTTCACTTGAAGTGTGTTAATGAAAAATTAAATCTCAACATCTAATCAGGTTTTTTTGTGTTTTTTTGTAACTAAAAATATAAAGAGATTCTTTACAAAAAAACAACAAAATTGAAAAAGAAAATCAAAAACCAAAATTGAGTTTGGTTTCATTGTTCTTTTTTTTTTTTTTTTTTCGATTTTTTTTGCATTTTTGTCGTTAATTTTTTTTATAGATTTCGTTATTTTTAAATAGGAAAAAATAAGAAAGAAAGCTAACCAAGAATTGATTAGATGTTGGGGATTTTAGTTTTTGTTGACACCGTTCAAGTGAACTATATAAAAAAACCGATTTATATTTTCACGTTAGCACCAAAAAATCTCAAATTGCTCTCCGTGTCAAAAAAATTTTAAAAAAAAAGTTAAAAGTTCGTATTATTTGAGACGAAATTGAAAGTCCATATTATTTCTACAAAAACTATCAAAGTTTGAGTCAATTTTTTATAGTTAGCCCTTTAATATATAACCATATATACAAGTTATATATTTCGGCTCACATTCAAAGTCATTTGCGCATGTGCTTTTATCGAGGATCCATAGATCTCATTAGCACGATATCTATGTTAGCTTCAATTTGCATGTATGAGGTCTTAACTTTTTTTTTTTTTTTTTTTTTAAATAAAGTATGTTGTCTTTAACTTCACCTATGTTGTACACACTATGTGCGCTACATAGAGTGCTGGATAAAGGAGGAGGACTCGACGCCCATTTTTTCATACCGAAAAATGGGTAAGGGAGGTCCCAAACTCACTTTTCAAACCCGAAAAGAAGGGGAGGGAGGCCCCCCAAGCTCATTTTCCATTCTTGAAAAATGGAGGAGGGTTGCGATAGGTTGACGACGGCGTAAAACTTTTGTCACTTTTCATGAAATGGATCAAACATATATAAACGTTGGGGCGTTCCCACCTAGCGACGCGCTCCATCTGAGCCCGGGTGTAGTGAGCAATAAGCAAGGGTGTGTTTCACATCGCCGCACTGGGTGTGAAAAAAAATGAGCAAGGGTTCCCACACATAGGACGTGTGTGGGTAAAAAGCTAGTCCCTTCACATCGTCGCCGGATGTGAAGAAAAATGAGCAAGGGTTCCCACACAAAGGACGTGTGTGGGTAAATAAGCTAGTTCAAAACAAACACGAAAACAAAAACAAAATCATAGATACGGACACTAGATCTTTTAGACAAAATAGAAATAGAAAAAGAAAACAAATACAAAGGGGAGAAAAAATTCGTTTAGGAACATGGAACATAGGAACACTTACGGGGAAGTCAATAGAACTAGTAGATACCATGATTAGAAGGAGAGTCAATATTGCTTGCCTCCAAGAGACAAAATGGGTAGGAGAAAATAGTAGAGAAATAGGAAGCACATGGTTTAAATTGTGGTACTCTGGTATAGATAGAAAATGCAATGGAGTAGGAATTGTGGTGGATAATGATTATAAGGATAAGGTCGTAGAGGTTAAAAGAATGGGGGATAGATTGATTCTAGTTAAATTAATTATTGGAGACGAAAAAATTAACATACTTAGCGTATATGCACCACAAGTAGGATTAAGTGAGAGCATCAAACGCAAGTTTTGGGACGATATGGATGGATTTATGCAAAGTATATCATTAGATGAAAAGATTTTTATTGGAGGTTTTGGTTACGATAATAGAAATGAAGAAGGATAATCAATCTTAGAATTTGCTTCAAACATACGATCTTGTCTTAGCAAATACTAGTTTTAGGAAAGGGAGTCGCATATAATTACTTTTAGTAGTGGTCATAACAAGATCAAGTAGATTTTCTTTTAATAAGAAAAATAGATAGAAAAATATGTAGAGGCGCAAAGTATTACCTGGTGAAGCACTTACTACCCAACATAAGTTAGTAGTACATGATATTAAGCTAACACGACGACATAATATGAATAAAAGAGTTAGCAACCCTAGAATAAAGTGGTGGAACCTAAAACATAGTAAACAAGTAGAGTTTAGAGAAAAACTACTAAAGGAAAATGTTTGGAATCTTGACTTAGATGTTAATACAATGTGGCTAGAAATGAGTAGTTGCATAAGGAGAGTGAGATCAAACGTATTAGGTATATCTAAGGGCTTGGGACCTCCAAAGAAGGAAATATGGTGGTGGAACGAGGATGTCCAACGAGCAATTAAGACTAAAAGAGAGATGTATAGGAAAATACCTAAGTGTCAAGATGAAGATGTGTACAATCAATATAGAGAAGCTAGAAAACAAGCTAAAAAAGTAGTTAGTCAAGCTAAAATAAATTTCATGGAAGATCTATATACAAGGTTAGGTAATAGAGATGACGAAAAATATATATATAGGCTAGCCAAATTAAGAGATAAAAAGAAACAAGACCTAAGTCATGTAAGATGTATTAAGGACGAAAATCAAAATGTTTTAACACGCGATGAAGATATTAAGGAGAGATAGAGAAGTTACTTGGATAGTTTATTTAATGATGGCCAAGTTGATACTATAATAGATGAAAACCCACACCAAGAAAGAAATGTAAACTATACACGCAATATTAGAATTGTAGAAGTTAAAGAGGCATTGAAAAGAATGAAAATAGGAAAGCATGTGGCCCCGAGATGAAATACCCATAGAGGTTTGGAAATGCTTAGGAGAAATTGGATTGACTTGGTTAACAAAACTTTTCAATAAAATTTTAAAATCAAAACGGATGCCAATGGATTGGAGAAGAAGCACGCTTGTGCCAATCTTCAAAAACAAATGAGACATTCAAAGTTGCTCAAACTACCGGGGAATTAAACTTATGAGTCAAACTATGAAACTTTGGGACGGGATAATTGACAACAGGCTAAGGAGAGAAACAACAATATCGAGAGAACCAATTTGGTTTCATGCATGGGAGGTCAACTATGGAGGCGATTTTCCTTGTAAGACGATTGTTAGAAAAATATAGAGAAAAAAAGAAGATCTTTATATGGTATTCGTAGATTTAGAAAAAACATATGATAGGGTCCCTAGAGATGTTCTTTGGTGGGTTCTAGAAAGAAAAAGAGTGCATGCTAGATACATAGACATTATTAAGGATATGTATGATGAAGTAGTAACGAGTATAAAGACATTTAGAGGAGCTACAAAAGAATTTCTCATTAAGATAGAACTACATCAAGGATCGGCTTTAAGCCCATATTTATTTACTTTAGTTATGGATGAACTAACTATACATATTCAAGAGGATATACCATGATGTATGCTATTTGCGAGATGATATTGTGTTAGTGGATGAAACTAAAGATGGAGTGAATAGGAAATTAGAACTCGGAGGAATACATTAGAATCTAAAGGCTTTAAGTTAAGTAGGACGAAAATCGAATACATGCACTTTGTGAGTTTGGAAACACTACACATCGAGATGACGGTGTGGTAAAATTAGGGAAGTAGAAGTTCCTAAGGTAAACCACTTTAAATACCTAGGATCAATCATACAAAATGATGGTAACATTGAGAATGATGTCACACATAGAATTCAAATTTGGATGGAAGAAATGGCGGAGTGCAACAGGGGTGATTTGTGATCGAAATGTTCCTACTAAGTTAAAAGGAAAATTTTATAGGATCGCAATTAGGCCAGCTATGCTCTATGGAAGTGAATGTTGGGCGGTAAAGCAACAACAATTACATAAAGTGAACGTAGCGAGAAATGAGGATGCTTAGGTGGATGTGTGGTAAAACTCGTAAAAATAGAATAAGAAATATAGAAATTTAAAGACAAGTAGGAGTAGCACCAATTGATACAAAGATTAGGGAAGGGCGGTTGCGATGGTTTGGTCACCCGCAAAGACGGCCTACAAATACCACAACTAGAAAACTTGACTCAATAGAAACTTTAGAAATTCGACGAGGTAGGGGAAGACCAAAGTTAACATGGGATGTATTAATTAAGAGGGATTTGAATGGTTTGCAAAGCTCGCCATCAATTGCACTTAATCGAGCACAATGGAAAAGTTTGATCCATGTAGCGACCCTAGTTAATTGAGGCTGAAGCTATGTTATTGTTGTAAAGTATGTTGTGCTTAACTTCAAATCAAAACTTCTATATTATTTAGATAAAGATCCCAAGTACTTATTTTTGAAGTCACACTTATCTTTTTATCATCACATCCTCAACATTTCTTTAGAGGATTTCTCACATCTATTTTATTTTTATTTTTTTTTGGTGAACTTCTCACATGTAACCAAGCAGATTGTATATGGGAGAAATTTGAATTCTATTTATATAAATAACTTGAGATGATAGACATCAGCGACCGCATAGCGCAGTGGATTAGCGCGTCTGACTTCGGATCAGAAGGTCGTGGGTTCGACTCCCACTGTGGTCGGGATTATTATTAGTTGTTTTGTTTTCCATCCTTTTTAAGGACCAATCAATAATACATCAAACGATGCATAGTACATTTACTCAAATAGGTGTGAACAAATTAACAATCTAATTGAAAAGGTAACAATTTTAAATATGGTTAGTTTTCAATTTAAAAACTCTCAAATCTAATAAATTATTCAACTCACTAATCTCCATATACCTTTCTTAGTGCTTTCCATATTGCCTTTTATTGCCAAAAAAAGTATCCCTTCAATTTCAAGGAATGCCAAGAACAAAACCTATCAAAATCAAACTCTGCTTCCCTTCATCATCACAAAAACCAAAGAATACATCTTTGTTTATTTGATTACTTGATACTTAAGAGAGAAATTATTATTGTTTATACTAGACATTACAAAAAAGAAAAAAACAAAATCAACTACTGTGACTCAGTTTTTTTTTTTTTTTGGTTTCCAACGTGGTATCCGGCGCCAACTGCACCGAATAGTCCACGAATCAAGGCCTTTTACAAGCATAAATCATGAGAGAAAACTCAACTCCTCCACACTCTTGAAGATTTGTCTTCTCCTGCAACTCCAACTGCTCTTCAAACCACAAACTCCTATGAAATCCATTCCTCCTCCTGAACATGAACACAGCACTCCCAGTTTTAGAAGAGCCCTTCTTGAAAAACCAATCAAAAAAGTTCCACATCACATCCACCAACTGCCCATCAATGTAGATCACTCGGTTCCCCCTGAACTTCCACTGCAAACTCCTCTCACATATCACTTGCATCTCGTCGATGCATATCGATAATTCGGGGTCTCTACAGGCCTTACCCTTTCCATTACCAGTGCATCTAATCACAATGTCATGCGTGGCTCCTGAGTCACAGAGCTGAGCCTTGGTTGAGTACTGGGTGCGCCCGAATAAGTGCTCTCGCCGCGAGACTAGAGAGAATTCTGCCGTTGGAGAACCTGTAACATTGGCTGCTTCACCGAGTCGAAGGGCTATTTCAGAATCTATCATGACTGTAATGTGGAAGTTGCTAATGGGATCCGGTCCTTCGGCGTTATACTTAGCAGCTGAGAAGTCCCAGGAGACTTCAAACCTTGAGCTGCAGGACTCGATAGCTCTATCGCCTTTTTCCTTATCGAAGATGTTGTGATCCAAGCTCGCTTTAATGGATGAGGATGTGTGGGGATTATGTCAATACAGATGCCTCGGCCAGGGATGTTCTTGCACCAGGTGACTTTGAAAGTGAGCTGCATTTGGTTGGAAAGCTTGGTTTTATAGATGCAGATGACTGAGTTTCGGATCGATGAACTGGGAGCTGCCGACGAGAGATTAGGCTTGACAGAATGATTCAAACAACAAGAGTCTGCAACCTTCACAGCGCATTCACTTAGACATGCCGATGATTTTCTCATTGTAAAAAAAACTGGTACTGAAAGAAAAGCTTAACAAGATATTTCAATGGTGAAAGAGACTCTCAAGGTCTGTTTTGGTACTGTTTTATAGAAAAGAAAATGGATATGAAGGTTCATCATTCATGGCAGCTCAAAAGAATAATAAATATGATTCTCAAAGCAACTTATATGGCAAGTACAGATTGCAGAATCATTGAATGAGTAACATAGAAAACTTCACAAAAGTTCCATTCAACTTTACATTTTTAACTCTCATTTGCCAATTCACATAGGATCTGTTTAAAGTAGTTATAGGATTTGAACAAACAAAGTACTAATGGGGCTGACTAAATTAATCAAACTCTTCAATTCGCTTGATTTAATGCATTTTATAATGTGCACATAACACAAAAATCTTATAACATATAATATCTTAAGCAATGAATTTAAAGACATGCTTCAGCGAAGGAGAAAAAAAAAATTATGGTTTCGCCGATTAGGGCTTCGGCAAATGCAAATATCACAACAAGAACACGAGCAAATTTCGAAACACAAAACAGAACAACGTGTTATGTTCTATGTCTGCAGTGGTCAATGCATTGAACAACCGAAAGGCCCAAAATGGCCGACTTCTTGTTCTTTAATCTGTGCTCCTGATAGTCCAGTTTTAAATTGGCTCCTCTGCTTATTGAGTCTATATCTCATCAGAACATATAAGGTGTTTCAATATGATATAGATTCAAAGGAAAGATGCAATATGGCACACAAACAGGGGTAGAGTCATGAAAGCAAATGGATATCAGGTGTGCAGGATCTGCACTCTACTTCAATTTTTTATCCAATACAAGGATATAATATTTATAAGTCTCTAGGACACATAAATGCAGACCATAACTTTGTTGCAGTGATTGCTGAAAGTGTAGCATATTATTGGAAGAGGACTCACAGAACATTTATCACAGATTAAAAAAAGGTCATGGACTTGTTCACAAAATAAAAGCCTGTGCAGAAACATCTAAGTGGGTGTCAAGTTTGGCAAATAACATAATACATGCTTCCGACCATGCCCAAGATTCAATAAGATTTCGGTATCAAATGTGATAGGTAAAACTGGCATTGTTCACAAATGCAACTATTAGAAAGATCTGTTGTTACCGTCCAGCTTATTTATGCCTTAAACCTCAAAGGATAGGCTGTAAGGATTGATACAGGATGGCGATGAATTGAAAATGAATTCGTGTATGGATATCAGTAGATTACCTGCGTATGAAGATGGCGTGAATACAACAATCAGAATGAAAGGTCTTACATTTTCTTGCTCTTCAAACTACAGAAACAATAAAGCAAATTGTCTAGCAAAGTGCCTATACTCCCATCAACATATAAAACTCAGTACTGAAACAGCGTCACAACCGTTTAATTTCAATGCACTCGATTTGTAAATTTAAGGTGTAATACACGAAAATAAGTTCCACTTTTTGGGGAAAATTGCTCTCTATTAAAAAAAAAAAAAAAGAAGGAAAAAAAAAAACCTGTTAAACAAAATAAACACTCCTGCAACTTAATCCGAAAACCACGATTAACAAGAGGCTAGTATGGACATAGGCAAGTAATTTGGAGGCAACGAAGCATTAAGATTTATGGATCTTTAATTAACAAAACAAATTTCTATTCTAGGCTTCAGTGCTCTCATTTGCTTTTCACATGAATGAAATGAAACATCGGAATAATCTCATCTGTTTAGAAGCTCAGGCTCTCTTCGTAGCTCCATATAACAGGACTTAAGGGATCATAAGAGACTTGAATATTTGCAAAGTTGCACAGTGGAGCAAAGTAAACTCAATCTGAATTCATTTAAATAAGCAAGATAGTACATCAATTGGCAGAGTATTATTCGTCTCCAACACGTTCTAAACAGAAGCCTCAAACAGCGATTGACAAGGGAGATAAAAACCTGTCAACCTCTTTGAAGGTCTAGAAATTTTTTATCTTTTCCTTCTATCCCTATCTTTGAATAATCCTTGACAGCGAAGGCGTGCCCGTTTGAACCAAGTCTCCATCAGATGGGACTAACGTAATTAGCAAATCTGCCTGTCATTCCAGGAAAAAAAAAAAGAAAAGAAGTTAGCTTCCTTCCAGATGCCATATGCATAATCTCTTGATAAAATTGAACGGAAATTTAGGTCCATGAATGGAGGTTTACTCACACCTGAAGGAAGTTAGTTGCTCTTCTGTATTAAGAGACCTAGATGACCTTGAACAATGCATACAAGGCTCATAATTCATAAAGTAGTGAAGACTTGAACCTTTGTTGTAAAAAACTAGCCATACCCGAAATACGAATATTCATTCAACTCTTCAACCAGTATCTTTATTTCTTTGCTTTCCACCAAAGAGTTGTTACTCTACAAGTGCTTATAAGTTCATGCAAGCATGTTCATCCTTGACAAAGCAGCATTTTAATTTCTGTCCAATGTATTAGCTTGCCTGTGTTGCCACTATTTGGCAAAATAACAAATACTGATATTCTTATCTACCAAGATAATAAAGGTCCACAGGATTTTACTAGTTTTTTGTCTCAAATGTAACCCGCTCCTCATTCTTTCTATTTCAACTATCATCTTAATCTACAAATAAAGTTATAAAAGGGTAATTTTTTAAAAACCAACTAACCCATAAAGAAATAATGGAAAAGGTCTTGCATTGTGCATATACAAAAAACTGTATAGGGAGAGAACCAAATTCAGATCCATGCTTAAAAGAGAAAACCTTATCTATTGGACTAGCAATTATTTCTTCTGTAGAAACATTATATATTGTATTAATAAAAATGGTATAAAGAATACAAGAATTATAGCCTCAAAGACATCCAAAACTTGAGAATCGGCCATTCTCCTAGCTCTCCAACATCCTCTTTTGGAAAAAAAGCTATTTACTATTTAAATGACAAACATTTGTTAATACAATGGGCATGGCAAGAAGTTTTCATCAGCATCATAATGATAATCAATGATTGCTTTTGAGATCCCTTTTAATTTCATATATTACTTCCCGATGAATTTATAATTCCAAGTCTTTTTTCTTCATAAGATTTACAATGAAAAACCTCACAGAAGGAATTTTCCTCTTTTGTTCAAACTGCTATAGTTGTCTATTAAACATCACCTCAGCTATAGAGCTTTCTTTCATCAAAGAGCTCAATTTCAATCCAAGAATATTGACTCCTAAGATTTCTGCAATTTATGTTTTCTATTTCCATGTAGCGACCCAACTAACTTGGGATTGAGATTTTGCTGTTGTCGTATTTCCAATCAGTCTTCCCCTAACATTCAGCTGGTTTTCCACTTAAATTTAAACTTACATCATATTATCCGAGAAATGATGCAGCTATTCTTTATTGTAAATGACCAAACAACTCCACTCAGGTCCTAATTTCTAGATCTTGAAACAAAAATAAATAAAATTTAAACTTTTAAGAGACATTTTCCAAGTCACCGTCTCCATTTGGAAAAACCAAACATAGAAGGCAACTCAATCTTGAAAGCCGGTGATTGAATTTACCATTGACCCCATCCTTAAAAACTTGATTATTTAGAAAGTCATCATCTCCGCAAAAGAACTACAAGAAGAAAAAGAAAAAGAAAAGAAAAGAAAAAAAAAAAAAACATTTTCACCACCCCTTCTAAATGACAAACCGAAATACAGATGCTCCAACTTACTGACTGGCGAATTTCAAGAAACATATTTTCCATACAGAGCAATCACTATTGAGAGAGTTTAAGCAGTATACTAGAGAATCAAACAATATAGATGCTGTACTAGCCAACATAAAACTTCCTTTGATGGACACATTCTGTATAAAACTCCAATGCATTTTCAAAAAACTTTCTTCACCAACGGTTGGTTGACAGAACTGAAAGCAGGTTGTTGTCCCTTAACTATTGCCTCGAGTTCGAGTCCTGGAAATGAAAACACCAACGTTGGGAGCACCCCGCCCTACACTAGAGGTGAACCCGAAGTAGTCAGGTAATCCAGATACCGGTGGTTTAGACCCAAATAAAAAGTTTCTTCGTTTCTTAATTGATCAGCAAATCATCGTTATCTCCTAGACTCCTACATTAATTCATATCTGATAATCTTCCATGAAAACTGAGAAAGGAAGAAGCTTTTCACTCCAAATGAGATTGCAATAGAATTCAAGTCAAATGAAGGAGAAACTCACATTCAGCTGTTGCGCCGACATCGCTGGGAAGCTTCGAAACAAGACAAGCCGAAGCAGTGGCGCTGTGAAACGGAACGAGAGAGCTCAAGAACACCGTCGACTCTCGCCGCAACCTTCAAAACGCCAAAACAAGATTCACAAACACAAACACGGCACAGACATCACAGATACAACGCAATCGGTTCTTCGATTACCTGGACGTGTAGCTGTGACCGAAGATTCGATTGCTCTGCTGAAAAAGTGGGTTCGATCGAAGCGGAGTTGGAGTGGACGAGAAATTGGTGGTCGTTGGTCTCCAGATTTGTCGAAGATGAGATGATCTTCGAGCGATTGTTGATGTAGCTGCTGCTGCTGCTGCCATTGTTGTGGTTGAATGAAATCCCCAAAACCTCTGCAAACCCCCTCAATTGAATCTACAAAACGAAGACGACGAAGCCCTAGATTTATGGGCCCAATTAGGCCCAATAAGGCGCTTTAAAGCCCATCACATGCAATTCTTTTTGGTGGACATGCAGAATTCATAGAACCACAAGTTTGCAAAGTCCAATCTAGATGCCATTGGTTGTGGCTGACACAATCAGCCAAACTAATATCGGAAGCTCTCCACTTATGTCGTGCCCAACTTGAGGCGAATTTAGAGTAGTTGAATAGTCTAAATACTGAGTGATTTAAAAAAAAAAAAAGAAAAAAAATCAATCTACCATTTTTTTGTTTGAGTGGTAAGCACTTGTTTCGCTTATATATATTTACTGCAACTGGAGTTGAACCCACACCTTTTCTAAATCATATCATTTTGGAAAGTAATGTTTCGTGCATCTCACAAAAGATGTTTATATGTGCCCGTTTCACTTATAGCAAAGTTGTTTGCCTTTCAAGACTAGAAAAAAAATCGATTGACTAGGTCTTTGAGTTTGAGTTTCTTTTCGTAAGAGACGTGTCAATGTCCAAGCATGGATTGATTAGTGTAAGTGTTCTTGATACTACTAAAAAAATAAAGTCTTGATAGCATAAATTTGATAAAATATCTAAATAAGACACGCTCGTGACATTCATTTGATAATTGATACGCCTCATGACGCGTGTAAAACACACGTATCATTAAAAAATCAAGAGACATGCGCTGTCTCATCGGTGTTGTATGGAAGTTATACCAACATTTTCCTCAAAAAAAAAAAAAAAAAATTCAAAAAGTAATAATAATAATAATAATAATCCAAACTAGCCGTTTGTTTGACGTGGAAACGTGGACGTGGCACTCAAAACACCTCAATCCTGAAAGAAAAAGAGGGCCGCTAAGGGCACCCCACCTATTAATGAAGGCACCCAGTTAATGTGGGCACAAATCGATTTACAGGGCACCCAAAAATTAAACCCAAAATACCGAAAATACCCCTAGGGCAAAAACCCTCGCACCCACCACCACCACCACCACCTTCAGAACCACGAGCACCCCACCACCCCCACCACCACCTTCACCGAACCGTTGTTCAAGAACCCATTTGGTTTGAACCGACTAGTGAGAGGAATCCCCGAAATCGTGTTTCCGTGTCTCGCCTTGTGTTTCTCCTTCGGTTTACGGCTTTTTTTTGCGATTCGTAGGGTCGTGATGTGAGCCGATTTCGTCTCCAAGTTAGGGTTCGGTTGAATAGTTAAAGAAATGAGAATTCGCGGTTCTCGGCCACACAAAGTCGAGATCGTGCTAACTCGTCTCGCCTCGCATGGCCGAGACGAGCTACATTTTGGGAACTCGAAGTCTCGCCACAAAGGCGGAAGAGTTCACAAAGTGTCTCGGTTACGCATGGCCGAGAGTACTCTAAAGTGCTCTCGGCGAGACATGACGAGAGCTACAATTAGTGGTAGGTAATGTGGTGTCGGTGGTGTACAACCGAGAATGTGCTCATACTCTCGGTTGTACACCGGCGTACCATACCGTGACCTAAGTACACCTCTCGGTCCTTTGGGACCGAGACATCACCATACATCTCGGTCTGCGAGGCCGATACAATCGCGCACATCGACGAAACTTCGAATAACCGCAAAAAAAAACACAATAAATTTGCAAAATTACCTCAACTTCAACCTCCTCTTGCGACAATCCTCCATTATATAGTGGAAACAAGTTCGGATTTGAGCAAATTATCAAACCCTACGTTGACAAACAAATCATCATTTTCACTGTTTTCCACAACTAAACAGTTCTAATAAACTATCATATGGTTGTCAAACATTGTTAACTCGCTGTCGGATGATGTCAATCCATAAGAATCGATAAAAAGCCGACAAACGCAGTGTGGATTTGTGGTTCAACCTTGTGGTGGGGTGCCCTTTTTCTTTGTCAAAATAATTTGTGGGATTTGAATCATTATATATACAGGGGCAAAAGGGTCTTTTCCAGTTTTGCTGGAATTTTTACAAAAAATTTGGGTGCCTTCATTAATAGGTGGGGTGCCCTTAGCGGCCCTCAAGAAAAACCGCTAATCTTTCACGCGCCAAAAAAAAAACGCAAGTTAGATCATCCTCGTGATCAGGGTTTTCCATCACCAGATTGAGTACAAATTTGCTCTTCTCGAATCTTATCAGCACCAACACTAGACAACAATGCTGTCACTCAATTATAGACTCCATGACTGTGTTCTTGTTCATCCCAAAAGAGAGATCGGACTCCGTTATCGCACCAGAAGAAACCCTAATTCCGCCACAATTCGATCGTCTTCGCCTTCATTGCAAGAGATCGAGCGGAGTCCGAGGTCGAGCTCGAGCGACGTCAATTTGGGCGAGAAGGCGCTCGCTTCGGCTACATTTCCGCCAATCAAGGCGGCGAAGAGAGTGGTGTTGGTGAGGCACGGGCAGAGCACATGGAACGAAGAGGGCCGGATTCAGGGAAGCTCGGATTTCTCTGTTTTGACGCAGAAGGGGGAGTCCCAGGCCGAGACGTCCCGGCAGATGCTCATCGACGACACTTTCGATGTCTGCTTCACTAGGTATTGGACTGTAAGGGTTTTTTCATTCAAAAGTTTTGATATTTAAGTTTTTTAGTAGGTTTGGTGTTGATGAGGAAGATTGTTGATTTTGCTTTTGCAGTCCTTTGATTAGAGTTTTTCATTGAAAACTTTTCATTTTTAGCGTTTTTTAGGTTTGGTTAAGTTCAATTTGGGGGTTTGTTGTTGATGAGGAAGATTGTTGGGTTTTGGTTTTGCAGTCCTTTGATTAGGGTTTATCATTGAAAAGTTTTGGTTTTTAGTGTTTTTAGTAGGTTTGGAGGGGTGCACACGGATTGGATCCAGTCCAATTAGGGTCAATCCGCAATCCGATCCAATTATTTGCGGATCGAAAAATTATAATCTAGTCCAATCCAAATACATCATCAATCTAATTCAATCCAATTTGCAAAATGCGGACCTGACTGGATCAAGTTCCACGGATCGACGTTTTCCTATCCAAAGATTCATGAAATTAAACTTAATCAAATGAATCACAAAAATCATACATATCGTGAATGACAAATTTACAATATACATCCCACAAATCTATATATAGCATATTTTCCGCAAACTTGTCATCACAATAACCTTTAAAATGCAAGTTCCTACATCAATAAATATGTCATCCGCAATTAAATTTGCACCATACACCCTCACAAAAGCTCATAAAAAGGTGCACGTTGCAATATACAACCTACTAAAAAAATGTCTAAAGCGTAGTAAAATAGTTAAGTACAAGCATAGTCTTTGAGATAATATAGTTCAGAGTTGATAGTTTGGGTTGATGCTCTTCGAGACACTATAGTACATATGATCAGATATGTATATGTGTTGATGCGATAAATGGATTGGATTAGATTGGATTCGCCCTTTTTTAATGTATGATCCTAATCCGATCGAGTCAGATTCAGTCCAAGAGATCAATAAATTGATCCAATTAGTGATAATTGCTGGTCGGATTGGACCGGATCCGTGAATTAGTGCAATCCGTGTGCACCCCTATAATGGTTAAGTACAATTTGGGGGTTTTGGTGTTGATGAGTGAAAATTGTTGGGTTTTGCCTTTGCAGTCCTTTGATTAGGTCGAAGAGGACGGCGGAGATTATATGGGACGGCGCGGGGAGGAGATGGTTCCGGAGCTGGAGCTGCGAGAGATTGATCTTTATTCATTTCAGGTAAGTGCATTTTGAATTTGGAATGAATTGTGTTGAATTTGAAATGTGGGGTTCTGATTGTGGTGATGGGATTGGTTTAGGGTCTTTTGAAGCATGAAGGGAAAGAGAGATTCGGGGAAGCTTATCGAAAATGGCAGATAGATGCCCCGAATTTTAATATTGATGGGCATTATCCTGTGAGGGAGTTGTGGGCTCGAGCTAGAGATTGTTGGAATAAGATTCTGATTCATGAAGGGAAGTCTGTGCTTGTTGTGGCTCATAATGCTGTTAATCAAGCTCTTGTTGCGACTGCAATTGGTAAATTTGCTCTCCCGTGTTGTTCTTGAATTAGTGAAGTATGGAATGCTGTTTGAAATTGTTCCATTTTTGTTTCAATTAGGGTTGAGCACAGAGTATTTTAGGGTCTTACTTCAAAGCAATTGTGGAGTGAGTGTTCTGGATTTTACTCCTCGCCTTGATGATGGATCGCCGCATATCTGCCTTAATAGATTAAATCAGGTGCACGCCATCATTTTATTGGACCTTCGGGCAATATGTCTTCTTTTTTGATTTTTACCTTCTCTTGTATAGCCTGACTGATTGTGCCAATTGTTCAGACCGAATAAAATATCGAAGTTAACACACTGATGAGTTATTAGTGGAGATTTTAGATTGCAGGCCACCCTTAAATTTATTAATTTCATGTTACTTATTGGTCCCTCTGCAGACTCCAAGTTCTCCTGTAGCCGCAGGCAGCTCTGCAGGTAGAAAAACAAGCATGCGAATCATACTAGCTTGTCATGGATCGACGCAAATCAATACCGAGGTAGGACCAGGTGATCATCTTTCTGAGAGCATGCCTTTTTTTTTTTTTAATATTCATTTTGACTGGAAATTGTTTATTTTTCAAAGGAGTGAGCTGCTTTCTATGGTCTTTTCTTCTAAATTTGATACATTGTTATTTTCTCTATATTTCTTCCTATGGAGTTGGTGTCGAAAGGTAGAATCGGTAAACTTATATACAATTAGATCCTGAACAGATCACTAGCAAGGAGCTTCTGCATATTCTCCATACAAATACAAGTTTAAAGAAACATAATATGCCACTTGAGCTGTTTTATCCGATGACCTTGAGTGCTTCTATTTTAGCTTTGTTGCTTTCGATGTCAATGTCTGATGGCAAAAAGAAACATGCCGTTCTTCGCAGAGTGATCTTCCGAATTTAGGGAATGGACCCATGAACATGCTTGGTATCATTCAGGTAACGTATCCTTTTTTAACCTATTGCATCCATATAAGCTAATAGGGACAATCAGGTATCGTATCTAATTTAACTCTGTGGCACCAAATATGTCAGTCCCAGAAAACCGCAGAGCTGCTTCTGGACTTGAAATTGGATTCTATTGTATCCAGCCCACAAATTGCCTCTGTCGAGACAGCCATGACTATTTCCAAGGTAAATACTCCTTTCTGTTCATGGTTCAGTAATTGAGTCACAGCTTCCGTCCAAGTTTTAGTTTCCTTTCAGAACTTCCATATTTAATCCAACTGGGCAGATTTGATTGTAGGTGCAAGAAGCAGCAGATTGTCTGGGCGCCGATTGTGTGCCTCGCTATGTGGAGATGAAGCAACTGCAGGAACTTGAAGTTGAACTGATCCTTCCGCCATCAAATGAGGCAAGAATCAATTTTGATCATACTAGACCTCAAATTAAAATGAAGAGTTGCTATTTCATTATCTTTTCCCCAAGTTCATTGAGTTTTCTTCAATTTTTTTAACTTGCTCCAGCAGGTTTTGGGCAATGCCTCACAAATTCAGCGTGGCTGTTTACACCACATCGATGACAGAGCTGCGGAAAAATTATGGACTCAATCGGAGATAGCATGGAATTCATTACGAGAAGAACTATCTTCCGGGTCGGAGCCACAGAAAATTTTGGCTGTGGTTGGACATCCTGCAGCTCACATTGCACTAATAGGACACTGCCTGAACTTGACGAAAGAATGGTTACGTTCATTCCATCTCGACAATGGCAGCATCAGTGTCATCGACCTCCCTGACGGGCCTTCAGGAAGAGGTATCATCAGGTGCATAAACTACACTGCTCATCTGGGGAGGTGGTCGATCCCTGTAACGCGGCCAACAACAGATGATGAGGAGTTTTAGTTATCAGGGAGGTCCTGGTTGATGCATCATGATGTACAAAGAAGCTCCAATTTGAAATATTTATATAAGCAGTCTCCTGTAATTTGTATGTAAATAGGAGATCTCACAATGTGCTTATAACAAAATTGTAATTTCTCTACATGAACAGAAAGGCCAATCTGGTCTCAAGGTATTGAAGTTCAATTTCATTACTTTTGTGGTAATATTGATTAAAGATATCGAACAAGTGTCTTGTCAAGGGAACCATGGCAAAAAGTGGCAAAAAGTAGAATTAAGCTTCCTCTTCAAATTATAAGCCCACGCTCACACTGTCGTAAACTTGGATTCAGTCCTTAAGTAAAACTTTAGGAGAATAATTAAAACTCATTAAATCCTAGCTAGTACTTATATTTATATAACTCATCAATTGCACTAAATTAAGCACAATAAAAAATTTGATCAATGCAATGACGATTAATTTCAATTAATTATATAAAGTTATTGTTTGTTATTGTACTTATATACAGTCCATTGAGCCCCTTATTTGTCTATTATGATTGTTGAGTTTGTAATTGCTTCTAGTAATATGCTCGGGTAACCCATTTCGTAGACAGCGGATACATCTCGCCACACACGCGCATACATATCGAGATGTATTTCGTGACAATCGACTGGATAGGTGACTAAAGTTGGCGAAGAGGTTGAATTTAGAAGACTAAAAACGAACCAACCAAGAAAAATTGGAACTTTTTTTTTGCTTCAACAACGAAGTGTCTGTCGTTAATGGTGTTGCAGAGATGGAAAGCCTTCTCTCCATATTCAACCAAAACAACCGCCCATCTACTTCGCCACATCCGCTCCATCTCCATCTCCATCTCCGCATCCGCTCAACCGCTTCACCAACTCCCCCAAAACGAACTCTTTCGATGCAACGCGAGGATACAAGAACTGGGCAGACTCGGGAGGGTCGACGAAGCGCGCCAACTGTTCGACGAAATGCTTCACAGAGACTCCATCACTTGGAACTCCATAATTAATGGGTATTCGCAGAACGGACGAATTGACGAGGCTAGAGCCCTGTTTGAGGCCTTTGCAGGGAAGAATGTGAGGACTTGGACTTGTATTGTTTCTGGGTATGCCAAGAATGGGCGGGTTAGGGAGGCGAGGGAGGTGTTTGATGAAATGCCTGAGAGAAATGTTGTGTCTTGGAATGCTATGATTAGTGGGTATGTGCAGAATGGGGACTTGATGTCTGCTAAGTACTTGTTTGATGAAATGCCGGAGAGGAATGTCGCGTCGTGGAATAATATGATAACGGGGTATTGCCATTGCGGAATGATGGACGAGGCGCGGGAGGTTTTCGATCGAATGGAGGAGAAGAATTTGGTGTCTTGGATGGTTATGATTTCGGGTCATGTTCAAGTTGACAACTTTCAGCAAGCATGGGATATTTTCTTGCAAATGCACCATGGAGGTGTGCTGCCTGATCAGTCTCTCTTTGTTGTTGCACTTTCGGCGATCACGGGTTTGAATGATCCGAATTTGATTGAAGCGCTTCGGACCATGGCGGTCAAAACGAATTATGAGAATGATGTTGTTGTTGGAACTGCGGTGTTAAATGCGTACACTAGGACGGGCAAGTTGGAATCAGCTGTCCAATTTTTTGAGACCATGCCAGAAAAGAATGAATTCTCATGGACTACAATGATTGCAGCTTTCTCGCAAATTGGCAGATTGGATGAGGCCATTGCATTTTACGAAAGGGTTCCTGAGCAGAATGTTGCTTGCCAGACTGCTATGATAACTGCGTACGCTCAAAATGGGAGAATTCATGAAGGAAGAAAAATATTTGAAGATATTGGCAATCCAAATGCCGTGACATGGAATGCTATGGTTGCTGGATATGCGCAGAATGGAATGTTTGAGGAAGCGATGGAGTTGTTTATGAAAATGCCTTCACGGAATTCAGCTTCATGGGCAGCCATGATTTCTGCATTGTCTAAGAAGGGCCTATTCAGAGAAGCTTTGGAGTTACTTTCCGAGCTTCATCGATCAGGAATGGTACCAAGTCATTCCTGTTTTACGAGTGCTCTCTATGCTTGTTCCTATATTGGTGCTCTTGAGACTGGCAAACAGCTTCACGCTCTCACTGTTAAAACAGGCTGTCAATATAATGCATATATTGGAAATGGATTGATCACCATGTATGCTAAGTGCAAAAACTTAGACGAAGTTTCTCGGGTTTTTAATACAATGAGAAGAAAAGATACTGTATCTTGGAACTCCGTGATATCAGGACTCTCTCATAATTACATGTTGGATGATGCCCGCGGCATATTTGAGAAGATGCCCAAACGTGATGTTGTTTCTTGGACTGCCATGATATCTGCATATGTACAGGCAGGTCATGGAGTTGTTGCCTTTGAACTATTTCTCAAAATGTTGGCCTCTGGAACAAAACCAAATTCATCAACAGTTACCGGTCTTCTCATTACATGCGGTAGTGTGGGTGCAACGAGGCTTGGCAAACAGATTCATGGATTGATATTTAAACTTGGTCTCGACCTTGATATTTTTGTGGGGAATTCTCTTATAACCATGTATTTCAAATGTGGCTGCAAAGAAGGATTCTTGGTGTTTGATGAGATGCTTGATTGTGATATCATTACATGGAATGCAGTGCTGATTGGTTGTGCCCAGAATGGATTTGGAAGCGAAGCCTTAGAGGTATTTGAACAAATGAAAGCCGAGGGAGTCCTGCCTAATCAAATTAGCTTTGTAGGCATTCTCTGTGCCTGCAGCCATGCGGGACTTGTTGATAAAGGTTGGGCTTACTTCAATTCCATGAGCAAAGATTATGGGATTATGCCCCTGGAGGATCATTATGCTTGTATGGTGGACCTTCTTGGTCGAGCTGGACAACTCAATGAAGCCGAGGCCTTCATTGAAAGCATGCCAATTGAACCAGATTCCGTGGTATGGGCAGCTCTTCTTGGAGCTTGCAGGATTCATCGAAATGTTGAAATAGGCAAAAGAGTAGCCGAAAGGCTTTTTCAGTTGGAACCACAGAATTCCGGTAACTATATATTATTATCAAACATCTATGCATCTCTAGGCATGTGGAAGGAAGTAGGGGAACTTCGGAAACTGATGAGAAATCAGGGTGTAGCCAAGGAACCAGGAATCAGCTGGATACAGATGAGGAACGAGCTGCACTCTTTTGTCAATGGAGATAGGACACATGATCAAGCCGATGAGATCTACAGAGTGTTGGAGGAATTCTACCAGCGTCTCAGAGCCGTTGGTTATGTTCCCGACACTTATTTTGTTCTCCATGACGTAGAGGAGGAACAGAAGGAGAATCTGCTTCTTCATCACAGTGAAAAGCTTGCAATTGCTTATGGTATCTTGAACACTCCTCATGGAACTCCCATCCAGATAATGAAAAACCTCCGGATTTGTGGGGACTGCCATACATTCACAAAGTTCATGTCCAAAGTTGCTCAAAGGAATATTGTCATTAGAGATGGTACTAGATTCCATCATTTTCAAGACGGCTTGTGTTCTTGTGGGGATTACTGGTAATTTTCTCAGCACGGTGTTCATGAGATTATCAGAGTGTTCGCTGCGGACTAACTGGACTCAGGATTTCAGTATAACTCCCCCTTGGGAGCAGACAAGGTTTGCACTTTGCCTACCTACTTGTTATGTTATCCTTTCATCTTGTTTTATTGTTCAAATCCTATTTCATGAATCAACTGATCACTACCTTTATCTTTATTGCTGGTATTGCTGTAGTTAATGTTGCTGTTTGTACGAGTAACTTATTTTTTGAAGTCCTCAAGAGAAAGTAATATAAATAACTGCATTCTAACCTCTCCACTTCAGAATTTTGAATTAGTTGCGTTTTCACTTCAACTATATTACAGTATTCAAGTTCCCGTACATTCTGAGTGAATTCAAAAGGGAAGGCTGACGGTTTGCTCTGATGCCTTCAGTTATAATATTTAACATTCTACTATATTATTTGGATAGGCTTGTGTAGGTACTCGGTACATATCATACAACTGATACTTTGGCTATGATATTCAGCGAATTGGTCATTCTTTCGTTTCACTAAGATCACTTGAGAAGAGAGGAGACAACAAGAGCAGATGAAAAGATGATAGGGAAGACATTACATTGAACACTGGGTCCTCCAAAACAACTATTCGAGCCCTCAAGCATCCAGCTAAAGATTATGCAGTTAGACATGAAGGTTTTCTCCCTTTCTTTTGGCATCCCAAAGTGGGTTGAATTCAGGTATCATTTTTGAGCAGTAAAGATTCTTTGTTCTACAATGGCTTGGTTTCTAGTACTTTGCGGTATGTGCTGTCAATGATGTAGATCTGCTATTGTTTTTTGAAAAGAACAAAATTATATATAACTACCTTTTCTATAGTTTTAAAGTACTTGAGACCATCACATAGGCATCCACAGTTAAACTGTCAATTTTAGGCCATTCCCTCTCAATGTAAATTATGCTTTTCAGATGTTGATTTTGCTGTCTCTGGAGTACTACATTGTATAGCACCTCCTCGCAGATGCTGATAAGTCATCGTCAGCTTTTCAAGAACTCTCGGCAAGTGACTACGCAACTTCAATGTATGCTGATAAGTCATCGTCAGCTTTGAATGCTAACATGAAGGATTCAGCGAACAACCACTGCGGATAGAGCGGAGAGTCGGAGATGACAACTCGTATGTGAAGATTCAGCTATAGTAAATTTTTGGCTGGGAGGAACTAAATTATGCATAGCAGGATGAGGGCTTGTAGGCTGGAAAGCCTTGAAGAGTGCAAGTCAAGCCTAATAAGCATTAATGCTCCCCTCCCTTTTTGCACTTGGTTTCTCTTCTATCACAGGTCTGTAACAATATATGCTTGCACTTTTATATGTAGTTTTTTCGAGTGGAGAAGTTTGTCATTTTTTATTTTCTTCTTTTTTTGTAATGACAAACCATAGGCACGTAACCATTTTTTTTTTTTTTTTAAGAGAATTACTAAGTTTCTTGTGATCAAAGTGATGTATTATGTGACTTCTGATGACTATATATATGAAACTAATCCAATTTTAGAAGTGTGGTAACAATTAAACTACCTTCAACTTTGGATTTTGTTTTTTTGTTTTTTTGGTTTTCCATTCGTATTTAGCGTCAACCGCATGAACTAATTTGGGTATTGTTAGGCAAGCCCTTAACCCAATTTGCTTTATTAAAAAAACTCAAAAACAAGCTCTTCCAATGTACCTAGAATTGGGAATAGAGTAGCACATTCCATGGAACAAAATGTGACTAAGGAAGGTCTGAAAGGATGCCATCTCTTCCAATTTATTATTTGATCTCCATTGATGAAATGAGTTTGCTTATTTGGGTACATAAAAGAAAGAAAGGAAATCTTGCTTTAAGTATTAGTCTTTTACCATTCGGATCAACTGAGTTTCAACTTTGGATAAATTATTTTATATACAATTTTAACTAACTCTTGCATTAAAGAAATTCTTTTATATACAATTTTAACTAACTCTCGCATTAAAGAGTTGACGACTTGCTAAAACAGCTTTACTGATAATATGTTACATCACTTGTTAAAATGTAAGGTGAATGAAGGTCCAAAGTTTGACATTAAAAAAATGTTTTTTTTTTCTTTTTACTTTAACGGAGTCGAACCCACAACTCTCCTAAACTTTACCTCTTGTCAAGTGATGCATCATTTATCTCACCAAAAATGCTTCAACAAAAAAAAAATAATAATAATAATAAAATAAAATAAAAAATCTTTGATTGACCATTGAAGTGCATTATACAAACACACTACAGCATCAACTGAACTGACTGGGGGTAAAAGGTACGATGCTAGGGTTTGCTAGGATTCATAATCTCTCCCCAATCTCTCCAATCCCCAAACCAATCCCAACCAATTCCCGAACCATCCCTCTCTTCCCCACAAAACCCCTCTCAAAAACCCTCCAAAACCCTAGATTCCGCACAAATTTCGCCAAAAACGGCGACGAATTGAAGCAACAAAGCCAGCCCGTAAACGGCAGCAATGGCGGCAATGGCGAGGACGAGTTGAGAAGAGACTTGCAGCCCCTTTTCAACATGAAATGGAAGGATCTGCTCTACCCAGATACCGATAACCTCATAGCCGCCGGATTGACGGGTCTGCTGACGTGGGCGAGTGTTCAGGTGCTGTGGCAGCTCTTGGTGATCTCCATTGCCATACTCTTCGCTGCTCTCAAGTACTCCTTTGTTGCTGCTCTGTTGCTCTTCATTCTCATTACCCTTCTTTGATTGCTACTTCTCTCACTTGGGTCTTCTTTGATTTCAATTTGGTTGCTTGTTGTGTTTGTCAAGTTTGATTCATACAGTCATGGCTAATGCTTCTTCTAGGGCAGTTCAATTGTATATTTGTTGCATTTTTTTGTATGTAATTCGCGCCTTTGTTCGTTGTCTCTACCATTTTTAATGGTAATTATGAGTTCTACATGACTTGGATTGCTGAAAGTTTTGATCTTTTTTGCTTCTTTGAACTTACAATGCATTGAACTTTCTTGGGGATGTTGTAGATTGGGAATGTCGATTGATTAAGTAATCCTAGATTTGGAGAGTGAGGATCAGTGAAGTTTCAATGAAGGTCTTTGTGGCTAGCTTTAGCTTCTCTTATGGTTCTTGTTTGCAATGTTGGTGTCAATGAACTCCACTGCGTCGCTTTGCGTTGTCATGGCTGAATTGATGCAGAAAATGCTCCAAATTTGATGAATTGACGAAATTGTAGATTGAGGCTAGAGTTTAATACTCTATCTCCTTACAATAATGCCCCGCAATTTGTGCCCGCGGTTGGTAGCACTTGTCTCCCATGAAACAACAATCACGTTCTTACGACTACAACACTTTAGACCGTAGGAATAATTGGATCAAAATGTTGTACTCACTCACTGTTAAAATAATGAATATTATGACCGGAGAGAAAATAGGAATTTCACTGACCGGAGAGAAAATAAGAAATTTCACTGACCAGGGAGAGAAAATAGGAAATTTAATGACCGTAGAGAAAAAAAAATTGTATGTTTATCCATTAAGTTTGGAAGTATTCATAAAGTGTGATACACCTATTCAATTTTTTTGAAGAGACACCACGGTATCCCATGCATGTATACAACTAGTCCATATCCAACGTACCCATGCAATACATGTATCGTTTCATAGAAACCAATGTACTTATCCAAACCAAACATGTATCATTTCATAGAAACATTGTATTTAACCAAATCAAACATGCACCCATTACATATGAACATACGTCTTATATATATATATATATTGATCAATATCACATAATATATAACACATCCCCCACATAAATTGATTTTTTTCATGATTTTTCTTTTAAAAAGATAATGCAGACTCTAGAGTGAGTACGGTGGATGTGAGCGGCATCATGATAGGTAGCTTGTGGCTTTGAACCTTCCCCAGTGTAATACCATCGGGTTTGCTAGCTAATCATTGAACATGATGTCTTGAACTGTTCAGCCGTTTGTGCAAACCAAAACAACAATGTACACACAACCCACTTCTGACAATTTGAATTCCTCGGTTGTGTTCATTAATATGGTCCTGAACAACTCCCGGATTCATGTGCGCTTTAAAGAATTCAAGCCTTGAACATTCTCATAGAATCGGCCCAGTTCACACTCACATAAGTAATTTCTATTAAGAGTATCCTGCTATACCCCTTATAAAATTATGACATAGAAATCATTAAAAACAAAGCTTATCCTCAACAATTTCGTAGGCATCACTATAACATCATAGGAACAGGTTGGAATTAAATTCCATAGTGCTACACCAGATTCCATCATTTAGTTGTCCCTTTTGAACTTAGATCTTGGGATCTCCAGTCAGCTAGGTTGGGTATCCACAATGGATTCTATTTTATAGGCTTTAATCTCATTCTCCTCGATAAACATATTACTTGATCTCTAGGCAAGCCTTTAGTTAACGGATCCGCAAGGTTGTCTTTTGACCTTATATAATCAATGGAAATTACTCCATTATCAAGTAATTGTTTTATCGTGTCATGTCGTCGACGTATATGCCGTGACTTATCATTATACATTTTATTATGCGCTTTTGCTATAGCGAGACATACTATCACAATGGATACAAATGGTCGACACATGAGTTTCTACCAACAATGAATATCTTTTAAAAAATTTCTAAGTCATTCGGTTTCTTCACCACTTTATCTAAGGCTAAGAATTCAGATTTCATAGTAGATCTAGCTATGCATGTTTGTTTAGAAGATTTCCAAGATATAGCACCACCTCCAAGTGTGAAAACATACCCACTTGTAGATTTAATATCCCGAATATATGATATCCAGCTTAACATCACTATATCCTTCTAGAACAACATGATATTTTGTATAATGTAATCCATAATTCATTGTGTACCTTAAATATCTAAGTACTCGTATCATTGTTTTCCAATGATCTTTCCCTGGATTACTAGCAAATCGACTTAATCGATTCACTGCGGATGCTATGTCAGATCTCGTACACGACATGACATACATTATACTGCCAAGTATACGTGCATATTCTAATTGATCTATGGGTTGCTCTTTATTTTTAGTTAGATGTTCATTAACATCCATTGGTATCTTTATTGGACTTGTGTCATATTTATTGAACCTATTCAATATCTTCTCAATATAATGAGATTGCGATAACACTAATCCATTAGCTATTTTAGAAATTTCAATTCCTAAAATAACATCAAAGAACTCCCATATCTTTCATCTCAAAATGTTGTGTCAACATTTTCTTTGTGGATTTGATTATGGTTTTCTCAATGCTTATAATCAACATATCATCCACGTATAAACAAACTATGACAAAGCCTTTAGGTGTGTCTTTGGCATATACACACTTGTCACATTCATTGATTTTAAAACCATTTGATAACATGATATTGTCAAATTTAATATGCCACTGTTTCAGCGTTTGTTTTAATCCATATAAAGATTTAACAAGTCGACACACTTTTTGCTCTTGTCCTGGTGCAACAAATCCTTCCGGTTGTTGCATATATATTTCTTCTTCTAATTCACCATTTAAAAATACCGTTTTAACATCCATTTGATGAATTTCAAGATTGTTTATTGCAGCAGTTGCAATTAACATTCTTATGGATGTTATCCTCGTTACTGGTGAATATATATCGAAGAAGTCATATCCCTCTTTTTGTTTAAAACCTTGGCTACTAACCTAGTCTTGTATTTATCAATTAAACCATCTGCCTTTAATTTTCTTTTAAAAATCCATTTACACCCCAAAGGCTTCATACCAGATGGTAAATCCACTAATTCACAGGTATGATTGTGCATAATTGACTCAATTTCATTATTAATCGCTTCTTTCCATAAAGGAGCTTCAGGCGTAGACATAGCCCCTTTAAACGTTTGAGGTTCACTTGAACATGTAAGTTAGAAAATCATGACCAAAAGATTTTGCAACTTTTATCCTCTTACTTTTCCTAGGTTCATCCTCTTTATTTGGAGGATTACTATTACTTGCATCATCACTCGTTCTTTTATTAGAACTTGATTTGCTCAAAAAATGATGCATTTCTAGATTCCATTATTGTATTTACATGTATATCAAGAATATCTGATTTAAATACAAGGAATCTATAGGCATAACTATTGTGAGCATAACCAATAAATATGTAATCAATGATTTTTTGTCCAATTTTAACATTTTTACGTTCAGGAATAGCTACTTTAGCCAAACACCCCCACACTTTCAGGTATGTATATGAAGGTTTTCTACCATTCCATAATTCATAAGGAGTTGCATCCATATTCTTTCGAGGAATTTTATTCAGAATATGGTTGGCGAAAAGAATTGCTTCGCCCCATAAATTCTGAGGTAACCCAGAATTTAATAACATAGCATTCATCATTTCCTTTAATGTACGATTTTTACGTTCTGCAATCCCGTTTGATTGAGGAGAATAAGGTGCAATTGTTTGATGAATAATGTCATGTTCTTGACAAAATGCATTAAACGGCGCATCGTATTCACCTCCTCGATCACTCCTTGTAGCCTTTATTGATTTACCAAGTTGGTTTTCAACTTCACTTTTATAGTGTTTAAAGACTTCTAGAGCCTCATATTTGCTTTTAAGCAAATATACATAGCAATATCTAAGTGCTATCATCAATAATCTGTTATGAAATATTTCTTGTCTTCTCTAGTTTGTACAAACTTTAAATCATATATATCGTTGTGAATTAAATCTAGAGGTTGTGTATTCCTACCATCAACAGTGTGAAAATGAGTTTTTGTTAATTTGGCCTCAACACAAATTTCACACTTATGATTTGGATCAATTTTAAGTTTAGGAATTAATCCTAAATTCATTAATTTTCTTAACGAATTAAAATTAACATGTCCTAGTCTTTCATGCCATAAATCAGAAGAATTTAACAAGTAAACAGAAACTTCAATATTATTAATATCGAATTTGCAAAGTACAGACATTACATTCGTCTTAAATAAATCATTAGCTACGTACCCTTTGCCCACAATATACTATTCTTAGATAGTGCAAACTTATTAGATTCAAAAACCATTTTGAATCCATTTTTACTAAGTAAAGACCCAAAAACTAAATTCTTGCGGATATCAGGAACATGCAACACTTCATTCAAAGTAAGTTCCTTGCCAGATGTCATCTTCAGCACCACTTTCCCAACTCCAATTATCTTTGAAGTTGCAGAGTTACCCATAAATAAGTCTCTTCCACTGATAGGCTTGTAGGAGGAGAACATATTTTTATCTGCGCACACATGTTTGGTGGCTCCGATATCAATGTACCATTCTCGTAGATTTTACACTATGTTTGCTTAAAAAACAACCGCATATAAATTCAAGTTAGAAACATCTTTAGATAACCTATCTTTAATAAAATTAGCATAACCACCATCATGAGTCTTAGACTGAGTTTTGTTCCTCTTCCACTTGTTGTTGCAGTATTTGGCTTTCTGACCATGTTTCTTGCAAATAAAGCAAGAACCAGCAAATTCATTTGCTTTCCCTTTGAATTGCTTGAGTTCATCGCTAGAATGCTTCCTCTTTTTGGAACTCTTGATGCTTTGACCCTTTAAAAGATTAGCTTTGGGCTCATTGGGCAAATTATCATTCTTGTTGTCATTCTTCTTATTGTCTTCTTCAATGTGAAGTCGAACAATCAAGTCTTCAAGTCTCATCTCTTTGCGTTTATGCTTGAGATAATTCTTGAAATCTCTCCAAGATGGAGGCAATTTCTCAATAATTGCTGCCATTTGGAATGACTCACTCAAAGACATCTTCTCCTCATGAAATTCATGAAGAAGAATCTGAATTTCTTGAACTTTATCTAACACCGTCTTCGAGTCCACCATCTTATAATCCAGAAACCTACTAACCATAAACTTTATATGGCCAGCATCTTCCGTCTTATATTTCTTATCCAAAGAATTTCACAGTTCCTTGGTCGTACGCATGGTACTAAATACATTGTATAAAGAATTATCAAGACCATTAAGAATGTAATTCTTACATAAAAAATCGTTGTGGTTCCATGCTTGAATTGTTGCAATGACGTGCTTGTCAGTTTCATCTTCACGCAACTCTGGTTCACTTTCAGTAAGTACATTTACCAAATTCAGTGTCGTCAGGTAAAATAGCATCTTCTGTTGCCAACGCTTAAAGTTTGTGCCAGTGAATTTTTCAGGCTTTTCTGGCTTCATCGTGGGAACGACTGCATGCGTAGAGGTAGCGCCTATTTGTATTGTCTTAAGCTTGTTGGTGTCAATGACCTCCACTGCGTCACTTTGCGTTGTCATGGCTGAATTGATGCATAAAATGCTCCAAACTTGATGAATTGACGAAGTTGTAGATTGAAGCTAGAGTTTAATACTCTATCTCCTTGACAATAATGCCCCGCAAATTGTGCCCGCGGTTGGTAGCACTTGTCTCCCAGGATACAACAATCATGTTCCTACGACTACAACACTTTAGACCGTATGAATAATTAGATCAAAATGTTGTACTCACTCACGTGTTAAAATAATGAATATTATGACGACCGGAGAGAAAATATGAATTTCACTGACCTGAGAGAAAATAGGAAATTTAATGACCGTAGAGAAAAAAAGATTTTGTATGTTTATCCATTAATTTGGGGAGTATTTATAATGTGTGATACAATTATTCAATTCTTTTGAAGAGACACCACGGTGTCCCATGCATGTATACAACTAATCCATATCCAACGTACCCATGCAATACATGTATCGTTTCATAGAAACCAATGTATTTATCCAAATCAAACATGCGCCTATTACATATGAACATATGTTATATATATATTGATCACATGCATGCATGTACCGTGCATATTTAACTTCTTTTCATTCGTATGTATCCAACATGCAATTGAAGTCATTCTGCTGTAACTTATGGTGGTAACTGGTAATACATTAGAGGTTTGTTGCGTTTTTGCCGTCGTTTTCAAATACGGGGTAAGTTCATGTATTGGCGCCAATGCCAGCAAGTAGCGGTTTTACCACTTCTAAAACATATAAAACAGTAGAATCATCACCACCACAGTTACAACCACAAAGCGGCAAAGCCTCAGTCCTAACTTAGCTGGGATGAACTATATGAATCCAACGTTTTCATATTTCTACGAAGATTGTTAATCCTAGGGTGCTGATGGAGAAATATTTTGTTGTTTGAATGCCTTATTTATTAATTGTGGTGAAGATTGTTAACTTTGGTTTGCCCCTACCTTGTCGAATTTCTATTGACTCAATGGAAACTGTAGAAATTCGACGAGGTAGGGGCAGACCAAAGTTAACATGGGATGCATTAATTAGGAGGGATTTGAATAGTTTGAAAAGCTCACCATCAATTGCACTTAATTGAGCGCAATGGAAAAGTTTGATCCATGTAGCCTACCCCAGTTAATTCGGGACTGAGGCTATGTTGTTGTTGTTGTTGTTGTTGTTGTTGAATGCCTTATTTGTTAATCCACTTTGGATTTTAATTCTTTCAATGTTCTATTGCAGTTCATAAGGTGGACAAGCTGTTGGAGAGAGCAGATAGGTTGTATGGCGCTTAAGATACTCATGATAGAATAAGGTTAGTTATAGAATTCCTCCACTTTTTGAAGAACTAAGAAAAGAAAATTACTGTGGACTTGCCAGGAGCTTGAATGAGGAAGACGAATGTGCTTCTGTTGCTTACGTTAGGTTGTCGATTGGGCATCATGTACTTTAGTGGGCATAGAATATTGTGTTATAAGCATTTGCAATCGTTTGTAAAACTGTTGTTGGAGGTTGAATATCAGAAAAATTTGCTTATGGACTATGTTCTAATCGCATTTAAAGGGTAGAAGAAGGTAGAAAACACTAGCTTTACAAGTTTAGTACAAATGTAGATGTCATAGTGTCTCGCTAATTTATAAAGATAAGTTGCCTCCGATAAGTTTTATGTGATGTTTGGATTCATTAATCTAGCTTAGTCTTTCATTTCAAAATCTACAGTGTGTGTGTTGATTTATATCACTCTTGTTTCTTTGGCTCTTGCAACTTCTTGGTCCTTGTTTTTGATGCATGTCTCTAATCACTATTTTACTTGCACCTCTGCCATAGAAAGCACAACCGGTGGAATGAATTCACAATTCACCTTTCCGAGGGCATCACTGTGCCAATGCATGCTTCAGTAGACACACGCCCAGTAATCTAAGGACCAGATCCTTTGTCAATTGTTGTGCATGATTACCTAACCAAGTTGGAGTTTGGTACCTAACAAAGGAAGTTCAATGTCTGCAGTACAACATTAGTTTGGATTTGACTGCTAACTCTCGATTTCTAGTGCTCTATGAGCATCCATTCAACACAAAGAAGAATCCCTTAAACCTCTTGTTTGAGGATCTGATTAAGAATGTACATGTTAATCCAGATTGATTTGTATTAGAGCCAAAGTCTATCATGACTAACAACCAGTCGGCCTAAGTAGCAAAGAATGATTTGTATTAGAGCCAAAGTCTATCCATTGACTAACAACCAGTAAGCCTAAGTGACAAGGGACTAAGTATCGAGTCTCATAGATAGAGCAAACTGGGTTGGGAGGGACACTCATATATGAGGCTAGACAGTATATGAGTGTAGATTAGTCGACCCAATTGGCTTAAAGAAAGAAAGTAGGAAATCTAATAAAAGTCTATGCATTAATTGAAAATAAAAAAACACTCATTAGGTGGCTGCCTACACCTCAAATGGTAATATATTAACAATGTACAATTACTTTAAAGAGAAAAACAGGTCAACTAAGCACATCTATATAGAAAAAATGAAAGGAAAAAGTGTACTTGTTTTGTTGTATCATATTACATCAACTAGTTGCTGTCTTGGCAATCAACACCACACATCAAAACCATGGTTTTCATCATCCTTCATTTCCTCACCACTGCACAACCCCTTCTCTCATGGTGATCACTGATCAGTACTGATCACAAACCATCCTTTCTCCTCAGCTCTTGCACATCTCAATAGACCTAAAGCTTGCAGACCCCAAGTCCCTATAAGCACCAGTGCACCCACCATCATCCCCCATCACCATCTTCTCTCTTCTCATCCTCCTCCTCCACACCCTCCACACCCCAAACACACCAATCCCAACCCCTACAACTCCACCCCCCACAACCAACACCACACCAGCAACAAACCCCAGTCCCCTCTTCCCACCTCCCCTCCCCTCCCACCACCTTGAAGTACCCAATCTTCTCCTCATCTCCCACCCCCACCAATGTCCCTATCTCATACTCCAATCTATAACAGTACCCAGACCCATTGTTGTAAACAGCCCCTCTACAGCTACAATTCCTCTCACAATCACTCTCACATTCTGATAAAGATCCCATCTTTTCAAACTCCATTAGCTCCTTGTATGGCAATTCGACCCCGGTTTTTCGAATAATTGAGTGCCCAGTACAGGATTTGATTGATCCTTGTTGGGATTCATGTCGGGCGCAATCGCCGGGTCGATGATACTCGGTTTTGTTGTTCAAGCATTCGCAGCCATTACCGGGTGTGCAGACCGCGAATTGGCCGCAAAAGTTGGGCAATTCGCAGTCTTCGGTGATGGCAGTGAAGTCTAGGATCCATGCAGATCCGTTCCAGTAGTAGGATTTCAAGTTTCCATCTGATTCCAGTCTGATTAGGCTGATTCCTGATGTGGGTCTTTGAAATGTGTTGAATGGAAGAACATCTACTGGTGCCTTCTCGTTTTGGTATGTGCCCAGGAAGCCATTTGGGCTGATTCTAGCGTAGATTGGTCCTTCGCCTTGGATAATCGATGCTTTCGCTTCCATGGCTGTGTGCTTCCAATAAATCTGATTCTGGTTGATGAAATTGGTGTACAATCCAATAAAATTCCCCCCCAGTTTCATCGAAAACGCGCCGTTAACTAGAGACATGTTGGCAGTGAAATTCTGGTTTTCAATCAGAGTGTTTGATGGGGAATCAAAGCTTTGCCATGGAATGGAGGGACCGGTGTCGCCCTCCTCGAATTTCTGTATCTGGAGGTTTGAATTGTTGCGCAGAACTAGGCGATCGCCTTCGCTACGAGTAGACCAATGAGTGCCTGTTTTTGAATTGGATAGTATGAGACTTCCATTGAAGATGAGAGTGGTGGAGTCAGCCCATTGAGTGGTTGAAGTGTTGGCGACCCAGATGGGCTCGGAGGAAGCGGCGTGAAGGACGGCGAGAGCAAGTTGGGATTGTTGGATTCTTAGAAACCCAAATGAGAAGTTCCCATTGGGGTCGACGAGGAAGGATTGGAAGGATGAGATTGATGAGTCTGGGGTCGCCGCGAACCCCTTCGCGAGCTCTAGTGTTGATGCTCTAACTCTAAGAAGGCTAAGAAGAAGAGCAGAGATGATGAAGCAGAGATGGGTAGCTCTCATGGCTGACTCAATTGGAGAAGAAGAAGAAGAAGAAGAAGCAGAGGAGACAGAACAAGTGATGAAACAATGATTTCAAAAGGCCGGCTTGATAGTTGAAAGGCCTCAACAACAAATGTAGTAGTATAAAATAAGAGGGTCAGTTCATTGGGGACTTTCTTCAAACAGTTTTTTTTTTTTTTTTTTGTTATTCAAACAGTTTTTTGAGTGGGAAGAATTCTAGAGTAGATATGGTGGTGCAATGTCAAGCCCAACACTAGATTGTTATTAATATGTGGAAGTCAACACACTTCATTTATTGAGTGATTTCAAAGTGGGTGTTTGTGGATCATCTACTGTACTATGCACCATACTTTAAAGATGGTGAACTCGATTAATCCATCGAGGATTAAGAGGGCGCCCCTACCATTAATTTAGAAGTCGAAAGAGAAATAGTGCAATGGTGCAAATCAAATCCATTACCTTTGCCTTAGTCAGAGTACTAATGCTCTATTCGAAACTACTACACCACTCCTCTTGGGTAGTGTTCCAAGTTTTTTTTTTGATAAAAAAAAAAAAAAAAAAAAAAACCACCATACCATTAACTCAGAGGTTGAAGGAGAAATAGTGCAGGTGGTGCGAATCGAATCCATCACCTTTGCCTTAGTCAGAGTACTAATGCTCTATTCAAAACTACTACACCACTCCTCTTGGGTAGTGTTCGAAGTTTTTTTTTTGATAAAAAAAAAACCACCACTTGTCTAATATAAGGTTCGAACTCCAGACCTCATACTCAAGTAACTCATACCAAGTAACAACAACTTGTCCACTATGAGCAAAAAAGTATTCGAACATTTTTCGGCCCTTCTTTATTTTGGTTCGTCCAACCGCAAGAACTACTAAAAAATTAATTAAATATGCTATAGGTATTACAATTTGAAAATTTGAACCCATAACATCTGTTTTAGTTCATCTCATCTACTTTGGCATTTGGCAAGAAAAGAAATACAACAACTTAGGGAGTTGGGACTTTAAACTACCAAAGTGGGAATTGATTCTAATGTGTTCAATCTCTTCGAGATCTTCGTTATTGGTTTTTATCTCATTTTCTAAAGAGGTTTGGTGCGTGTTTGTTTGATAGAGAGATTCTTTGGTTTCGTTACCGTATGCTTATGATATGATTTTTATATTGGAGAATGTTAGGATGCCCAAGCACCCACACGCACTAATCGGTGCACATTCGATACACGTCAAGATGCACATATGCGTATCTTCATAAAAAAAAAGGATGAATCCACTAATATATGCGTGTTCAATGTGCGTGCAGTGATAAAGCACACTAGCATTTTACTTTTATTTTATATTACTCGGCCATCTACATTTGACTACACTGTAACTTGTATTTGTTTAATAAATTATGTTTGTCTTCGTCTCTCGCTGTCTCTTGTACACACGTGAAAGCTTTAATAATTCGAATAAACTATTGTAACGTGATACGTAAGCGATGAGGGCATATGGTTTCAAGAAATTTTTTTTATTTTTCTATTGCAACTTTTTTCTATTTTTGGTAGGTCTAACAGTTTAGCAGTAGCATTCTATAAAGAAAAGCCACTTTTCAAGCAAGAGGATTGTTGTGGAATGGTCGGATTACTCTGTCCTTAATTAGAGGTCTCAAATTCGAACTTTGAAAAGAAATAACTTTAAAACTTTTGATTAGATGTACGTCGCTCTTGTGGAATATCCTTCCCTCCTCGAGTTCAGGATTTATCAGGGCAAAGCTCTAGACGAATAATCAACTATATATACATTTGCCTACTTCCTCCCTACTTTAATTCTACTAATTTCATGATAGTTAGTCGAGTGCCCCTAACCCGATCCATAACTCGAGAAAAACCAAATAAATATAATGTTGTTGTCAAAAATCTATCTCATAACATCTGCCTCAATCAGAGTTGAAGTACTCTTTTCTTTACCATTAGACCAAACCCATTCAGGGCAGCCTCGCCAAGTATTGCAACTATTACATTCTCTTGCTCTAGTCTTGAACTATTTTTTACTGTATGCTTGCTAATTTGAGCATGGAAGTGAGTTTGGTCACTGCACTTCCCTATCACTTATTGAATAAAACCTGGTTAGACTATTTTTAGTTCTATTAATAGAGTCAATTAATCACCAAAAAAAATCAATTAATTACATACTAGTTAATTAAGTAAGTGGGAGTCTGGGAGAGTTTTACTTTTTCATAGGCCGACTCGGCTCGAGCTCGGAGTATTTCGTTAAATCGAATCTTTGAATACTAGACTAAAAAAAAAGTAATTGTCTATTATATATTTTGTAATGTAAATAACTCTAACTCTTTTCTTTCACGTACAACCATACCAATTTATGCACTTTGTTTATGTTGTATCCATAATATAACAATATACCAATATTAATTAGAGTTAGGGATAAAATTTCAGTCATGGCATAGAAATTAAATGAATAGAGCTACTAGAAGCCTAGTAGGTCAATCCCTAGCTATAACCTTTATAAGGTGTGTGAGGCTAGAAAGCAACAACAACAAATATGTAAAACATTCAAAGATCTTATCCTCATAACTTTTTCTAAAATATTAATTTATGCAGTTTTCTCTACAATTTACATGTTGCTTTCAATTGGCTTTGCTAAATCCACTATTTTTAATTTTGCATAGGAACAAGTAGCTAGCTAGTTATATTGTACTTTTCCTCCATATTCTTGTTTAGTTGATGGTCTTTGTCTACATCCCTAAATTATAAATCAAGGACCTGTCTAATCAATTGACGCTTGCTACACCAAGTCTTTATAAATGGACAATTACTATAATAATAATTGTCTTCTCTGTTATCTTTAAGTACTTATGGTGTTTTGCTTATCTCTATGCTTCATAGATGATATAACTATTTCCATTATTTTTTTGTTCTCTCAAACAGTATTATTTGATATTACGTGATTATTTATATCACATAATATTTGAGGCTGACCACTTTAAATAGTCTGGATGAAACTTTTAAAAATTTTGTACAGTAATAAAACATTTTGATATGATTTTCAACATGCACAAAGTAATAAAACAGAGGGACGAAGAGGTTGGATTTAGAAGCAACAACTGCAAAGCTAGCTTTTCAGCTTCATTTTATGTTATTTTCACTGTTCATCCCTTGCTTTTGCGAGAACCATAAAAATTAAAATAAAATAAAATAAAGGGATTATTGTCATGTCGATGGAAGCATTGTTTTGTTGACTTTTCTAAATCCAACCTCTTCGTCCCTATGTTTGCCTTTCTTTTCTTCTCTCTTTTGACTCTGCAACTAGCCCCCATTTAATACTTATCATTAATGTGTTGCCTCAAATTATATTTTACGGACAAAGAGATTTTGAGATTTGTTGTGCCTCACGTGACATCTCTATGGTTCATGTTTTTTTGCTCGCTACGGTACGCTACCCCCATCAATATCAAAATTCTTTTGCTGCTTCATTCAATGTGACAAGAAGAATGCACTCAAAAAGTAAATAAAGCAAAACAGTAAATAAAAATGAATGCAAGAAAACTACACCATTAAGATCTTATTTACGCAATTCAGATCTTTCGTCTTACGTTTGTGGAGCCATGCCTAGGTGTAAAACCCATTAAGAAAAGTAACGTACAGATTTACACACAATTTCCTAACTAGCTAGTGATTCATCACCGAACTTTGATACACTCCTTACTTCTCTTACAATGAACTTATATATAACCCAAGATTCTCTAAGTACTCGAGATCCTCTCGGCTTATTAGTCAAGTCCCTTGGACAGGTTTGTAAACAAAAAAATAAAGAGATTGAACTAGTGTTCATCTATCTCAAGCTCGACTTTTGGTGTTCAAAGAAGGGACAATTTTACGATTCTTGATGGTTGTCAATTAATAAAGAAAACTCAATATAAAATTTTAGGGACTTTCCATATTGCGTCTTCAATCAATAGGTTGACAATATCTTTCTTTTCCTTTTGTTGTTCAATCAATATCTTCATGTAAGGAAAGATTTGCCTAAAAAATATATCTTGATGGTTGTCCAAGATATCATTTGATATATCACGTGTTTCCTTTTTGTTATTCAATCAATCTACACATATAAGGAAGATTTGTCGAGTGAATATATCTTCTTGGTCGTTGTCAAGAGAATCTATGCTGACTGGACAGAGAATATTCTTAAGATAGATTGTCTAGTTGTTCATTTGCTTATTTTCTAAGATCATCTACAATGAGAAATGTGGATTTGATATGTGAATTTCTGCCACATCATTACTGTGGAGGTATTATAGAGGGGCAGTGGTGTAAATCCACATTCAACACAAAAAATCAACTCCAATGGGTAATGTGGACTATTTTAGGGATTGTGGATTGATTTGGATGGATTCTTTGCGAAAGACCGCATGTGTGATCGTTTATTTTTTTATGCGGTTATATGCAGTTATCGGATGTTTACTGTGGTGTTTTATATCATTTTTTTCATTTCTTTCATTTCTTGTCCTTTCATATTTCTCTCTCATTTCACTAGGATTTGATATACTTTCATGCATATATATATATTTATTATAGGTTTTTATATTTTTTATTGTATATAGAGTCACTCGAGACTTTGTTCATGTCTTTGGTTGTGGATGAGTACATTACAGTTGCCTTTTTGACTTGAAACTTAGAGAAAATTAGAAGAAACGCTCAATCGAGCCCGTACCTAGCATTTTTATGATTTCATGATTATGGACTTAGTTTATGGTTAAGCTTTGTGCTACATAATGAAAATGAGTAGACGGTCAAATTTGTGCAAGTTATATTATTTTAACCAATATTAGGGGGATTTGCTTGATTATAGTGAAAGTGAGAAGTACTAACATGAGTTTTTTGTTAATATAGAGAGTCCTACAGGTTTCCAAAGGAAAAGGAGCAGGGAAACTTGCGGTGGGAAAAGTGAGAAAATCGGTCCATAGGAAATGGAGCAGTGACCGTATTAATTGAAAAAATTTGGAGAAAAAAATATAAAAAATATAAAATAAATAAAGGCGGAAGTTGTGAAACTCCTCAAATAAAAGATTTAGTTCGAGTGCTTTCACTAGATGAAGTGAGGTTTAAACTTGCGTGCTTTAATATATAGCCCAAGAAAACTTATGAGTAGTTGATGGCATTTGTTTTGACCGAGTCTTTGTCTTGAAAGTGGGATCTTAATTGTGTTTGGGTTGCGAATCTTGACATATCATAACTCCGAAATTTCTTGAGTTGCTTGTTAACTTGGTGACTATGTAAACCAAATGAACTCCATGAATTTTGAATCGGGTATATGATTAGTTAGTGAGTCAATGCATTATTATATTAGGAGTCTAGTTTAGTCTGTGTTGTCATCTACACCTTTGCTCGGGACGTGCAAAGTCTTAAGTTTGAGGGTATTTGATAATTCGGTATTTATATCTGTTTAGTACTTTATTTTAGTATATTTAATTATGTAAAGTCTCTAAAATATATATTTAATTATATCTATTGATCATTTTCAAGTGAAACGGAGAGCGCGGTTGATTTCGTGACGAAAAAATACTCAAAATAGAGTATTTACATGCATTGATCAGACGTCGGACTATTTGCCTCGAGTTACGTGCTGCTCAGTGGGTATAATAGAGGATCAACAGACAAATTAACACGTGGCAGCATTCTATTGGTCTAGCTCGCCTCAACGTGCCACATGTCAGCCGTCCATTGGTCCAGCTCGTTTCCTCATGCCTACACAGCGTCATCAGCAGTTCTTTCAACCAATGGGAAAGCGTCACATCAGCGGTCTCCATTTTCTCCTTCAATCAGGAGCCGCCACATCAACGTTCCCGCCACGTCACAAACCAACAGCAGCTCACTTGCTTCAACCTCCATCAGTTCTTCCTCGGGATGCGCATCAGCACCGTATCCCAGAAATTCGCACGAGTTCGTGTGACTTTCTCACCGCCTACGCGTGCCACGTGTCACGCCCTCCATGCCTAACAGCACGTCATCCAACGTTTCTTCTCCAATCAGATGACGCCACGTCAGTGATCAACATCAGATGCGCCAATCACGTTTTGACATGTGGACATAACCTATTTTCAAGCCAAAAACAACCATACGACGCTCCTCGGCGCACGAGCACCTCCCCAACCCCCAAAATTAGTTTCTCTCACCTCTCGGGACCAATTTTTAGTAGTTTTATATATTAGGAACTTAGGGTATTATTAGAGAACATTGAACACCGACTTTTATATTTTTAGCATCGACTTCTCTCGACGATTGCCTAAGTTGGCGGGGAAACAAGTCGGGATTATGAATTCATGGCATATTATGTGAGATCTTTTATTTTATTATTTTAATTTGATTTAATTCTCCTATTTTATTGTTGTTGATTTTAAGGTTTATGGTTAGATCTAGGGTATTTATGTGGCCAATGCATACTTTTAGGTGCACAACCTATAGTTATTTAGACCATTAGTATACGTGTAATTGTGCTTTTGGACCAATAAAGTGACAAACACTAACTCATTTGCCGTCAAACCCTTTTCGGTTCTTGAGTGTGCAACAATTGAATATAGGTTAAACCGGGAGCGGATGCTATCCGGTTATTTAGGATTAATGTTCCCACATATCCATATTACTGCGGTTAGTGCGTTAAACTCGATTGGCGGATGTCTAAGGTTATGCATTATTTAGAGAAGTAGTTAGTGGCGGACGTCCTGACTATCGAGATTAGGAGAATGAGGAATTTATGGCGGATGTCGATTTTCTATAGCTAATCTAGGAGAATATAAATTAATAACTTTTTGGGAAAGATTGAAGACCGTGATTGTCATTGAATCTTGATCCTGATTTGTGGAACTGTAGATCTAAGTGTTACTTAGGTGTTAATTAATTGTTTTGAAAGTTGTTTTTATTATTTTATTTATTTAGTTTAGTTAAATTATTTTTTAAAAAACCCCCCAATTTTTCCTTTTCATTGTTTTTAACCATATAAAGATCACCAATCACTGTGGGATCGAACTTTTACCACTATTCTACAAAATAGTTGGTTTAAGAAACTTTATTTTATTGACGCGTTCGGCGCGCGTCAATTTTTGGCGCCGTTGCCGGGGATTGATTTTATTTCTTTGGTGTTTTTTATTAATTATTATTATTATTTATTTTAATAAATTGGTGCATATTCGGCAACGGCGCCAAAAACTGACGCGTCGAACGCGTCAATAAAATAAAGTTTCTTAAACCAACTATTTTGTAGAATAGTGGCAAAGGTCGATCCCATAGTGATTGTTGATCTTTCATTGGTTAAAAACAATGAAAAGGAAAATTTGAGGGTTTTAAAATAAATAATTTAACTAACTAATCTAACTAAACTAAATAAATAAAATAATAAAAATAACTTTCAAAACAATTAATTAACACCTAAGTAACATCTGGGTCTACAGTTCCACAAATCAGGATTAAGATTCAATGACAATCATGATATTCAATCTTTCCCAAAAAGTTATTAATTTATATATTCTCTTTGATTAGCTATAGAAAATCGACATCCACCAAAAATTCTTCATTCCCCTAATCTCGATAGTCAGGACGTCCGCCACTAACTACTTCCTTAATTAATGCATAACCCTAGACATCCGCCAATCGGGTTTAACACACTAACCGCAGTAATATGGATATGTGAGAACACTAATCCTAAATAACCGGATCGCATCCGCTCCCGGTTTAAGCTAAATTCAATTGTTGCACATTCAAGAACCGAAAGTGTTTGACGACAAACAGGCGAGTGTTTGTCACTTTATTGGTCCAAAAGCACAATTACACAAATACTAATGGTCCGAATAACTATAGGTTGTCCACCTAAAAGCATACACTGGCCACATACATACCATAGATTTAAACCATAAACCTTAAAATCAACAACAATAAAAAATAGGAGAATTAAATCAAATTAAAATAATAAAATAAAAGATCTCACGTAATATGCCGTGAATCTATAATCCCGACTTGTTTCCCCGCCGACCTAGGCAATCGTCGAGAGAAGTCGATGCTAAAAATATAAAAGTCGGTGTTCAATGTTCTCTAATAATACCCTAATAGCCTGTTTGGTTCGTGGGATTAGCCCGGATTAGCTACACTGGACTAGTTAATCCGCTGTTTGCTTGGAGGATTAACTAGGCCAGCGGACTAGTTAAGAGGCATGGTAGTGGATTAAATAATACCATCATTTTTGGTGGGATTAGCTAATCCTTAGTGGGTGGTGGAGGAGATTACCACTTTACCCCTCCCATTATCACAAACACCAAACAACAATTCTCACGAATCAATCGACCTCCCTCCCATTAGCATCTGAGCTCTCAATACTCAGTAGACGCTCTCCAACCAAAAATCTCGTTGAATGGAGACTAGCGCTAACATGCGCCTCGCCTTCTCTGCTTTCTCTCCACTTCCGCCTCTCCCACCAAACAAAACCCCAAATTCACTATCCCTTCTTCTTCACAAAAACCTTGCAATCACTATCATCGTCGTCATCATCCTCTCGAGTCCGAGTTCTTCACGCCGCAGACAACCTCTCGATTTCCTCTCGCAACCTCGTCTTCAAGCTCTCTCTCTCGGCGAATTCCCGAGCTCCTCGTCTCAAGATCTCATTTGTGCTACTCGAAGTGGAAGGGTTAGTTCGTTCGCCGCAATTGTTGCGTTGATTTTGTATTCCTTTTGTTCGAATGTTGTTTTCGGCTCTGAATGTGGATTCGTGATACATGCGTGCTTGGAGTCTTGTATATGTATAGTTGTAAGTTGGTAATATGTATGGTAGATTGGCAACTTTGCTTTGATAAAGAAAAGTCGAGCGTTTTTGGTAATATTTGTGTGTTGGGAAACGAGCACTCGAGGTTGGCGGTGATGAATTGTGGTAAGATGCGTGACCACTCGATCGAGTTCGTGCATCTCTTTTATTTGTATTGTAGTTAGAGCATATCTTTTACTAGTTGGTTTTGAATCAGTTAACAGTGTACATATTTTTTTGTTTTTGATTAAGTAGAATGGGGTGTTTTTTATATAAATGATACTTTGGTAAATGTACATGTACAACCTCATTTAATCCCAACCTTAAAACTCCCAACCAAACGAGATACACAAATGAGACTAAACTATGTAAACCCATGTGTTAGTCCCATCACTAATTAATCACATGTGTTTGGATTCACTAAAATGTGAACCAAACAGTGCCATAAGTTCATAATATATAAAACTACTAAAAATTGGTCCCGGGAGGTGAGAGAAACTAATTTTGAGGGTTGATGAGGTGACTCGTGCGCCGAGGAGCGTCGTATGGCTTTTTTGGCTTGAAAATAAATTATGTCCACGTGTCAAAACGTGATTGGCGCATCTGATGTTGATCACTGACGTGGCGTCATCTGATTGGAGAAGAAACGTTGTGAGGACGTGCAGTTAGGCGTCGAGGGCGTGACACGTAGCACGCGTAGGCGGTGAGAAAGTCGCACGAACTCGTGCGAATTTCGGGGAAACGGTACTGATGCGCATCCCGAGGAAACTGATGGAGGCTGAAGCAAGTGAGCTGTTGTTGGGTTGTGACGTGGCGTGAACGCTGATGTGGCGGCTCCTGATTGAAGGAGAAAATGGAGATCGCCGACGTGACGCTCTCACATTGGTTGAAAGAACTGCTAATGACGTTGTGAAGGCATGAGGAAACGAGCTGGGTCAATGGACGGCTGACATGTGGCACGTTGAGGCGAGCTGGACCAATAGAATGCTGTTGATCCTCTATTGTACCCACCGCGCAGCATGTAACTCGAGGGAAATAGTCTGGCGTCCGATCAATGCATGCAAATACTCAATTTTGAGTATTTTTTCGTCACGAATTCAACTGCGAACTCCGTTTCACTTGAAAATGATCAATAAATATAATGAAATGTATATTTTAGAGACTTTACATAATTAAATATACTAAAATAAAATACTAAACACATATAAATACTGACTTATCAGACTACGTTCAAGTAACCCATTTTCTCCTTATTTTTAGGCCTTTTTTAGAGATGCAGGTGGGGCGGAGAATCCCCATTCCCTACAGGGATCCGCCCCGATGGGGCGTAGATTCCCCGCCAACTAGCCCTGTAACGACCCTAAAAATTTAACACGTGCCACGTGGCATCTCAGGACCGTGACCCGGACTCGTCGTGATGTGGCACACTTGGTCAACCCTTAGGAGTCGACAGCGAGGTTAAGACCCGTAGCTCGGACCCACGTGGACACCGTCGATAAGTCCAGGGCACGCCAATCGAGGTATAAACATTAATTTTTGTGTAATGTGTGTTAAATTGGTTGTATTATTATTAATCGCATCGCACCAATTAATATTTTTATTGTGTTGTGTGTGTGTAGTAGCGTGAGCGTAAAACGTCGCGGGGGCGCGTAACGCGGGTGTATTGGGTAATCGAAGATTAATTGTCACATCAAACATCACCTCACATCACCCATCAAATCAACCCATCCCTCACTTTTTCTCTCTCCTCTCCAAAAAAAAATAAAAAACCCCTCACCACTCTCTCCTTCTCTACTCGAACTCTCTACTCTCCCTCTCATTTTCTTCTTCTTCCTCAACAATACTTCATCAACAAATTTGATTAATCCTCACCAAGCTCTCCTCCCACGACACTCGACTTCGGCGTCACCACCTCTTGCGCCGGCGATCTTTCTAGTCTGAAGTAAGTGATAGTTCTTGTTGTTAAAACTTGGAGAAGTTTGGAAGCTTTTAATAGGGATTTTATTCGATTTTAATGGAGATGTAGATGAAGTTTAAATTGAGTTGATGTTGTTGTTAGTGGTTGAGATAATAGAGGGGAGGGGGCATGTGGGCTTGGTCGGGCCGACCCGACCCGGGTCTGATTGGACCGGGTTAGTCGACCCGAGTCCGGCTGGACCGGGTCGGGTCGACACAGGCCCACCTCGTTAATAAATAATAATTAAAATTTAATTACATTAAACTATTTTTTTAATAAAATAAACTACATAAAATAGATAAAAATCATGAAAAAATTCAGAGAATTCCAGAAAAATATGAAAAATTAGAAAAAGCTAGAAAAACGAGTTCGAGGCTTTTTCGGGCATTTGACACCCCGATATAATTTGAAAATGGTGCTAAAAATCAAACTTTTTTTGAAATAAAATTACAAATTTGTGGCCCCATAATATAAATTCACTTAATATGGCTCTAAAATAGTTAAAATGGTATAAATTGACATCAGAGACTTAGGAGGCTATAGTCGGGTGTCGGGTGCGCATATCGAGACGTTAGCGGGACGTTTTGAGGACGATTTGCAATCGCTTGAAGTAAGTAAAACCAACTAGGAAATGCACAGTAGTTCATTTGAGTTTATATTTTATTGATATTGTATTGTGTCCATTTCTTGGAATTCTCACCCATCTATGAATGTTTGAGGGCCAAGTGAGTCATATGAGTGTTTCCGATTGGAGTGGTTACCGGCTTGCAACCGGGGCCATGACCTCAAGTCACTGGAGTATTTGGTCGGAATGAGATGTGTTTTATCCGAGGCACCGTTGATATCCCTCATTCGTGACTGTCTAGGTACAGCAGGCGATGTCGCGTCCTAGTACCCGAGTCTGCTTGGCGTTACCGCGATTCTATGACCCCGACCATGTGGCACCCGCACTCGGTGGTCTTGGACTACTTGGGCACTTCTCTATTGTTTCCTTTGACACTTATCCCTCGTTGTACTTTCATTTTTACAGTCTTATTATCATGCATTCCATATAGCTTTCTTTCTATCCGCGTGACTTTAAGACTGCTTTATTTATTTTGAATTATTGTTTCGATCCCACTGGCTTTTACTTACCGGACTCGGCATTCTTGTGTTTGACCGAGTGCAGATCGCAGCCGAGTAAGGACAAGACGCTGACACTTGGCGATCTACTCTGAGGATACCGGAGCGGCCATACTCCGCACACTTTTGTAGGTTTTTGACTTTTTGTATTACTTATATATGTTGTTATCACACTCGGGATACTTGTTTGGGGTGAGAGATACACATGACTTGTATATCATTTTTTGCTTAGTTATAACATTTGACACAAGATATACATGAATGTACATGTTTACAGAGTTCCACAATTAGGATGTCCGACTCTTTTACTTTATTCTGAGTTATTTAATGTATTAATTGCTTCCTTTAAACTTGTAAAAACTTGAAAAAAAAATACAAATAACTCGACTTAAAATTATGAATTTACTTATATGGATGGACTGGAAGGCTGATGTCAGGGCCCGTCTCACTAAGCCCTGACCTAACGTAATTATCCTAATTAGGTTCTTAACCCATACAATTAACTTCAAACCTCGAAATGACTTGTAATTCAATCCTTAAAAAGCTCCAAATATAAATTGCTATCCTCATTACAACCCAAATTCATTATTCGTTTAGTTGGAGCAAATTAGGAAATAATACGAACTATTCTTCGTATTTTTGTAAAAATTTCGACAGCACCTCCATAAAAGTGGACTACCGAGAAAATCACCTAATAGACAGCAGATTTGGGAGAAGCCTAGAAGGACTCACAGTTCCCCGCAGTTCACAATATATATATATCAAATTAGGAGACTCTCAACCTATTTGAGTGTATGTCACGTCCTACGCTCACCCCGGAACCCAAAATAGTATATATAAAATGATTACAACAAGAAAATTAAACTTTAAGAAAGTAAAACATTCACCGAATCTTCGAGTCTTGTTTGTTCTTCATTGTCTTCATTGAGTATCTGACATCATCAAAAACAACTCGAAGATGTTAGGTAAGTAAATTCCTACATTGCTCTGTACTCCTGCAAATGTTAGTCTGGATACATGACGACATGTAATTTCATTTCCAAATTAACAAGATATTTATATAACAACGTGAAACCCTTCATTACTATTTAATGTTCACAAACAGGTTGGCCGACCTAAGAATGAACCTAAAACAATAATGAAAGTCCAATGCATGGGCAACTCTATCCGGATGTCATGTATGCATGATCAAGAATAATGCAAAATGCAATGCAGACTAAACTCAAATGCAGGTACAAAGATAATTCCATAAATAGTAAAGACCATTGTAGGGTTTACTTACAGCCCAACCAACTCAAAGTTGGCCGCGAAGCCTCACACAACGTTTCTTCGGCTTTCACGTACTTTAACGAGTCATATTCAATTACAAATTTCACATTATAGAGTTACCACTCTATTCGAATACTTAAATCTATATTTCAAGTCACAATGAAATGAAACCACTTTCAAACTCATTTATACACTTCACTTTTGGTTCTAAACCACTTTCAATTTCACAACGAAGTTCAAACTACTAAAGCTCCGATACTTCCTTTTAAAGTTCCAAACTATTTTTCTTAATCTTTTCCTATGTTTGTATATTCCATTAGGTTTCTATAACACTCATTTAGCATGAAAATAACTTGCAAGTTTCCTATGCATTCCAAACTGAGATTATAATTCTATTTTAGTACTTCAAAGTCATAATGCAACTTACAATGAGTTTAAAATCCTCTAATAACTTTTATTGACTACTTGACATCTCCGAAAACACAGTTTCACTTCTTTTTCATGTGTTTAACCTATAAATAGGTTCTAAACCCTTTGTTGGGTTCCAACACAAATAACAACTTACAATTTACTCATTTTATTGACTATTGGAACCTTTTCCTTAGCTAAAACACCTAAACATTGTAATGCAAGGTTTATATGAGTCTCTCATTCATATTTCAAATTAAAACTACCCATAAAGAAGCCATCAATACTTAGTCAAATTATAGGTAGTGCAGATTTTTCATTAGTGAGCCTCTATGTTTGACGCTAAATCTCAACCTCTAAATCAATAAATCTCACCACAAGCCTGATTGACCATTGAATAGGATATACCAAGATTCAAACAAACCTATTCCCAAGCATTTTTGACATCTATAAGGTCTTTGAATCATTCGTCAAACATGACTACTCGCATCTGTCCAAATTGTTTACAATTTTGACAGTGGCTCGCGGGCTACCTTTGCACCACTTTTTCACTACCAAAACAAATGATTCTAAGTTTGTACCTTTCCATTCTATAAAATATGATAGACAAGGGTTAAAATAAGCTCAACCCCACGTAATTTGGATATCGTTTGACACTTCAACTTATCGACCCAACTTGCTTGCTCGCAAGCAGTTTCTTATACTTAGCCAAAATTTTGGACTTTTGAGCAGTGTGAAACTAGGTTCTACCCCCTAATTCGAATTTCCAAAACTCCAAGCGCATTCAGCCCACCTTAAAACCGAAAATCCAAAATAAAAATAGGTTATATGGAGTACCAATCCACCAAAGATCATCACCAAATACCAAGAATTGAAGAAAATAACCATGACCGACTTTTCCTACCTCGACACAGTTCAAACACTAAATTTCATTGATTTAATTCATCAAAACTCATTCGAATGGATTTTAAACATATCAAGATCAATATCATCAGCACCGATTCCCCGTCATCCCTAAACCATAATCAACATTTGAATAACAACACTAACAACAATCCAACCACTATAAAATCCAATGAAATAACTATGAATCGAATTCGGATTGCTCAAAACTCACCTTAATAAGTGATTCACTTCTTCTCTTCTTCAAGTCCACAACCGAGAGGTTGTCCAGAGAGGTGAGAGAGAAAGAGAGAGGGCGAGCAAAGTGGCTGTGGAGAGTGAAAAGAAACAGAGGAGAGAAAGAGACACAAGTTGAAGGGAGGAACATGGAGTTGAACGATTTCCATAGACAGGAATGTTGAAGACGATGCTCTTAACCCACCCTGATTTCGATTTCACAAATTAAAAGGGTAGGCAAATGACTGTTTTACCCCTCACATGTTATCCTCATGTTTATAAAAAAAAAAAATGCGCTTAATGGTCATTTTGCACGAAGTTTTCACCAAAGTACACATGTTTTTACTTTTAATGAGGAAAATAGGGGTAAAAATTTTTTTATTCCAGGGGGTAGGCAATAACGCCTTTTGGGAAGGCGTCATCTACGTGGCAGGTGACGTGTCAAAATTTTTTTTTTTTTTGGAGACACTGATAGCGCCTTCTCAGAAGGCGCTATCAGTGTACATGTCCACGTCGACATGTCCACGTGGAACGACGTGGACATGTACACTGATAGCGCCTTCTGCGAGGCGCTATCAATGTCCACGTGGACAACAGTTAGTTTTCCAGGTCCACGTGGATCGGATAGCGCCTTCGCAGAAGGCGCTATTGGTGGCCACGTGGACATCAATGTAATGGGGGCGCCACGTGGATCCACGTGGCAGTGTACTACCCAATAGCGCCTTCGGAGAAGGCGCTATTTGTATAAAATTTGTAAGTTGTGTCCACGTGGATCCACGTGGATCCACGTGGACACATTTCTGTGGGGTGCGCTGATAGCGCCTTCTCTTCTTCGCGAAACCGACGCAGAGAATATTCTCTGCGTCGGTTTCGGTAGGGATGCAGGGGTAGGGATGCAGGGGTAGGGGCCGTAGGGGTCACGGGATTACGATCCCGTGACCATGCCCGAATCATTGCCGCCCCGCCTATATAAGGCGGGGACGGGGAGCTCGGTGGAGGAAGACCACGCGCGGACGGAGGAGACACAAGAGATCAACGCGGCGGAGGAGGTAGAAGCGGCGGAGGAAGAAGGTCTTCTTTGCGGCGAGCGGAGGAGGAGTGTGGAGACGACGCAGGGGAGCGAGGAGGTCCGAGGCGAGAGGTGAGGCGAGAAGAAGTGGCATTTTTGTTTGCGGCGGCGGAGCGGAAGCGGAGCTGGATGAGCTTTGCGGCGAGGGAGCGCGGAGCGCGGGCGGCGGGGCACCATGATCGTCTCGGCGGAGGAGAAGTAGGAGGTCCAAGTGAAGGAGGAGGAGGTATGTACGTGATGAAAAAAATGGCAAGTGAGTTTAGTTTGTGTTAGTTTTTTTAGTTTACGTATGTGTAATTTGGTTTAAGTTTGTTTGTTTAGTTAGTTGATTATTTGTTAGTTTGTCTTGTTTTAGGTATTTAACTTAGTTTAATTTGGTTTTTAGGTTAGTTAGTATAGTTAGAGTAGTTTGTTTAGTTTAGTAAGTTTGTTTAAGTTAGTCATTAATTAAGTTTGTTATAGCCGATTTATTATACTATTTGTGTTCTAAACAAACGAAAATACAATGTTATTGCGGGAATATTTTGTTGGAGAGGAAAAGCGGTGAAAAAAAGTAAGTTCGTTAATTTAGTATTTTCGAAGTAATTTATTTAGGTTAGTTTATGGTTTGCATGATATATAGGGACATAAGTATTTTGTTTATGAAGTACGGTTGATATATTTATTTATTGAACGTTATTACACAGAAAATGTAAGTGCGAAAGAATGAGTATGCTCTGTAGTTGCGCTTATTATTATTGCGATCTTCTACATCAGAAAGTTCGACTGCGCTTTATCACCACATGATTTTCAACTAATTCCCTGAACAATTTTTTGCAATTGTCTGTTACATCTTTACATCCAATTTCAAAACATTATGTAGGGCATGTCACAAAGAAACATCCCTATTCTATTCTATGCGTACGGATCCATTGTTAATGGGGTCAATGACATCGCGTAGATGCCTCACCCCCATCAGTAGTGTTGTGGGTGAAGTTTGGGTCTAGTGCCCGTGAAATGATTGATGACGTTTCTAACGCGTTCCCTGACTGTACGGCGAGTACTATAGTTCATATGACGTATCGTCACATGATGCCTCTCCCCGGAGGCTCACATTATTACGTTCCTGTGTTGTTGAATGATGCGACACACTTCGACTTGATGTGGGATACGGTGGACAAATTACCAAAGACCGCGGCGATTGATATATATTTAACATTTGAGTCAGTCGACTCAAATCAAAATCGTACGATTCATTCGCAAGTTCTTGACGAACGTGGCGGCACGCCAGACGCGGACTTACTAGACATGGACAGATTGCACATGCAATCCCAATGGATGCGGTAGCGCAAGAGGGGTTCGTTGCTCCATTACATGAAGATGATAATGCGTATACCGACGATGACGAAAACGACGACGAAAATAACGATATCGATGAGGAAACGCATCACATCGAAGAAGCTCCATCGGTTGCGGTTTGGGATGACGTTAACGTTTGTACGAGATGATCCAACGTATGATCCTCCCGGGTGCGGAGAATGTCGAGGATGATGAGCAATTTGCTATCGATGAAGAGATTATGTTGGAGGAAGCTAGTGACGATGAAGTTCACCAACCAATACCGGGGTATAACGAAATCGATTGGGAGGTGGCTAATTCAACCGCAACACAACATTCCCGTAAGCAAACTTGGGGGGACATCCCTAACTTCGATTTGGAGATAGGGATGTGTTTTGACAATAAAACGATTTACAACATGCCGTGAAAGTGTGGCATGTTAATAGGCATTGTCAATACCATGTGATGGAATCGACTACAACTTCGTGGGCGATTAAGTGCGAGATATCCACAACACGGTTGTATGTGGCGTCTTCGCGCATGTTTCCGAAAGAAAACACTATTATGGGAGATTACACGATTAGACGTACCGCACACGTGTATTAATCCCAACGTAGAACGCGGTAATGCCCAACTTGACGCCAACATGATGGCGCGAGAGATCCAAAGCGTCGTCAAAACCGATCAAGGTGTCACGATAAAAACATTAGTAGAAATAATAAAGAAAAAATATGGGCACGAAGTCAACTACAAGCTAATGTGGGATGCCAAGAAAAAAGCAATTGAATGGGTTTTTGGAGATTGGGATGAGTCGTACGCTCAATTACCAAGATGGTTGGCTGCGGTGAGGAGTAAGAGTCCGGGGACAAGAATCGAGTGGTCACACAGACAATGGCATGATGATGAAATAAGTACCGCGTCTCCACAATTCCGTCGTGTGTTTTTTGCATTTGAAGCTTCAATACAAGCTTTTAAGTTTTGCAGACTCTGCTTCAGATTGACGCGACATTCCTATATGGCAGATACAGTGGGAAGCTCATGATTGCGTTATCGTTGAAGGAAATGGTCACATACTACCAGATTGCATTTGCCGTTAAAACCGAATCAATCGATTCATGGGGGTGGTTTTTGCGCATGCCGCGCAAACACGTGATGATAGAGAAGGGATATGCGTTATTTCGGATCGTCACCCTGGCATTTTGGAGGCGGTCAACATCCCAATAAACGGCTTTTGTCCCCGAAAGGGTACCACCGTTATTGCTTGCGACACTTGCTTAGTAATTTCGGACACAATTCAAAAATGTTGTCCCCCCGAAAGTACTACTTGGTCGAGCAATTTGTTCAACATCAACAACGAAAATTTATTGCGTGCATGGAGCGTTTCACATACTTATCGTCACGAACGCCACAATGCCCGCAATATGTCAATGCCATCCCTAAAGAACTTTGGACCCAATCGCACGACTGAGGCATGCGGTACGGATGGATGAATTCTAATGGTGTTGGTAAGTACAACATACAATTTATTCTTTGCACTATAATACATTAAATATTCGACGAACCAATATTACTTAGTAGAGTTTCATCGGAAATTGCAGAGTGTTTTAACGGGGTCTTGAAGGGTGCTCGATTCTTGCCAATTACTGCGTTGACTCAAATGATATACTATAGATTGGTGACGTACCACGATCAACGCAACCAGGAAATCAATGCGGCAATCTCAAAAGGCCAAGTGTACACTGAATATGTCATGAAGCAACTCGCGATATATGAGAAATCTGCAAGGAGGCATCACGTCACGTTGATCAATCGAGACATTGGTGAGTTCCAAGTGCAGACTGGAAGACATGGAGATCGCATGCATAAAGGCAACAACACACAAATCGTCATCTTAAAGGACCGGGTGTGCAGTTGTAATAAATGGCAGTCATTTGGTTTCCCTTGCTCACACGTGTTAGCATCATGTGCGTTGATTCGAGTGAGCTCGCGCAGATTCATCGAGCCATACTATAGGTTAGATGTGTACGCACGGTGCTACTCGTACAAATTCAAGGCCATCCCGGATGAGAAGTATTGGCCGACTTTTGGGACGAAATCGATACCCGACCCGAGCGCAGACGTGGCCGAGGGAGACCTAGGGATCGCGTAGACCTACGGAGATGGATCTTCCTAATGTCCAAAGACCTTTGCGATGTGGGATTTGTCACCAAGAAGGACATAGAAGAACAACATGTCCAAATAAAGATCGTGAACGAGTACCAACTAGGAAGAACCGTTGTGGTATATGTCGTTTAGAGGGACATAACAAAAAAAATTGTCCGTTGAGACCTCAACCATCCAATGACAACCTATAGTCGAGTTTGTATATTGTGTGAAGTAACTAAAGGTCGTACATATGTTGCTTGTGTGAACTTTTATTAATTACTTATCGTTTGGTTGTGTACAACACTCATTTTATTTTGCTAACATTATATGTAGTTGTAATACAATGGATCCAGGGCCTTCAGATCCATCACTATTGCAACTCCAATCTACACACAGATCAACGCGAGCATGGAGGGGCGAGGTAACATTTCTTACAGCAATACGTCAAATTTAAATCAATAATGTATCAAAAACGTACATTAATACACTATCAATTACAAGGTGTACGAAACAATGCGCGTACGTCGAAGACGTGGGGTCGTGGATCGAACGATGCAGTATCATTCTAGGATGATCCCATATCTTCGTTCAGTGGGTTCTATGGGATATCTCGTGTAGCATTTTTCAGCCTTGATTGGGCTTTGATTCTGCGTTTGTAGAGAGATGGCGCCCGAGACGCATACATTTCACATGCATTGTGGGGAGTGCACCATTACACTTCAAGACGTCCAGTGTACAGCTAGGATTACCGATCGAAGGTATGCCTGTGACGGGAACGACGGACGCAGACTATGCTGATGTCTGTGAGAGGCTACTTGGACGAACTCCTGGTAGAGATGACGTCGTTGGATGTAAACTAAAGGTCGATTGGCTTGAGCGTAACGTACCATCAATAGATGATGATAGCGATGAGGAGTCGGTCCCGCCGTTACGTTCGATCGTACATACTACAACTCATCGGTGGTTGTCTTTTCGCCGACAAGTCTAATCGATTCATCCATTTGATGTTCCTACCATTGCTGGAGGATTTCCAACTAGCTGGACAATATAGTTGGGGGAGTGCTTGTTTGGCTTATTTGTACGAGAGAGTTGTGTCGCGGATCTCGCGCGGAGGCACATGAGGTTCTTTGGCGCGTCAATTCTTTTACAACTTTGGGCATGGGACGATTTCCATTCATAGCACCGCGCGGCGCTGCGTGTTTCTAGAGCTCAGCAGCGAACTGTGGATGGACAAAATATGCTTATGGACGTTCCACTCGGACACAGGTATGAAAGTCGATTTGTCATTAATTTGCATTTTCATTATTGTCCATTTACATTTATCTTAAATTATTGTCTTCTACATAGATGGCTCGATGCATTTTCGGTATCACAAAGTGCGACGCACGTCGTATCGGCCACTGCGTGATGCACTCGACTCGCAGAGGCATGAGAATGATGTGGTCCGGCAACCTTATGCGTAACTCATGGGGTCTCTTCCCGATTCGTACAAATGGCAACGGAAGTTGGCTCTCGACGTGTCCCCTTATTTGTTTCCACATTGTGGAGTGGCATCGACCGAGAAAGGGTGATGAGACAATTCGGCATGGTACAAGTGGTGCCACCAAATTGTGCTTACGACGCCTTGCACCGCCCCTTTGGAATTGCGTGGACATCATCATGAAAATTGGGTGACCTTCCATGCAAGCTATATACACATGTGGGAGAATCGTGGGGACACCATTGCCACAATGCGGCGGCGATTAATGAAGGCCACGATCACCAAGAGTACATGACGTGGTATCGCTCGGTCACTAGGAGATTCGTTGGACACGACGGGCGTTACGTGACTACTCGGTAAAATTCTAACTCTTTATTTTCCTCGCACATTAAATCTCTTATATTGCGTGCTCGACCTCTTATATTTTGTATATCGGCGTAACTTGGTGCATCGGCGAGGCGAGTGTTTATCGAGGATGGGTACGAGCAAGGTCTTGTCGCTTTATCGATGAAGGGATTCAAATTTTAGACGAAGACGAAAGGCGAAGGTCTACTCTTTCGCATGACGGAATTGACGTCGAGCAAGACATTAATGAGGATAATGAACGGGACGATGAAGAAGACGATCAAAGCCGAACCAAACATAGAGGTGAGAAGAAGACGCAGCACGACAGAGATTGTGCGGGAACGCACCCGAGCGTCCTCGTCCACCACGTCCATCTACTCGGACCGAGATTGCCGCAGAGAGTAGCAGACGATCTCCTCCAAAGACGTTCATCTCGTTCGAGAGCGAGTAGAACATAGGCTGTTGGTGAGAGTAGCCGACGATCGTCGCCACCCCGACAAGAACCTCAAATGTTTGTACCTGTGCCGCCGAGCGTGAATCTTCCTCCTTACTATTTTGATCCATACGCACCTGGGCCGTCGTCTTCATATGTGGACCCTGGAATGCCTCATCCTCAAATGTATCCATCACTGCCTCAGTACATGCCTAGTCCATATACTCCTACTCCATATAATTACAATATGGCGTATAGTGGAGACCCTTCATTCATGAACTTGTTGACCATGCCGCAGCCTCATGTTCCATTCCCCAACCCCACGCGGGAAGCCAATATTTCGGGATGGTTCCACCTCCTATTTTTGGTAGCATCGATAAGCGAGAGGTGAGTCGAGTCAAGTACGGAGGAAACGCAACAATCTACTCGACGTGATTCATCGCAAGACCAGCTACCTCAACAAGCTCAACCGGATGTACAAACACATCGTCCAACAAGACAAAGAGTACGTCCGGTTTGCATCACCGAGCAACAACGTCAACGGAACCGTAGAAATAGACTGCATGATGAGTTTACTTGATGTCATGGTGATTTGTAATTAACTTATATTTTGGGTTCACAAAGTACGTGTATTCAACTTTCTCATTGAATAAACTTATTTCTCACGTTTTCCATATTATTTAACTTAAGTTGTTAGCTTAGTTAGTTAGGTGTCGGTGGTTAGGTTATATTAGTTTAGTTTGGTTAGGTTAATTAGGTTAGTTAGTTAAGTTAGTTTAGTTAGTTAAGTTAGTTTAGTTTAGGTGTTGAGGTTATGTTTGTTTAGTGTAGTTGAGTTAGGGTATGTTCCTTAGTGTAGTTGAGTTAGGTTATGTTTGCAATTAAGCTAGTTAAGTTAGTTATTTTAGTTTACTTAGTTTGTATTGTTAGGTGGTTTGGTTAGTTAATGTTAGTTAGTTTAGTTTGTTAGTTACTTTAGTTTGGTTATGTTAGTTACTTAGTTAGTTAGTTAGTTTAGTTGAAGTTAGTTAGTTAGTTTAGTTTAGTTTGGTTTGGTTTGGTTAGGTTAGTTTAGTTTGGTTTGGTTAGGTTAGTTTAGGTAGTTAGTTTAGTTTGGTTAAAGTTAGTTAGTTAGTTTAGTTTGGTTTGGTTAGGTTAGTTTAGGTTAGTTAGTTTAGTTAGTTTAGTTAGTTAGTTAGTTAGTTAGTTAGTTAGTTAGTTAGTTAGTTAGTTAGTTAGTTAGTTAGTTAGTTTAGTTAGTTAGTTAGTTAGTTAGTTAGTTAGTTAGTTAGTTAGTTAGTTAGTTAGTTAGTTTAGTTAGTTAAGGTTAGTTAGTTTAGTTTGTTAGTTAGTTTAGTTTGGTTAGGTTAGTTATTTTAGTTTGGTTAAGGTTAATACGATAGTTAGTTACTTACTTGGTTAATTAGTTTATTTAGTTTAGTTGGTTATGTTTGTTAATGTTAGTTAGTTTAGAAAAGAGAGTTTAAGGTTTAAAACAATGTACATATATATATATTCAAAATTGGTTTTTTAAATACAAATATAAACTCCTCATATGCATATTCAAATTTGGTTGTAATTGTCGAGATCGTTCGACGACGACGACGACGGCCATCGGCGAGGGTCGGAGCTGCCGAGAACGACGCGGTTGGTGACCCGGTTGATGACGTGTCTGTGACAGACAGATCGGCGAGCGTTTGTGAGGTTCGCAGTGACGTGGCGTCCACGTGGCCGTGTGTTCGTACTGATAGCGCCTTTTCAAAAGGCGCTATCAGTACATGTGTCCTCCATGTCAGCGCCATGTCAGCGCCACATCACAAACGCAATTTTCGCTCAATAGCGCCTTCTCAAAAGGCGCTATTGAATGAGCTGATGTGGCGCTGACGTGGCAATGCGTTATTGAATGATGTGATGTGGCGCTGACGTGGCGGTGAGGTGGCGGCCAAATGTACAGATAGCGCCTTTTGAAAAGGCGCTATCTGTACAAACCCATGCCACGTGGACGCCACGTCATCTCGAACCAAAAAACAACCCACTCAATAACGCCTTCTCAAAAGGCGTTATTGCCTACTTCCGTGATAAAAAAAAAAACCTCCCTATTTTGTGAAAAAAATTGTAAAATACCCCTACTTTTGGAAAAACCCCCATTTTGCACTTCATTTTATTTCATGTTTATCTCCTTTATTTTATACCCAAATTAAACTCCGAAAAAAATACCTCAATCTCGTCGAAAATCGACGAAAATACCATCGTACTCCGAAACATGCGAACACTGCGTCTAAACCTTATTTGGACCCTATTTCGTGTCGAATATAATATATTACATCAATTAGTTACGCAACACATAAAAATAATATTTAATTTACGATTTCCGGTCCGCAATGCATGGGTCACACCTCGGATATCCAAAACTTTCGTTAAATTCCACAAATCCCTAATTAGTCGTTATTAATTAAGTTTATGAAATGCTCGGATTTCACAGTTGACTAGGCTGGCTCGGGAGTCTGCGTAGGCTTAGGTCGAGCGAGGCCCAATTTGTGTGAAAGTGAGGCTGTCACAAGCTCCCACAGAGCCAGGGACGGGGGCAATTTTATCCCCACCATCGGAGGCAAGGCAGGGGTGGTATTATCCCTCCCCATGGGGATTCCCCACATGGATCATGAATATTTCATGTAGGAATCGCATCAAAATTATTAAATCTTATATTTCTCTTTTTTTGTATGATGAATGTTGCACATAAAGTTTGAAAATCGACCTACAATTGCGATGAAAAAGCTTTTAATGATTTTTAATTTCGGATCTATAATGTATTCGATCTTTTTTTTTTTTGATATTATGTAAAAAAGTGATTGGGTGGGGATCCCCGACGGATGGGGAATGGGGGTCAAAAATTCTCAAATGGGGATTGCATTCCCCGCCCCACCTGCATCCCTACGTTTTTTATTTTGTTTCCTACTTTATATGATTTTTTCAATTTGTTTCCCTCTCTTTTAGGCGTTTTTCATTTTTTTCTTACGTATTTTAAAACTATGTAGCTTTTTTTAGATGATGTGGCATGAAAGACAGTGTCTATCTCACCCTCCAAAAGTAGAGGGTGTAGTACATAGTGTCTCCGCTATGTCATCCACACAGAGCAAATCTACAGCCTCATTAGAGACGTATTTTTTAATCCAACGTCTATTTAATCCAACTGGAATGTGGATTGGGTGTGGATGTGGGCCACCTAGGACTGAAAAAACATTGAAACAAAAAAGTCATCTCCAATGCAAATGTGTATTTCGAATGTGCGGCTGACATGACGTGAAAAAAATAGACAATGTATGTTGTCAATGTCTACTTCTAGACGGTGCAATCCATAACCACGTCAGCAATTCTCTCTAAAATATATAAGAAAAACAATAAATTTTAAATTTAAATGCAATCTACATTGACCATTAGAGAGCATTTTTGAACTTCAATGTCTATTCAAGCCACTTAAGATAGACATCATTTCTACGTTTTTAAGTGTTCATTTGTAGAATGAACCTATGAGCTCACAAATAGTGTCTAACAAGGACACTGTCTTATTGGCACAACTCCTGCTAAGTAGACTTAAAAGATATAATTGATCATGTCATATCCTTTCTTAATCATACTAAGGTTGAACAACTAATGACAAGTTGACAACAGATAATGTTACCTTTATCACAATGCTAGTGACAAGCACTCTACGAGAGTTAGAAAATTTGACATAATAAAAAGTAAATAAATTCAATATTATAGAAGTTGATCTAAGATAATTTAGAAAACGATGATTGAAAAGGTTTAAATAATTTTGAAAACACATTATATACAAATATATTTATATATATAATTAAAAAATGAAAGTACTTCAACAAAGGTTGAGATGGCCGAGTTGGTCTAAGGCGCCAGATTAAGGTTCTGGTCCGAAAGGGCGTGGGTTCAAATCCCACTCTCAACATTACATTTTTCTTTTTGCTCTATGTACTTAGACCACATTGTTTTAATTGAATTTAACACGCTGTATATTCTTTTTGTTGTGCAATGCTTATTATAATTTTAAATTTTGTTTAGTGTGTACAGAAACGTTAAAATAACGACAAAGCTTTCTCTTGCCAAAGTATTTCTGGTGAGATGGATCAAACATCGCTTGCTAAAAGGTAAGGTTTGAAGAAGTCGTGAGTTCGACTCCCAGTAATTAAAAAAAAAAAAAAAACAACAAACCTTTCTACTTGAAGAAAAAAAAATAGTTGGCTTTGACAAATAATCAAACTTTTTCATTCTCCTCAATTTAGTGGACTCATTCAAAATTCTTTCGTAATAGGAGTTACCATTGCTTTGAAAGTGATCTCAAAGCCCCAAATCAGCCAAGAACCTCTTCGTTTGTGTAGGATAGCACAACTTAAGATGTGTACCAAATGGTTGTAACAAAAAAGATGTTACCCAGGAATTCTCCTAAAGAAATAAAAAATGGCCTTGCAGGAATTTCACAAATTAGTGGATCCCCGTGGAATGGAAGAGTTTGATCCATATAGCGAATCCCAACTAATTCGGGTTGAGGCTATATTGTTGTTGTCGATCGCCGCGGAGATCAATCTAATTTATCACACCGATTTGAAAATACAAGTTCTTTCCATGAACATAAAGGATATGACTAGTTTAACAGAGCCATTATCCTACTGTGTCTGTGTCTACACCTTTCACCTCCATAAACATTTTCTTGCAACTCAATTCCATTTTTCAATATGATTCCGCGATGATATCGATTTTATCAAGCAATCTGCAGTAGCCATCTAACTGAACAAATTATCAAAACCAGATTTGGTTTTGATTTAAAACAACATTTTCATTTGCTCTAGTTGATTAAATATTGTATGCAAGACTGGACAAGTTCGGTTAAATAGAAAAAAGAAAAACTAAACCTGAAATCATGATCACGTTCATGCAATCCAATTTACAACTTAAGCCTGTTCCAAGCTCAAGACCTACTGCGCTGCATGTCATTCTGGTGAAACGACGCAATTTGAAGCGACAAGCGACGAATATCACAATGGATCTCTGTTCACGTCTTTGTATAATAAGTATCTTGAACGACTCTTTCCAAGCGCCGCATACCTGAACAATTCCGACAAAATTTAAGGATCAATTGCTTGCATTAAGTTTTCCTCACCATTAGATTTGGAAAAGAAAATCATGGCAAAAATGAAGGAAAATGAGAAATGAGAATGCTGGGTGATCAACAAATTAACAAGATCAAAATGAAGAAATTAATGAGAGTGAATTATTTGATAAAGGGGATTAAGAGAAAACCGAACTATAACAAAAAATTAAGGACAAATGACTGATTAATGAGATAAACACAAGTCCGCTGTTCACCTTAAACAAGGACTCTATAAAAACAACACATAAATGAATTAATTGGTTAAAATTATTCTCTTTCACATCTACAACATTACTTAAAATCAATCATCATATTCATCAGCCGTAACTAAGATCGAGACCAAATGTCACATGATCGACAACTAGGAGTCTAATTTGAGATGTGACAAACTAAAGTAAATTAATAAATAGTATTACAGAAAGATTTTTGGAGTCCGAAGAAAAATAGCAAGAATTTAGCAGAAATGACTTCATTAATGGATAATAATAAAGCTTACCATTGAGGCACGAACGGTGCCATCCAAATGGCGTCACCAGCTTGCACTGGATACCTATTCGTAAAATAGAAAAAACTGTCAATAGAGTAAAACAGTAGAAAGGCAATGCGCGAGTAGATACCATAATTAAGATTGCAAGGAATGCTTCATCTCAGTAATCCTATGACACACGGTTGGAAGAAATAGGCCAAAATCGAAATTAGTGGGATCGACTACACCTGGACTGAACACTTCCATTCAGATTGATTTAATGCATTTGAACACATGGTTGGAACGGAATAACAAGAGTTTTGCAAACAAGAGCACTAGGTTAAAGCAGCCCAAATTAGATGGGGCCAGCTTCATTTCCATTTAAGCACAATGGCAAACTACTATTTGATTTCTTAACATTTCCTTTTGATCTTAACACATTGAAGAGCAAGATTCCATCAAATCACATATCCATAGGGCATCCTTACCAGTTATCTCCCAAGCGATATATACCTTGTCCTTCCAGAAGTAACAGACCATGTTGATTGTAATGAACCTCCTTCCATAATCAAAATGCAAAAATGCAAATTAGTGGCCAAATCATCAGGTTTTCTTCTGTTTAGTTCGAAGAAAAAATATCTCTAGATTTGTTCCAAAAGCTTTCAAAACAATTGCAAAGCTAAAAGCAATAATCATACGCACCCATAAGTCCATAAAGAAATTGAACGAGCCTTGAGACAATGTTAACTTAGAGAAACCATCTACAAAACAAAATCATACCTTCACGTTTAGATATTCTCCAGGTTGGAAATCCATGATCTACAAGAACCATAAAATATTGAAACACATTAGATTCTTATATCAAAACAATTGTAACTTTAAAAAGTTATTAATGAACCGTAAGCTTAAAAATGTAGACATATATGAATGAATACTAAAAAAGGATAAAAAAAACATAAAAGGACACAATATGACATTGAATAAAATAAATTCACAGATTAAAACCAGAAAAATTTTGACTTGCACATTTAACAACAATACCAATCGACATAAACCAATGATGATCGTTTAAGCCAAGCTAGCTCCATTGCAAAAGTTTGACAGACATATCGATGAGCTTGAAGAGAGGTAACGACTTCTAGTTTTTGTGTTGATTATTGAATCAAGTACAATAAAGACTGTTGTTTTTATTGAGTTTGTTGCAGAGAGAGCCAGTTACAGAGAGAAATTTGTTTTGGTACTTAGAAAAGATGATTATTAGGATTTTTTTTCCATTGCAAAAGCGAACATAGTTTAAGAGCTACCTTGTTATTGAGCACATTAAAGAATTCACAATCCTTGCCAAGTGCCACATGAGTACTCCTCCAATGAGACACCATTGGTTATTTGGGAAGAGAGAAATTTTCAAACTTTTCAAGATAGAGAGAATATTAGCAAACAGTTATGGGAGAAAGCATTCTTACTAGGAGTTGGATGGTTAGCAAACAGCACGATAGGCACAGCACTTCCCCTTGATGAACTAAGGAATCGGACTACCTTGACGTAAAGAGTTTTTAGACTTTTGCTTTAAAATCTTGGGTTTATGTGATAGTAAGAAGATCTGGTCCTCCCAAAACAAAATAAAATTAAAGAGCTTCTTCCAAAGAGTTTCACAAGAAAACGAGATTATTTTCATGGATGGCTGCATGAGAACCTCTACTAACAAAAAACCTTGCTTTTCTTTCCAATCCAAATGAATCAAAACCATAACAGTCCCAAATTAATTTGGGTCATCTAACTCTTCCATTGTGCTCGATTTAGTGCAGTTGATGGATATGACTCCTCACTGAAGAATTTGAAAATCTTATTATTCCCTTCAATTCAAATGAACAAAGCCATTGACATGACTCAAAAATTCCACAAAACTTTCCAAGGGCACAAACTATTCCAAGCTTCATTTTCGTCAAACTGTTAAAACAAAATATATTTAGCTTAGTACATAAAAAGAAATCGATATTGCAACTTCGCATGCGCGACAAGAGGGGTTCGATTTTGATTGTTGGGAAATAAGAGAATATTAGTTGGGTTTGCTAATCGAGGGCAAGGTTCGAAACTTCTACTTCGCCTATGATTTCGCTCAAGTAAAATTTGGAATTAATTTGGGGAAGTGTAATTCGAAATGGGGAATTTCGGTAAAACTTCGAAATTATACAACAACAACAACAACATAGCATCGGTCCCAAATTAATCAAATTCGGCTACATGGATCAAACTTTTCCATTGTGCTCGATTAAGTGCAATTGATGGTGAGCTTTCCAAACCATTCAAATCCCTCCTAATTAATGCATCTCATGTTAACTTTGGTCCCCCTACCTCGTCAAAATATAAATATAAATAATTTCATCTAAGTGCTAGAGAACATCCAAGTTTCGTCAAAATATATTAAAAAGTTTGCTTTCTACATACTTCATATATTTTCTATTTCTATACTTGAGCTTAAGTTTTTAAAATTTCAATTTTGACGAAATAGATCATTTTGGATATTTCCTTCTTCATTAGACACTACGTGAGAATTCATTTCTAATAATTGAGATTGAGTTGAGGCCTTGTTTCTCTTTCTTCTAACATGTTATCATTCTTTAGAGTATCTTCTAATAAAAATTCGAAGGAATTATATTTCACTTTTCTCACAAGTAAGAATTAAAACTTGGATATCCGTTTTCTCTAACTTCGATGGAAGTTTTATAGAATTTCATTTACACATAAATTCTAATTTTTAATGTAATGCTTCAAAATTTTATTAATTCGAAGAAGTTTGGAGAACTTTGGAGAATTTTCAAACTATGATTGAGGGAGAAGGAACTTCATTGGAGCATTACTTCCCATCTACCAAATACCAATTGAAATTTATATAAGGCAGACAAATGAAAAGCTTATACAACTTAGTTGTTGAGGTTCTCAACATAAATAACGTCCTCCACAGACCACACTTAACTTAATGCTTAACTAATGCAAACAAACACGTGAGATAGGAACACACACACAAGGCTTTTGCTCGCAAAAAAAAAAAAAAAAAAAAATAATCGATCCAAGAATTTGAACTTCCAAATTTCCAAGTCTTATGTCAAGGAATAGAAATAAAATGGTAATAACTTACATGAATATTGAAGTCATAGGGAGGTGAAGTTGGGAGAAGCTTCCTGAGCTCAAAAACCTGTACAAATCATAGAAGTAGGCAAATACAATCTCAGAGGAGAAAAATTAAATGACATAAATAATTGTTAAGCTGCATATAAGAAGTTGGAAAAATTATATAGTATGGAATGAAAAAGATCGATGTAGCATGTTGAAATTTAGGCCCCTGTGTTTTTACCAAATTACATGAAAATGAATAGCGAAAAGTTCGTGAATCTTCACCAAATTTTATCAATATTTGTCAAGTTTTTAAAAGTAATTTTTTTTAAAAAAATGTGTTTGATATTAAAAAAACCTAGATTTGATGTGTATAAACTATAATCTATACAGAGAAACCAAAAAAGTAGTTAGTAAAGCTAAAACAAACTTTATAGAAGATATATAAACGAAGTTGAGCAATAAAGATGGGAAAAATGTAACTATATGATTTTTTTGATAGCTGAAAGAAACGAGATCTAATTCAAGTAAAATGTATTAAGGATAAAGATTAAAATGTCTTAACATGGGAATATAAAATTAAGGGAATATTAAGAAGGAGAAGCTATTTTGGTGGTTTATTTAGCGACAACCAAGAAAATATCATGGGATAGTAAATGAAAACCCACGTCAGCAAAGAAATTTAAATTCCACGCGCAATATAAGGATCCCTAAAGTTAAAGAGGACTTAGAAAGATGAAAATGAGAAAAGAATGTGGTCCAGATGTTCCTATAGATGTTTGGAAATGCTTAGGAGAACATGCATTGACTTGGTTGACAACAATTTTAACAAATCTTATGTATTGAAAAAAAAAAAAAAAAAAGGTGTCAATGGATTGGAGAAGAAACACTCTTATACTGATTTTCAAGAACAAAAGAAACATTCAAACTTGCATAAATTATAGAGGAATTAAATTTAAACCTATGAGTCTTACCATGAAATGCTAGGAGAAAATAATTGACAATAGGTTGAGATGAAAACAATTTCATTGGAAAATCAATTTGGCTTCACGCTGCGAAGATGCATTGTGAGTTACGAAAAGTAGAAATCAAGATAATTGAGAAGTGAGATTAGGGGAAATAGAAGTTACTAAGGTAAAACAATTTTGATATCTAGAATCAACCATACCAAAGATGGTCAATATTGAACATGACATTACACATAAAAACTAAGGTCGATGGAAGAAGTGTAGTGCAACAGGTGTAATGTGATCGAAATATCCTTATTAAGCTAAGAGAAATTTTCTATAAGACCGCAATTAGGTCAGCTATACTTAGATGGAGTCGGCTATATGTATCACTTCAAGAAAACAAGTTCAACTTCAAAGAGAAATTTCCCACCGATTGCATAAAGTTGAATAAGTTTCAACCATACAAACGATTTGACAATAATGCGTTAAAAATTAATACAAGAATTCAAAGAACGTGGTAATCATACTAAACTCACCTCGCCTGGAGTCTCAAGAAGTGGTTGCATGTTTGTAGACCCAATAACAAACTCAGGGACATGATTCTGCAAACTAGAATACCTGATGAACAAAAAAAAAATCTTCTATCAAGAATTGCCAACGTCGAGCACTTAAACTTCATAATCTTGCTGACATAGCAAATCAATGGTTTTAAGATAAAAAACGGTTGTAAGATTTGAAAAAATGGAGAAGAAAAATGCATTTCATGCATGGTTTAACAATCAGGGAAGTTGCTCCTATGTGAGTGGGAGGCACAAATTGAAATGCAGAAATAATGCAGGAGTAAGGTTGTGCGCTCCATGATCCTTAAACTCCCAATAGCAAGAGTCATGGACTACAAACATAACTTTTATTTTTCAAAAACATAATAGAATTGCTATTTGTAATCCAGGAATAAATCTGAGCAAGTAGATCCTTCCCCAGACTCTGAAGATCAAGTTGTGGACTACGCAATTTTTTTCAAAAACATGTTGCTACCCTATAAATTTCCTTCTCAACTTCAATGGAATACATTCGTCATACAGTACATTACGTGAACTCTCCACTGAGTTAAGCTGCTTTGATCCTGTTGCAATCATATAACATTTCTTCTACTTTGATGATGAACTCAGATACCTAAATTTGAAACCCTTAAATATTTGTTGTATGTAAATCTTTAATCTCTCTACCATCATCTTCACTAACACCGAGTTACACTTAATGTACACAATCTCTGTCTTACTGACTATAATGCTTCTAAAACTCCAAAGCCGACTCTCATAACTGAGAACTTAGCATTAACTTCTGCTTTAGACTAACCAGTATCACATACCATGAAACATCATTCCATTATCTTTTTAGACAATTTCAACCATTACTAGTGCAAAGACATACAACCTTCAGACTGATCTGAGGCATGGACCAACTGGAATTAGGAAATTGCTAGTTCTCCTATCATTGATTTGACAATTAGTTATTTCATTGTATATGTTACCCGGACCCTTCACTCTAACCCAAAGTACCCATGTCGGACACTTGAAACGAGTCCGACACTTAAAAAGATACGAATACTTCATTTGTAGAGCTCTTTGTATAAAAAGATTCAAAACGTAAGAGAATAAAGAAAAAATTAACAAGAACTTTCTAGTGTAGAATAAGAAATGAAACAACAACAACAACAACAACAACAACAACAACAACATAGCCTCAGTCCCAAATTAATTGGGGTCGGCTACATGGATCAAACTTTTCCATTGTGTTCGATTAAGTGCAGAATCAGAAATGAAAAATGAGAAAAAAAAAGGAATATAAGCTATTACATATGTTATTACATATATATGAGCATATGTGCATCAAGTTTTAGACATTTTTTGCCGAGTCCCCTGTGTCCTTAAATTAGAGAATGGGTGAGTCCGACCTTTAGACACATACCCGCAGCCGACACTCGCACCCGAGTCCAGGTAACATACTAACACCTAACATGTCTCTTCATCTGTGACATTTTTCTACCAGCCTATCATGCCATGTTTAGATATTTTATCATATGCTTTTTTCTAGATCAAAGTTCATGCGTAGATCTTTTTTTTTGACACCATAAACCATCAGTTTTCCTAACAATTAAAATGCTTTCATAGCTGACCTTCCGAGCATAATCCAGAATTGATTAACAGTGCAATTTCAGCTCTCACTAGATTTTTAATCACCCTTTCCCATATTTTCATCACATAACTCATGAATTATATAGTTCATCCATGGGCTCTATCTAAGTTTTACAAGTAACAACAAGTTCATATATATTTTTTCTCCTTATCGTAGCAAAGCAAGACATAAACGCTGACATAATTTAAATCTACAATAACTTACCGCTTTCTTAGGTGCTTTTTGTTTTGGTGTGCATTCACAGCATATGGAAGTTTCCTCCGGTCTCTAGTCTTATGCCATAATCCTGTTTATCGAATCTACTTTTAAGGTGGCTTTTTTTCCCATTCCACCAACATGTTGCTTTATGGCCTCCCAAATATTGTCCAGGTACTTCTTTTGCAACATCCATTTGCACTAAGTCATCCTATCCTGCATTATAGCAAGTTCTTTGGATCACCATCCCAATTATTTTCCTCCACTAGTTTCTCTTAAAATATTCATAAGAAAATTTCACCTTTTAAACTCCACGATTAGGCTGAGGGTATATGACGGTAAATTACAAAACCTCCCTTGAGGTTTGTCAAACTATGCAGTTTAGTCCCTTAGTATACTTCATTATTCAAAGTGAAGATTTTGAAGATTTCAAATGCTAACTGCATTCTTTATGCTTACTAACCAACACTGAAATTTGCAAACTAACACCATTTTACTCTTACTTTAATTCAAGTTCATAAACTTTGTTTATGTCTAATACTTAATTCAGTACTTAAAAAATATAAATAATTTGCAAAGCTTGAAGAATTTTCATACCATGATCTATATGCATGCTTTGCCAGACATAATGCATAAACTAAAAATAATTTTAATTTGAGTGCTTCCTGTAAATCATAATATGCATATCACAAAGCAAGGCCTGCACTATACCCTTTCCCGGATTTATGAAGAACACGAAAAACACTTAATACAGAATAAGCAAACGTAACACGAGGAAAAAGTAGTTACCTTCTTTCAAACATGACAATAGTAGCTAGTGTATCACACTTCAGAGTATGCTCAAAATTAGGAGGCAAATATGCATATGAATCCACCTGAATTTAGAAAAATAAAAACAAACTCTCAAAAAATTGCTGATGCAAATAGATGAATCATACTTTTATAATGGTTTCTGTACAAGTGTATGATTAAAAATCAGAGGCATAGCTTACAAGTACAGTTAACAGTAAAAAGTAGTTGTGCATTGGAATTTCCATTGCCATCCAAATCCAAGAAAATCTCTTCGATGCCAAAAGCAGTGAACTAGGTCCAAATATCTTCCATTTATTCAATTATTTGCTTAATGTAAACAAAAGTCAAAAGTCTAGACTGTTATTTTTTCACTCATCATAACCATGATCAAGGGGTTGTCTTACATCAGGGAAATTCTATAATACTTTTCCCCATCTGGCTCTAGTTTATTTCCTTCTAGTCAAGTATATTACTTTATAACTTAAATACATCTATATATGTATGTATCTATCAGTATTAGACAGTCTAATGAGTCTGTGAGCTTCAACTCACTTCAACACCACTTAGACAATTGTTTCTGCTTCATGAAGTTGGTAGAGTTTCAAGAGTCTACTTCTTTGCCTATTTTGGATTTACAGGATTTGGAAAGCACACCATCAGGTGCATCAAATTGGGCAGAATGGAAGAGTTTGATCCATGTAGCCGACCCCAACCAACTTGGGATTGAGGCTTTGTTGTTCTAATTGTTTGGCCTCCTTTTTAAATATGATGGAATTTGTCTTTAGATATTTTATCTCCAGTCATCATCTGAATGTTGTTCCTAGTTCCTACCACCATACTTCATCAACTGTTGTTTGTTATGCCTTCAGCTTTTTATTCAATTGGTCTAAGTGTTGCCGAGAACTGTGGTTTTAGCATGAAAGTCACTCTCAGCGTGTGTACTCCATTTGGACCGTGCCAAAAATCATAAAAATTGAAGACTTTTTTTTTTTGGTGGAAAAGATTGAAGACTTTTAACATAATTGACAATTTTTTTTTTTAATGAGACTGTGATCTATAATTGATCAATCACTGATAGTTTCATCACCTAACAAGGCAGTAATTTCACAACTATCAGCCATATATAGTGATGATTTTGCAAATTAATTTCTTCTTCCACAATCAAGGAGTTGGCTAGTTAGGATTTGCTACTTAAGAGAATATAAACATCTTCCTATAGGTCAAAAGGGAATAACAATCCATTTCACATAATTGACAATCCTTAGAAAATGTTGAAGCATCTCTTTTCAGGTAATTATTAAAAATCCTTTAAAGTTTGGGAACAGAATGTGGTAGGAGCAGATATTGTCCACTTTGTAAATCATTTCGAAAAAGTATATTGTGTCTATTGTGTAACTCAATGCATCTATTCAGTCTTACGCATACTCAATTTAAAGCCTTTACGTTCTAGCATATTCCACCAAAGTTCGGATTTCTTATTCAACTCCATCTCTTGTTTGATTCACTAAAACAATATCATTTGCAAAGAACATACACCATGGTATATCTTGTTAAAAATGCCTACTTAGTTCATTCACAAAAGTAAAAGGTATGAGCTTGAGGCGGACCTTGATGTAGTCCTATTGTAATGGGAATATAGGCAAGAAATAAGAATAAATAATATATTCTATGACTTCTCAAAAAAATTCTTATAAAAAAACAATACATTCTATGAGGTGCACATCCATGGCCTATGTTACTTGACCACCCAAGTTACTAGTGTAATTTAATAAATGACATTGGATGAGAAGAGGATGGTTTAAGGTAAAGTGGGAAAAGAAAACTGTAGAGCCAAGCAACAGGTGTAAAATGTTATTACACATACAAAGAAGCAAAAGATAAATAATAGAGGTATATTAAAGCAAACTATTGCGATAAACTAAAGTTTAACCATGATTCCTCACAAATAATGCGTGCTCCTTTCCAGATGCATTTGTTAAAACAGCACTACCCTGAACGACAAATAAGAACCTGGAGATGTTCCATAAATAGACAAGACTAGATTACATTAAAGAGGGTGGATGACTACTATCACTACACACAACTTTTTTTAATTTGGAAGGAAAAAGGGGAAAGCGTTGTGCGTTTTCATACCTTTCAACATCTTGAGGCGGTGGCGCTGACCTCGAATGCCCTGCAATGGCAAAGTCAGAAGTTTAATGCAAGTATAATAAGTTGGCTTTTGAAAAACTGAAAGAAGAAAATTAGTTCGTCAACTGTAACATGATAAAGAAACCCTGTAAAGGACTTAGCAAGTTTGGTAACCACTAGGGAGCTAGAAGCATCGAAAATCAAGAGCATCCTTTTCGAGAAGCTAAGTTTACCTAATATAGTACATCCACACCTTGATAGGCTTCAATGGGTGAAGAAGTTCAGATTACTTAACAAGTCTCATTTCTTTTCTATTGGAAACTACCGAGACAAGGTGTTGCGGGATGTGGTTCCAGTGCAAGTCGAATGTCTCTTGTTAGGAAGTTTGTGGCAACAGGAGGAGAAATCCTTTTCAAGAAGGAAGAAACCATGTGTTGTTGCTCGAGGATCAAGGCTTTTTTGTGTACTTTGGAGGTCAGTTGTTCAAGCCAAGTTCAAGGAGAATCAACACCGCAGCTCTGTTAATCAAAAGCCACGAAGACCCAATGATTCCAGAGGGGAGCTAACTGAAGTGTTGCAGCTCTAGTGATCATGTTGCAACAAATTCCAAAAGTGTTGCTCCTGCAGTGTCGCAGCGCCGCCATTTTACATTTTTTTTTAATTCTTTTCTTTTAATTTTGATCGTAAGTCTAAGGCATCATTTATTATCATTGAATAAAGTAGCAAAGCTGAATTTTGAGTTAAAGACATATTTCTAGCGAGGAGAGTTTATCCTAGAACTTATCAGACCAGTGGGTTTGCAGCATTCTTCCATCAAACATATCGAACAGTTAGGTTTACATCAGATCATCTTTTTTATGTTACTAAGCACTCACTTGCTTGAGGCAATCATCCTACCTTCTTCATAAATCTAATTTCTGAAGTCTAGTCATGCATCCGCGTTGTTCAAATGAATAAGTCAAAGTGAAAAAAGAATATATCCACCAGTAATACAATAATATCCTAGCTTCCAATCATCATGAAACATCTGTTGCACCATTTAGTACGGAAGTGAAAAACCCTTTGAAAAAATGATGAAACTATCGAGTTACAGTCATGTGAATTGGAATATCAGAATATATTTAAAAGAACATTAGAAGGATTTCTAGCAAGCTTGTCATGGGACCCATCATAGGAAGACCATTGCTCAATATTTCTGCAGTTGCCATTCACTTTTACTTTTAATGGAGGCAAAGCACAAATAAGAAGTTAATAAAATACATATGCATTAGTTGGTTCAAAATAAATTATACTACTTAAAATTTAATAACAACTAATGAAAGGCATTTTCAAAAATGAAAGGCTTTTTCAAACAAGTTTTCACAACTAGTCTTTCTAAACCAGTAATAGGATAACACTAAAACCACATTTCCGGTGCATAAGAAGAAAAATGAATCATATCATGACATGCCCTGATACTGCTCATGGATTTCAAATAAAAACATGCCTTGCATCTTGGTGAGGTACATTGTGAAATGTGAGCCCATTGCAGGAGTAATTAGATATGCACCCAAAGCATTAATCCTGCCAAACCATTAAACATAATTAAAAAATTTCAAACCCAAGCCAATTTTTTAAATATCAATAGATTGGCCATACCAGTTAGGCAAAGGGCTGAATACATGACTTTCTGGAGTGACTATTGCGTGGTCTCTCCTATAAGCACTCCGCGTAAAACCAGGCAAATCTATCAAATGATTCAAATCAATTAAAGAGTTTCAGCTTATTATGTGAACAACTCGTACTAAAATCAACCTATGACAATTTCACCATCAAGTTTAAATACATGACTTGGACATGTCAAACTACCGCAATGCCACTTCAATAAACATAAAAAAGGTCTTTTTTCCCTTCTGGAAGGGAAGAAAATTTCATGGCAAGAAAACACAGAAGCTAGAGTAGGACTAAATCAAGAACAATAAGTTCTATTTGAAACTTTAAAATGCTACAGTTTCCATTTTCAAATACGTTACTTCACTTTATAGAAATCAAGGTTCTTGAAAAGATGATTATTACATCTTCTTTACTAAAGCCATACCTAAACAAAGATACCTACCACGTAACACTTACAAAAATAAAGCACTTGAATCAAATAACTAAAATTTCTTTTTCTACATTATACTATTTGCTTGAACTTAAATAAGACTCTGGTAAGTTAAACTGCACTTACTAGAAAATGACTTCTACACTGGACAAAGTACCACAAGCAACTATCAAATGCTAGCAAAATAGATGTGCAAAAAATCGTATTAGACAAAGCATGATGACCACCGATGAACCTCACTGACCAATGCGCCCTTCACTAACCTTGAAGATGATGTGGTGAAAGCGTGGGATTTGTAACTTTGTAATAAAGTGTTTCTGAGTCGGTAGAGACGTCGTGGGCAACAGGAGCCGAGCAAAATCCTTCGCCAGCCACACATTTTAAAATGCCTGACGAAGAAAACCCATCCAAATCCATCAACTTACGAAAAGTAGAGATCAAAATAAAATTTGAGAAGAAAAAAAAATAATAACTTTCACCGAGTAAGGCGAACACAACAACGACACAGTTTCTCTGCATTTTGGTTTGCTTTTCCATCCCTCTCATTTGCTTCACTGCAAAGCAAAGTGAAGTAAAGTTGAAGACTAAAGGAATACTAAGGGCATCTCCAACCTGACGCTATTTTAGCTTTGCACACTATTCTAGTGGATTGCGACAGTGCCGCTCTATATATGACACGACATTGAAATTAATTCTAGTGGACTGCAACAGTGCCACGCTATATATATGACGCCACACTGTATCAATTTCGCTAAACCGATTATCAACAAACATTTTCAAATGGAAATTAGGTCCATGTTTGACGCACGGCGCCGACTCCTACCTCAAGATCAATTACATCAACTTACTCGTCGCCGCAATTCTTTCTCACAGTACTACTTAGGCTCCTCTATTCATGCAAGGAACTAAGAGCATCTCCAATGGTAATGTGGATTGGATGTCAATTTGTGCTACCTAGGACTAAATAGACATTGGAGTGAAAAAAATTGGAGTGAAAAAAACTTCTCTAATGGAATATGAATTTTGAATGACTTGGATAGACATTGTCTATTTTGAATGTCACTTCTTGACATTCAAATTGGCATCCATGTTGGATAATAGGATTTTTTAAAATATTTAATTATTTTATTTACACTTTTATTTTCACATTTTAATTAATAAAATTACAAAAAGAAATGTCACCTCATCAATTGAGCCACAAATTCACATCTACCATTGGAGACCTATTTTGAAGTTCAATGTCAATTTGAGCCACGTGAAATGAAAATCCTCTTCACATTGAAAATCCACGCCCGCAATTCACATTTACCATTGCAGATGCTCTAATACTACTTCATTAGGGTTTAATCGGGAAGAACAACAAAGAAAACTCAAATTCGTCAGCATAATCAATATGATATGAGATGAAGTAAAATTGGGCAACGAAAACCTAAAATTTGGGGAAAAAGTTTAAACTTTTGGTCGATTTCCTGATCAAACAACGCATATTCTATCATCTTTGATTGATCTAAAACCCTAAAAAACCTGAATCGATGAAGCTAGGGTTTCGACACTAACCTGGCGACTCAGAGAGAGAAAACCACGAAGAGGAGGTTCAACGATTTCTGAGAAGAGAACGGCAACTACGTATAGCTCTCTCTGTTCCATTTGAGAGGATCTACCCAAATGGTTGGATACGCAGGATCATGCATCGAGATGTGTAGTAAGGAAAGCATTAGAATATACGTAATTGTTACAACCTTTGGTAAAACATTGATAATGTCTATTGGATCATGCATCAAAATTTGTGCATTGACATATGATCTGATGGATCCATCAAGTTATACTCAAATGTTCTAACAAAAGTACGTAACGCTAGAGCTTGTTGCCGTAACGCACTTCATCCACCGATTCGACTGGTGTCGTGGGATACACAGCTCTCGATTAATGTCCAAAGTGAGTTATCGAATATTTTATTTCTTCGAAGATATCCTTTAAATTTGAAACAATACAAAAAAGATTAGCATGACTCATAGGCGAGAGTGCATGATATGCATCAACGGAGAAAAATGATAAATAACACACTTTGTTTTTAGTCATTTATGACTCTTTATTGTCTCTCAAAGCGTAGGCCCCCACATTTGCAAAACATCATAAATGGCAAAAAAAATTAGTGTGCAAAGTGTGTTATTTTATCATTTTCCAAAATAATAAGGACAACATACAATAGAATTATACAAATCTATGTGAAGTACATTAGACGAAATGAAATTACAACCTCATGGGTCGAGATTAATTTTTTATTTTTTTTTTTATTTTTTGATCTAATGCGATTGGTTGAATTTTAAAGAGCAATTGTATGTATAGAATGTGACTTTGGAAATTATGGTTAGTTTCTCTTATTGTCACCCAACATTATGAATTATAATATTTTAGTCACAAAAGTTTCTTTGTAACACAAAAGTCATAAAACCTTTTAAAAATCTTGCAATCTATGTTACAAAAACTCTTTTTCGGTCAATTTTTCGGCTAATGTGTCAACGTGGCGCTACATAGCAATTAAAGTAAAAAGATGACTCTAAATAGAGTAACTTTTTCAATTTTGTAAAACAATTTCAGAAATCCTTAATCCAAAAGACTGCAATACTTATGTTTATGTTCAAAAAACTTTCATTTTTTTTTAAAATATAATGATATAACCTTGAACTAATTATATCTAGCTTTTTGAGCTTTTTTTCATTTGTTGTTTTATGGGTTATAATGAACTCATGTTAGCTAACTCTCTTGTAGTTCTTTAAGCCTTTTCTTTGGTGTGGATACTTTCACTTTGATGTTTTGAAATTATATGATATTGATGCAACTCTTAATTGATCCTTTTGTTTATTGATACATGTTTGCATTGCATTGCAATTTTTGTTTTTCTTTTTTTTTGAAATATTGTAAGTGATGTATTGCTTTGAATTAATTTGCTGTCTTTATGGAAAAGAAAATAATGTTTAGAATGATGTAGAGATCATGAGTTCAACACCAAAGCAAAAACTTCATCTTTTTTTTTTTTTCAAGTACATAATTTTATTTTATTTTTTTGCGGTGAATCATGTTTCGTGATTGTGAGGATTGAGATTGTGAAATAAAAAAAAATTTGTCCAATTTGGAGAGGGTCTTTTTGACCTTTAATTGCCATGTGGCGCAACGTTATTGCCACATTGACACATTCGCCGAAAAATTGATCGAAAGTTGTCATGGACCTATCATCGTCCCCGATCCTAAGTCGATGATACCCCGATCGTAGGTCTATCTTGGAAAAAAATGTGCTCCTCTCAGCTAATCAAATAAATCATCAATCCTCGGGAGTGGATATTTGTTCCTAATGGTAACTTTGATCAACTATCTCGTAGTCGATACAAAGTCTCAAAGTATCATCCTTCTTCTTCACAAAAGGACGGGTGCTCCCATGGCGACATAGAAGGTGTGATGACTCCCTTATGTCCCAAATCCCTGAAGTTTCGAGTCTTCAACTCCTCTAACTCTCGTGGTGTCATATGGTGTGGTGGTATGGAAATCAGTTTAGTGCCTTGTATCAACCCAATAATAAAATCAACCTCTCGCGGCGGCGAGAAACCAAGTAAACTCTTCGAAATACATCGGGAAACTCTCTAACAACCGGTATATCCTCCACTAGGTGTGACGGCCCCAATTTTCTCATAAAATTGGGCTCCGCCCGCCTAAGCTCACGTGGACCCCGAGCCGGCCTCGCAAGGTCAACGAGAGCCTAGTCACCTTCCAATCCATCATTATCAAGACATTCAACGATTTACGGTTGAGTTATTAATATGTTTCAAGATTTAAACTTTAGCGCTAAGCAATTACTATGAATAAAATAACTCAACCATAATTTCAAGAAGTTAGGCAATATATATATATATATTTCTCTTTCCTTTTTCACTTCAAATCAAAGTTTCCTCATGATTCGTGCAACGCGAATCTCGATGCAACCTCAACAACCGAGCAACGCGCATCTCGAGGCACCAATTCGCTTCATTTCAAAATCTCGAAAATCGCGCTACACGCATAATGAGGCATATCCAATGTACATTTTAACACCACATAAAGCCACTATTTCGGTCCCACGTCGGCACGCGACTCGAGGCGCGTCCTTGTTCGTGTTTCGACTCAACGAATTTCCTCGCATAATTAGCATTTTCATCTCAAATTGGATTCGGACATACGTATTTCGACGAGTGGGTCCCACAAACGACCTTGACTTGACATGTGGCACAAGTCAAATTTTCGGGTCGTTACACCAGGTCCCCGACTTTCGATACAAAGTGTATAGTGAAATCAATGCATCCATCTCCTCACTAGTCGCAGTCGACCTCTCGTACCTACTATCCATTGAATCGCCTTTATAGGTGAATGTCGACGCCCTAGCTCAAATATCACTGTCTTCGAAACAGTTGATATGAGCGTGGTATGTTGCTAACCGTCAATCCTTAAAATCGCGTCGAACTCTAAAAACTCGAGGACTCTAAAATCAACAAGTAACTCTACCACATCTATATCGACCGGACATCCCTCAATAAAACTATTAGGGTAAACCCTATCCCCACTACTACGGTACTCAAAATCAAATGTATGTTAAGTCTAACAGTGTGTCAACCCCAGGATGTCTACCATGCAACCAACAATGAAAGATACGGTAGATCTAAAATCAAATAATGCATATAGATCTCTATCGAAAATGGAAATTGTACCGTCAATGAGACCTCGTGTGGCGACGACTTGCGTCCGTGGCCGGGCTACCATATGAACCTTCTCTCAAGCTCGCTGCATACACAGGCTATCGCTGTTGGATGCGGGCACTCTCTCAAAATGTGTCCGACTCCGTCCACATCTATAGCATGTAATTTGTCTACACCGACCATGTGTCTGATATCGACCATCTCTTTGCGATCGTCCCCGTCCTTGTCTAGTATCTCAGGCTCGGCCTCTGCCACCTTGCCGATGTCGTGGAGCCTGTGGCATGGGAAAGGCAGAACAGGCGGGAGCTAGCAATTTGGATTGATGAGAGGTGGCGAGGAAGTCCGCCTACGGTGTTATGTCTTTGGAGCAATGTATGATACATGAGGCACGGCCAAATGGGTAATGAGTGGCTATCCCCGATCCCCGAGAACTTCTATTCCATCCCTTTTGCTCCCTTACCCCTATGTCTCTTCTTCTCATATTCCATGGACTACTCTACCGATAAAACTGGACCTGGTGCTCTCACATCGCCGACTACGCCCAAATAGTATGTCTCATGTGATAAGGCTCGCTCGTAGATCTCGGTGAGTGTCCTAGTGTTCTGTACCGACTACATGATAACTAATGTCTAGCCTAAGTCCATCACCGAAGTGGTACACATCCCCAGTCATCTCTCACCAAGTCTCCGACAAACAGTCTCGATAATCATATCTATCCATGTACCGCATCACGGGTTCCTCTCGCTCCCCTGTCTCAATTCCATTAATTCTCTTCTCAACCTCTTCATTACATCAAGGAGGAAAGTATTGCTTGATAAAACTTCGCTTGAAAGCATCACATGTCTCAAACTCTCCATGAGTAGCTATTGTCATACGCCACCAAACATCGGCGTCTCTCTTTAGAGTATACGATGAGATCTCTCGCCCAAAGTCTATCCTCGATCTTCGTATCCTATGAAGCTTCTCCTAAGAAAAAATCCATTTCTCAATCTTTTGAAAATCCCTTACTCCATCGAAAGAGGTGGCTTGAGTATGATGAAGTCCTTCACAAGCCGAACTTCAATTGATGTGCTAAAGGATGTGTTCGTGGGAGACGATACTACCTCACTGTCTCCACTTCATACGGGTGCGGTCACGCCAGAATAGTTTGCACTATCGTATTTGCTAAATTTGTAGTAGGAAGTGCTAGCGCTGTAAAGTCGGTGTAGTAGTCGTATGAGTCGATGTCGATGTCGGTGGAGCAAAACGGCAATCATCGAGGTGATGAAATCGGTCAATCGCTGGCCCGAGTCATGTCACTAGGTCGGACGACCTTTGTAAATCCTTCGTAATAGTAGAAGGCTAACCGACACTAGTCTCTACATCTCCTCCCCCCTCACGTATCGCCATCGGGGGTCGCAAATGGATAGCGAACGCGAATCACCTGCTACGTGATATAAGGCATAAATATATATATATATATATATATATATATATATATATACATATAGAAATTAACAAGTACATATAAGAAATCTCCATCTCACTTTCACTCACTTGCCAACTAATGATTTATAGGCAAAGGTCATATGGTTTCCATAACTAAGTTTGTGTTTTATTCGTGTTTATGTTTTACCTATCAAGAAAAATCTTGATGCTCGATACCAACCTGTGACGGCCCATTCTTTTAAACAAAGGCACCGCCCGGCCTAATCTCGTAATCAAGCCTTAATCATAACCATGTAAGACTTAATTACGTCTTAATCAGCCTTTCGTCCCTATATTCTTCGATACACGTGTTTAGATATTATTAGGTTTCGAGTTAATTAAGACTTTTTATCATTTTAATATTATCACGTAGTTTAAAGGTTATGCGGAAGCTCTTATTATTCAAAAATCATAAGCGTGGAAAATCGGGAAAAACAACATCACATGCATGTATATATCATAAAGATAATAACACAGTATGATATATGAGTCTCAAAACGGGGAACTATACGCTCAACCCAATATACAACCCAAAATGTACAGTAAAGATATAAACATAATAATACAGCAAAAGTCGAGTCATACAAAATGAGATAGGAGAGTCGCCGAAATGCTCAAGGAAAGTCGCTGATCTTCTCCTTCCCCTACATTGTTGTGCTCGACGGACCTACACCCACCATCATAAGCTAGACGGTGAGTATATTGATATTTAATAATAAATCGGAGAATTATATGCCACATTTCCAAAATATAAGAAATGTATTTAAAAGCATAAAGTAGCGAAAGAGTTGTTGAATCAAGTAATGCAAGTAAATACCACAGTTAAAAATGTATAGATCGACTTCTGAGCTAACTCGAGAACTATCACCTAACCTTTTTCACTACTATATGGAGCCGCGTTCAACATATTCCATACAAATAGCGGAGCCGCACTCTACGCATATAAATCATCTATCTCATTCTTACCGATCACCCCGAGTCTCATACCTCGTATGCCACGCAAGTGTAATGGTGAGTGCCGGAACCCCGGTAGACCCATGTCCCCGTGAACCGCGCATCTTTTGTGCAATGGATACTAGATGATCCATACTTTAGTTTTCAAAGATCAATAGTTCAAAGTCTCTAGGATTTCAAAACTAGTTAAGCTACAAAGCCCAAGGAAATAAGATACAAATCTAATACATTCCAACTTATCCCAATAACATGATTTGGATCAATTATCTATCAAGAATATCATCAAGAGTAGAAATTGGAATCAATGAAACATTTCACAAGGCATCATGTCAACAATATTCAAACACGAATAGAAACAAGAACAACATGATGTGAGATTACGAGTAGCAATGTCTACAACTAGACTATAAAATGATAAGAGTCAATGAAATGAAATATAGAATTCTCACTAAAATGGCAATTCGTGTCGAGAGAGTCGTAAACGTGTCGTGTCATAAACGAGTCACGACCCAATTATCCTAAACACTTACGGACACGACACGTTTATTAAACGAGTCACTATTTGCAAACACGACGCACGACACGTTTAATAAACAGTAACTCAGTATATGACACGTTTATTAAAGATGTCATGTTTAACCCGTTTAACGCGACTCGTTTATGTACATGTTTATCAACCTGTTAAACATGCTACTAGATTAATGATATCTCACTACAAAATCAATACAAACAACATAAAATATAAACCAACCTACCAAGTTATATCAATGTTATCACATAGAAATGGACAAAATCTAAGTTTAACAAGGAAAAATACAAGTTCTCAAATAGTCAAGTTCAAGTTTAATAACTCAACTACAAGGTTATACGAAGTTAACATAGAAATAAGAGATATATTCAAGTTTAATGAGCAAAAAAGTTGTATTTATATGAGTGATTAATTATATGTAAATTATAAGTTATATATGTATATAATTAAGCGAGTCATAAACGAGTCACACAGTTAACATGTTAATGACTCGTTTATTAACCGTGTATAAACAAAGTTAACTCTGTTTATGACCCAGCACTCCACTTATGCCAAACCCACGACATGTTTATGACGTGTCGTGTCGTGTCGTGTTAAACGTTTCATGACCCAAATTGCCACCCTAATTCTCACGGCTTTACTTACAAGTCACGTTATCCTAGCCTATCCGGCCTCCCGACACTCCAAAACGCGTTCCCGAACTCCCGAGATATCCCCATAGTTCTCTCGGAGTTGTTTGATAGGTTTTAGAGTGGGTTTGAACCTCTACTTAGAGTTTTAAAACCATTTATAGTGTTTAAGCCATTTTTGAAATTGCTGATTTTTGTAATGTCGGGGCAATTAGCGCTAATTTCTAACTTAGCGCGCTAATAAGCCATATATAGCACGCTAATTAATATTAGCGTGCTAGATTTCTTACCTAGCGCGCTACATGTAGCAAAACCTGTAATTCTGCAATCGAATTGAGTTTTCTCTACACGAGCCATGTTGATGCCTTGGAAACCTCATACACATTACTAGAGTTCCCTAACATCAACCACAACACAAAACAACAACCCATACAAACCTAATTCATGAATTCATTGAATTGACCAAGCTATGTTAATGAAGTGGTGAAGTTACCTAACTTGATGAACTTGATCTTCTTCTTCACCAAACCTTCAACAAGCATCTCTCCTCTACCAAGATCACCTCAAAGACACCCTATCTTCCTTGACAAATCAATGAAATGAGAAGAAACTTAGTTGCTAAGTTTGATTTGTGATCTTTTTATAGGAATGGATATGGTTGAACCATAATCACACATCCATTTCCACATACGTATCTCAAGACTCAACTAGTGGACCACCTTCACACACTTATCCCACAAGTCAAGCTTAAGTGACACCAATAGTTGACTCCTTTAGCCTTTAGATTGGTCAATACGTGTCTCGATGCACATCATGTGGTTATTTGATTTATTTCACTAACTTAGGCTAATTAAATTTGATATCAAACATGACCACATTAAAGCTACCATAAAACCATAGTTAACTCACATTAAACTTACCCCATAAATCTCTACTTTGGCCTTACGTCGACACACAACTCGAGGTACGTCTTTGCTCGCTCTCTCGGTACCTATATACCAAGTATAAATGACTTAATAGTCTACACATATACAATACACTAGGCATGCATCACGACAAATATAAAATATGCATCGGTCAATGAACATATCACGGTGTGGGTCCCACAAGTATGGGTCGATGATCCTATTTGAGGAATTAAATACAATTAAAAATTTTGGGCGGTTACATAATAATACACTTTGACCCTCTAAAATAATTGCATCCGGGCCAAACAATTTTCATATTTGATCTGCTAACATAGACCTTGTCGAGCCACTTAATTTATTTAATTAAAGTACAGAATTGATTTTGTTAAAAAAAATACACAATTTGTTTTTTGATAGGAAGAGAAAAGTACACAATTGATTTCATCAAACAATCATGAAGGACATGCATGAAACTATATATTATACAATTAATATGTTGTCCATATAGAAATAATATTGGTCTTCATATATAATTGATTTCCGCGTTGGACACCTAATTAAGTAAAACCATGCCCCTTGAAAAAAAATAAAAATAAAACCATGACACGTAGAGGCGGAACCAACCTCGAATTTGGGGTATAGCACTTAGGGAACAATGTATTTTTCCCTACTACATTGGTAAGAGGTTTTTCGACTTTGTTTATAAAAAATACATTGTTTCTTGCCATTGTAATTACCACAATTTTTTACAATTGGACTATAATAAATAAAGTTTTATTCCTTTAAAAAAACATTTGACAATAATGAATTTAAAAGAGGGAATGCTAAAGTAACTTGAAATGGGTACCCTAGATTGTTGGTATCCCTTAAACATACATCGATTAAATTTGTGTGTGCACAAGTAACGATATACAAATTAACGAATACCAACAATTAGGAATGTATTTTGAGTGTTCAAAACAGGCACCCGATCATTTCCTATTAAAAATAATGATAAACATATATATGCTTGATTTTAATTTGTTGCATAGTGTGTTTTTTTTCTTGTAAGTATATCGATCGTGCATGTTATTTATTTCTTCCACAACTTTATTCCACCCATAATAGTTTGTTTTGAGGATTGCTTTGTAGAGAACGAATCAAAACAAGACAGCATAGTGTGTATCCTTCAAGTCTCTAAAAAGAGAAGCATAATCTTTGGTTTTAATTAAAAATAATGAGTAGTACTACAACTTTACCTTAAGTGCATGCCCAACTCCATCAAATGATTCAAATCTATACCTACAGCTTCATTTGTGCTTAATTAATGCACTTTGTAAAATCTAAAAGTACATAGTGGTTGGTGACACGTGGTAAGCAACTTTTAATGGCGTTCCAACTACAAATTAATTGTGTCCCTTCCATTGTTCCGTACTCTGAGTTTCAGAGTCTTGTGCACATGTGACAAATTTAGATGCCCCATATATTATCACCATATCAATGGAGTACCTCACCAGTTTTTTTTTTTTTCTTTTTTTTTTGATTCTTTCAGTATTTAGGAGAGCTTGATACTATTTTAACGAGGCCCTGATGCAATTAATTTAAGCGTACTTCAATGACTCGGACAATTTCTATACATCGCTTGCCTATGAGATTAATAATTAACACTTTAAGTTGATCTATATAGTTCATTCATATTAAGGCTTTGGACACTTTTGTATTAACAAGCGTAGCTCCTTTGAAAAAAAAAAAAAAAAAAAAAAAAAAACATATAAGCTCATGTGAGTGACATGTACGGAGGTTTAACTTTTCCCTTAACATTATTAGGTTTTGTGGTTAATTAAGTGTCATTATACGTACGTTGCTGCGTGTACGTAGTTGAGTTATTTTAGCAATAGTTGTTTATGGGAGAAATTTTTGAAGAAATTTCAGTGTGAGTCGCGATGTTGTAACACTTAAAAAAAAAATTATGATAAAAAATCAGAAAGAAAAAATAAGCTAAAAGCCTAAAAGGCATATATTGCTAGTTCGCCAATAGAAGTTAGAGTACGACACACTCACAGAGAAACAATAAAGCTACAAAAAGGATAGCGAGTTATGAAAGATGTTTTGTATTGAACGCACATTGTGTTCATCAAAAGACAATACGAGAATGACAACAATAATTAATGTCACACCGTAAGCACACATTGGCTCACAAAAGCCTTTCACGCAACTTCGACTCGCGTGTTATACATCGGGATCTATATATGTATGTTTGCATTCCGAGGCGCCATGGATATCTCTTATGAGCCAATGTGCTTGGTAGCGGTGTGACATGTTGTCATTTTAGCATTTTTCTTCATCAAATAGGTATACCGATCGATTATTATATGGAAAATACTATAATAACAACAATAACTTCACACCACAACACATTGGCTCACAAGAATAGTTCATACGGCCTCGACCCGCATGTTATGCACCAAGATCTGTTTATGCCCCTCATCTCGAGAATTACATAGACGTGAGTCAATGTATCTTTTGGTGTGACATATTATTGTCATTCTAAAACTTCTCTTATTATAGATATGTAACTGGTCACGTTCCCGTAACTTTGTTTATGCAATAGTAGGATTCTAGTCATTTTTTTCGACAATGATATTTTGACATACTTTGGATACATAATGGTCCACATTTCATTGGGATTTGTGTCGCATGCATCCCAATAAAATTTGGATCATTGTGTATCTAATGTATGTACTCAAAGTATGTCAAAATATTATTTTTGTTGTGGAGTATGGATGACCATGCATGTACACCAACATATTGTGCAGTCATGTAACTTGTATTTCTCACTTAATAGTACCTCCACTTGTCTATGTATTGTCATGTTACTTGTAATCATTTCCAATGTACAACAACTCTTCCATGTATTGTCAAATTACTTGTAATGTGTTGTATGACATTGAGTGTATGTGTTACTTGTACACATTGTATAAAATACATTTATCATCATCACCAAATGACCTATATAAAGGGTGCTAACCTCGTTGTAAAAACACACCAAGTTGAATGAAAACATCTCATTCAAATTATCTAATTTCTTTTCTTCTCTTTTGTAGTAGTAGTTTGTAGTAGTAAAAATTTTTAGTCTTCTATTTTCATTCTCTAGTTCTTAGCAAGTTCTAACTCAATTTACAACAATTTTTTTTTTTATCAAAAGTAAAAAATAAAAATTCAGAATTGGAGCCTTGGAGGGAGTAACTTCGAAATCACAATTCACAGCACTCATTTACAGTGATGGGAACCAGCTGTCTTCACTCTTTCGCCACTACATTCCAAAAGTTTGATTGTTGACTCTCCTAAAACATCCATCATTCTATAGAGAGAGAGAAAGTAGAGAGAGAATTTGTGGGTATTTGTGCTCTCCACTGTTCATAGTGCTCTTGATTGAATCACCCACCCCACACGCAGAGCGCCGCTAAGGGCACCCCACCAATTCATGAAGGCACCCAGTTAATGTGGGCACTAACCAATTTACCTGGGGCACCAAAAAATTAGACCCGAAATACCCAAAATACCCCTCCTGCAATCTCGAATCTGGGTGCCCAGTTAATGTTACAGAGGCACCCCACCACCCCACCACCGTCCTCTTGCTTGGCTTTCCTCATTTCTCGTCAACGAACCACCTAGCAATCCCGAATCTAAGTTGTCTTCGTTCCTCTCTGTCTCTCTCCTCTGTTGTAGGACGTTTTTCGAGTTTGAAGACTCTGAGTTTTGGTCGATTTCGTCACCAAATTAGGGCTCGGTTCAAGTTTTTCGTTCACACATCGATAGTGCTGAAATCGATCGTTTGAAGGCACGTTGATAGTCTAATTAAGTTGCATTTGGTAGAGTAGTTGTTATGTTTGTGTGGCGGTGCATTCAATGGTGCTTTATTGGAAAGTCGTGGTTCTCGGCCACACAGGCCAGAAATTTTGTTTACGGTCTCGGCCAAGCATGGCCGAGACTTAGGGGAAATTTTGTTCTGTCGGTGATGTACAACCGAGAGTGTAAGATAGATCTCGGTTGTCCATGACCGAGACTTTTATTGTCGTCTCGGTCACCACATCACGAGAGTAAGTCGAAGTGTATAGTTTATGTCCTGTCGGTGATGTACAACCGAGAACGTAACATTTCTCTCGGTTGTCCATTACCAAAACTTTTATTCCTTTCTCGGTGGATGTTGACCGAGACGTTTGCATAACTCTCGGTCCTGCGAGGCCGAATCAATCGCGTCCGTGAAAAAACGTTAAAAAATTTGAGAAACCCTATGTTGACAAACAAAATCATCAATTTCACAGCTTTTGATCTAAAAAACAGTTCCTTCAAAGCTTCATATGGTTGTCAAACATTGTAATCCACGGTGGCTTTAGGTTTCACTTGTGATCCAAGGTGGTGGGGTGCCCAGATTTTGCATTGAAAATGATTTGTAGGGTTTGAGTGAGTATATATGAAGGGGCAAAATAGACATTTACATTTTAGATGGGAAAATGAGAAAAAATCTGGGTGCCTTCATGAATTGGTGGGGTGCCCATAGCGGGCCTCCACACGCAAAATGTCAGCAAAAGTTTCAGCAAAAAATGTCAAACAATACAGACAGAAAATTAACGCCCAAAAATATGAATAAGGTAAGGACCCACGTGGGCCGAGAAATTTTATTCCCACGGAAATTCGCTTCAATGGGGCGGAGATTTCTCGTCAACTAGCCCACACGGAGTCGAAAACGGATGCAATTTAATCTTCATCATTGGGAGCGGGGCGGGGTGGTATTACTGCTCCCCGCTATGAGGAGATCTTGAATATTTCATGTGGAAATTACATCAAAATCATTAAAATCTTATATATTTTTTTTGTATGATGAATGTTTCACGTAAAGTTTGAAAATCAATTTACAATTGCGAAGGAAAAACATTTAATAATTTAAATTTCAGATTTATAATATATTTAATCTCTTTTTTTATATATTTATGTAAAAAAATGATAGGAGCGAGGAATCCCCGTGGGGGTGAGGATCCCTACCCAGTGAAAAATGAAGGTCTAAATTCTTTAAGTGGAAAATTTCAAACGATGAATATCTTCCCCGCCATAAATGAGTGTGAAGATGAAGACTACATCCCCGCCCCAAACTTGCCCCACCATAGTCCCTCAAATAAGCCCTGATCACTTTCTCTCTCTAGACTTGTGGAAAAAAAAAATCAGAAGGAATATGTATTGGTGCGGTGGGCCCACCATATGATATGATGTGTTGTGCTTGCCTGCTTAAAGTGCTTCATGCATTGGAGCATGTGTGACATTTAAAGGGTTGTTTGCCTTTGCTTTGCATGCTATATATTTTTATGTGACACCACTATTCAGCTACAACAACAACAACACTATCTAGCTCAGCCCTTTTAGCATCCATTATCAATCTTTCTTAATATCTTCATATCTGCTTCTTTTGGGGAGCTAATTGAGCAACACAATCACAAAGAGAAACTATGAAGCAAAGCTCTCTCTTTCATGGGATTCTTCTATTCTTCCTTCTCTCTATGTGCCTAATAATCACTTCAGCAACTCGACCTTTAAGTTCAAAACAAGGTCAGTTTTCTATTTATTATATGTTGTCATTTTTCGGCTATAAATAAATGAAGTCTCGTTACTATTAAAAAAATTATTATATGCTGTTATGCGATATATATTGATTTCTTACCAATCATGTGGTTCATAATGGAGTTATGGGTGTAAGGGGTTGGGGTTTCGATTCCCGCCGTGAGCGAGTTTCTCTTATAAAAAAAATATGTATTAATTTTTATCATTTTATTGTGATTTTTCAGGTGAAGAGAAGGTGATTGATTTGGGTCGCTTAGTTCCCTCCTTGGAAGAGATGGAAGTAATGGATCAAGAATTCTTTAGTAGTGTAAGATCATTTCCTCAATTTTCTTCTATTTGAACCAACTAGATGACTCACTTGTTTGATATATGATTACGTGGGTGAAAAGTCGGGAGTTCAAGCCTCATTGTGGACAAGTTATTGTTTCTTTAATTCTTGTCAAAAAAATTTCCTTTTATTCGAAAAAAAAAATCATCATATGTTAGATATGTCATCAGTTTTATTATACATATATATACTGATTTTTATTTGAATAATTTTATTTTTGTTTGACAGTTGATGGGTGAGGAGCATTGTGAAAATGGAGATGAAGAGTGCTTGAAAAGGAGAATGACTGCAGAGGCTCACTTGGACTACATATATACTTCGCATCAGATTCGTCACCCGTAGATATTGATTTCTACAAGTTAATTATGAAGTGATTAGTATTTATATATATGTAACTGGTTATGCTTCTGCATTTAGGTACCCAAAAATCTTTTAAATTAAGGGTGCAATAATCATATGAGATTATATTATATGTACCCAATAACTAGTCTATGGCACACTTAGATATATACCTCTTTATATAATTGTTTTGAATATTGTATAATTGCATGCGCCCAATGGAATTGGTGCTATAGTTGTTGAGATGGACCAAGTAATGACCAAAACATCAATGATATTATATTGTGGAGCTGACTCCAAATATGTTGAATTCTCTCCGGCTATAGAATTGAGGCGCGCTATAAATTCCGATGAGAAGTCTTTGTCTAGACCCGAATTTGTAATTTGTTAAAACATTGTCTAAATCATTTTTATTTTGAGCCGGACAAAGACAAAATCGAGTCAACGAGTTCAAACTTTAAATTGCCAACCTTACCCCCACCCAACTCTCTTCCTCAATCACGAAAACAACCTTGGCCACGCTCATCTTTCTATCACGTCTTTTTATTTATTTATTTAAACCACTCAATATATGGACTATCCAATTATTTCGAATTCACTCCGAGTCGCACACCGCATAAGTTAGGAAAGCTCCCAACGTTGATGTTTTTATTTCCATAACTCAAACTCGAGTCACTACTCACTAGTTAAAAAAACAACACACTTTCAATTGTACGAATCAACCGTTGATGCCATACTCTCTCTTCCCCTATCACATTAATTGCCTTTCTTGGTACATGCTCAAACTTATCTTATACGATTCTGTATTACTTTCTCTCGAGTTGATTATGCTCCAATTCATTTCATACTTTTCTAGTTTCTTATCACATAACATTCCCATCACTTATGCTTCCCTTACAGTATTGCAAAATTGGCGAAAACATTCAAAAAACTTCTTAAAAAAATCACAAAATAATCCTTAACATTGACTACTAAACACAAACAGACCTTTCAACACCGTTGCAATTTTTGTCCAATACCTTAATTATACATGACTATTATCGACCCAATGTGCCGCCCCATGCCACAATCCCTACACCAACAAATTCCATCACTACTCGTAAAGATCAAATCACAAGTTATTTTTGTATCAAAAAAGTAATCAAACTCGTCGCCCCTCGCCTTGATCGCCCCTCGCCTTGATCGAAACCGAAGACAAAAATCAACCAAAATTATGGAGGTTTACCACTGTCTGGTTAGTAGTAGTGATACAATGCCTGTTTCTTTAGGGGGCTATATATGATGATGTTTTGGGGAGCTTGTAGTAAAGCTGTTTAAAGCTGGGAGAGGTTGGCAACATCAAATGGTGCAAAAATTGTACAACCAAACCACTAAGCAGGGCAAAAACAACATATGAGATCAGCGCATGAAGAATACAAACCAATAGCGAGCGCAGGGCCGAAGCTTTAAACCTGTCTGCGGATTTGCTCTTCGCTTTCAGTGAGAAGAATGGGCGCGCCACACTGTCTCCTGCGAGCAACAACCCCTTCCGGAGTATTGGCCCCGAGTATTGGCCGGAGCACCACCCTCCTTTATCAAATTGTGATAACTTTACAACCAGTATGTCTTTCTGTTAAGTATCATCCCTCTCCATGACCTGTCGAAGAAATTGGAATTTGCTGTTCTTATAGGAAAATCTATCACGACATTTCTATTCAGCACTCCAAAAACATTAAATAAAAAGAAACAATGGCGACGATAACAACAAAATAAATATTGCATAGCAAAATATTTCGTAAAGAGTCTCCCCAATCTGAGATTGATTCAATGACACTCAGGGCCAATACTCGGGAAAGGGTCGCTGCTAAAATAAATAAAATTGACAAGAATCAAAAGAGAAATACCTGTTCAGTTTTCTTTGCAAGGCCCAGATCAATGGCTGAGCTTGGTGTTACACATTTAGCATGCACAATAGGACCCTGCCTGGCGCCTCCATCCATAGAACCAGCCTCGTCGACCGGAATTGACAAGTACATCGCTCCTATGAACATCCATTCATCCTTTTCATGACTGTAAAAGTCCTCAAAAAGCTCCCCACATAATATGCATACAGATTGGGTCTCATCTGCAGGAACCATAGGTTCGCTAGCTTCTTCGTTTGCTGAAACTGCGGCACTTGTGCATCCTGCACTCCCAGTGATCCAGAAATCTAAACTTGGATACCACCTCCTAGACATAGCATTTAAGCTGCTCGGTTCCTGGTTTTTCAAAGTATGCCACTCGAAGTGCTGATCTAGTTGCTCTTGAAGTTTGAGTCTAAGGCCACAGATGTTGCATTGGAAAGGAAGATCATCAAACAGACCGCTGATTACAACCGGATGGAATTCCCGAATGACGTCAGGCTTAAATGCAATACCTACCAGGGCCTCCTTTTCACTGGCTGTGGCTTGAGACCCAGCATTGATACCCTTAGCGGCAGATTCCCTGACAAGAGGTTCTTTTCCGGATGATTTTGCAACGGCGGTAGGAGGAGCAGGAGATGAGGATACTGGCATTGAGCCACTTGTGGTAGCACTGGAAATCTGGTTCTGAGGTAGGCTAGGGATCTGAGGAGTAGCAACTGCTGGAGATTCCTTTTTAGGCTTAGATATCAAGCCCTTTGCAACCAATGAACTCAGAAGGCTTGACAGTGGATTTGACTCAGAAGTTGAGCCCCCGGACTGAGTTGAAGTACCTATAACAGAAAAGGAGGGTGGAGGGCCTGGTGGAAGAGGAGGTAGCACGGGGACTCTCTGAGAACTGGTGGTTGTAGATGATGCATGTGACGGTGGAAGAGAAACCGGCGTGATCATAGACGAGGGCTTTACAAGCTGCACAGGTGGAGGCCCGCTAGGCAGAGGGGGCTGAACATTTAAGTGTGAAGGAACTGTTCCCGACTCGTGCAAATTCACGTTCGAGGACCCACTGCTAACTGAATTGTTTGAGAGTAATCCACTTCTCATGATCGCAGCCAACAAACTACCTGGACTTGACTGTCCAGGGACATCTGTTGCAAGATTGCTCGAATGGTCTGATGCCGGTTGGCCAATTACCGGAGCACCAAAAGTGGCATGCGGCTGCTGCTTCTGAATCTGACCTAATGGTTGCGATTGTCTAGGGTCTGACGGAGGCTGCTGTGAGAAGGAACTATGACTCCTTTGCTGAGTAAAAGGCACTGATGAATTCTGGATATGCCTAGGGAGCTGTGTATGAGTAGACTGCAAATTTTGCATGGAGAAAGGCTTATGACTTTTCGAAAGGAGCGAGAACGGGTCAGAATCAATTTGCACTGGAGAAACTCTATTCAACTGCCCAGCAAATGTCGATGCTTTCGAACCAGCTTGAGAAATTGATGAATCTTGTAGGACATCTAGTTCAGAAAACTTGTGTGGCCCCTGTCGAGCAGCCAAAGAGGAAGGCGAGTGGGGATTTGGCGCCACAGGTAATTGTCTAGAAGGTGATGCAGAATGTGAATTCTGATGCCGCTGTTGCCCCAAGATTCTTTCAGAAGATCCTGAATTCACAAAAGACCCAACATTTGGAATATCATTAACTTGTAACCGCATATTAGTTTGATGTTCAGTCCTAGCTACGGATGAACCAATGCTTGCAGACCGACCAAGTGAGCTAAGATGGCCTTCGGACTGACCCGAGATTCTTGAACTAATTCCCATATGAACCAAACCATCCTCTGCATGTGGTTCTCGCAAGGGAAACATCGATGTCCGATGCCCAAAGGCACCTTGTCCTCTCAGTGTCATGGAATATGAATCGACAGAAGATTCCCTACTAGTTCGTGATCCGGTGTCATGCTCTCCGCGAGGTTGCACAAACTGATCTTCAACCTCCTGCATACAGTTCAAGGGGATAAGTTCGGAAGACAAATTGCATAAGACATGCGGACAACTTTACGCAAACGCAACAACAATTACGGTGACCTCCTCAATTTGCATGCACGACAACTTTAAAACACACAGTATACACGAGTAGGGAATCAGAGATTACTAACTACTGTATCTAAAGGGAATAAATCCTCCTCTAAGTACCATTTGATGAACTAAAGAGAGACTAACTACCAAACCCATCCACCACTTTAGCACTCTAGCACATTAATCTGTCACGCAACAGAGATGAGCAAAAGAGTACAACCATCACAATCAATGTGGGTTGAGCTTCATTGCTTGATCTTAATAATAATTTGATACTAGGTCAAGTCAAGAGTATGAAAGGAAGAACCTGCTAATTTTCAGGCTAACTTCAAATTGTTTAACCACATGCAAGACACTAAAGAGGTGCAAAGAAACCTCCAAAACAACAGTGAGACACTGAAGAGGTGCAAAGAAACCTCCAAAACAACAACATAGCCTCAGTCCCAAATTAATTGGGATCGGCTACATGAAAGGAGGCCCTAAGCCCATTTTACATTCTTGGAAAATGGAAGAGGGTTGCGATAGGTTGACAACCAACGTAAAACTTTTGTTACTCTATACGACAACATAGCCTCAGTCCCAACTTTTGTCAATCTTTATGAAATGGAAAAAGAAACCTCAAAAAGAATTCAATCAAAAATATTTAATGAAGAACTGCTGTCCATAAAGATTCCTAGAACTCAATTTTCATGGTATCATATTTTCTTAATATAAAAACATACCAGCTTTTCTGTATCATCCGTCATCCAACTATCTTTCCTGGAAATTTCTCGTCTCCCATTATCAGTCAGTCTAGAGTTCATGTCATCCCACATGTATTCCTCCTCCTCAGAGTTCTTCCAGTTCCTATTCACCGTAGAGCTACTTCTATTTACAGAATTTGTCATCAGAACAGCGGGTTGCAGCTTAACAGCGGGTTGTGCAGATTTGGAGGCCCGGTATTTAGAGAAATCACGTTTACCTTCAAAAGCAACCCTTTGACTAGCTGACGCTTCCGTAACACTTCTTCCAGTGCCATACCATGGCTTATCTATGCCTTCTTGGTCAGTAACCCTTTCATCAGCTCTCGTAAAACCCGAATCTGAATGCCTTGAAAACTCCGAACTACATTCATAGTCCTCAAGTTCTGCACTATTGATCTTTTCATGAACAAGCTCCCTTGACACTTCTCTTTGAGGTAGCTTAAAGTCCTTGCATCCAACAAATATCACAGATCAGAAAAATGAGAAAAACGCACATTAGCAAAGCAGATATATAATATTTGAACACGTGCAATTATAGGCGGTACACCCTGTGGCTATCAATTTCAGCAGTAAGGCCAATCAATAAGTATTGACATTGGTCTTGTTGCCTTTGCCACATGGATGCATGCCCATGAATACGCTTGAGTTAAGAGGCATTCAGAAGAATCGCATTAAAAGCGCAGCTAGCTATCAACAACAGTTGCAAACTTGCAACAATGAATTATGATAACATGGAACCCAAAGTGGAAGGAAAAAAATGTCTTACAATCAAATACCAATTCATTTCAGAAAAATAAACAACGCGAGAAAGTAACAAACCAATTACATAAAAAAACAAGTTAATACAATCTATGGATTGCCCCACTCAACATTGGTCATCACCATGAAAAAGATGGAAATGGCAAATCATACATTGCTTAACCAAAAAATCAACTAAAATAAATCATAGGATCCATTGGCCAGATGATGCCAAATGGTGCATACACGTTATATATGAAGAGTTCCAAGAAATTGCAGTACGTCTAAAACACCAAATATTCAAAACACAATTTAGTTGCTAGTCCATTTCATTTGAACAAGAATAAGTCCATTTCAACAGTAGTAAAAGATCAAACCACGTCTCCCATGGAAGACCGAAATATTCGGTCAACACCAGAAGCGAAAAACATCTCTTACTAGCACAAAACCAAACAGTAAGCCATTAACCATTGGCAAACTCTATTTTGGGAAAAAGAGAACTATACATTCAATATAAGAGCTGAGGATCCAAAAGACTAGAATTGATCCAATAAACAGAGGAATGTGGCAAAAGGACTAAAAAGTGTGAGCCAAGAGTATACATATGTTCGAACACATGCAGCATAAAAGAGAACGCAAAATGGAAGTGAAAAAACAATTTTCTATTTCACCGGTAAGGTCAATAGTAAGGCTCCATAGCAAGTCATATAATCACGCTCAAAAAAACCTGACGTGAAGGAACTTTGGAGCAAGCAACATAACCACATGAAATGAGCAATCAAACACGATTCTACATTGAACAAATTTCAATAGACAGTCAATGGTGCATGATAATAAAGGACCTAACTGATCAAAGCCCCATTCAGTAAATAAAGAATTATGAGTCTCCAAACCGAAAAGGAAATAATGAATTACAATGGAGAACCATTAGCCAAAAAAACACTTACCTTACTTGACTGCTGAAGTCGCTGCCTTGCCTCTAGATACTTAGGATTTACATGAATGCTGTGTGGTGGCCGCTGCGACTGCGGATCAGCCTTAGAGGTAGCAACTCCAGAAGAGGAACCATTGGTAGCAGAAGAAAAACCAAGCTCTTTCTCTATCGTTTGAAGACAGGACACAGGAAATACACCTTTCCAAGTTCCAAAAAGATGTCGCATGCCAGGATGGATTGAGGGATCAACCTGTCTGTACGCCTTGGAGAAAACCTAGAAAATAAAATCAAATAAGCAGAAAAAAAAAAAAAGTAAAAGGAAAGATACTATCTGTTTATGCACATAAAGTGGTGCCAAGCAAAACGTAACTATACAAGCTCATTGGCACAAAAAATGTTAGGAATATACTGTGAAAGAGCAAGAATGAAATTAACCCCAATAGTGAAGCAAATTGATCAAAAAGTTGATTTGTTTAATCATGGACCAGTCAACAAGTCACGACGAATAAAATGAAGATTGAAAAATCTAACCTCAGGAAGTTTTGCAGCAAAATATTTTATGTAATCTCGGCCAATATTTTTTACAATACTGTCCAAGAGATAGAGAGATGGTAACTTCTGATCACTGGGAACCTGCAAATCAATTGCTAAGTCAAATAAAATATTGCAAATGATAGTTTTCATAAGCTGCATAATATGAATAAGTTTGGAATGACTGTAGAAATTAGAATCCCAAATAAACAACAACAAAATAAGAAATGACATGACGAGCCGACATTGTAAAGGTTCTTCGACAAAATAATATGTCCGATGGAACATTCAAAGAAGATAAATCCTATGGGGCATGACATAAAGCCTACAAGTAAGGTTACTCACAAATGCAGCCAAAAAACAAGAAGCTAGATAAAGAAACGACGAGACACTACAGACTACAAATATCTTGGTGACGAAACTTTGCAAGATTGTGTTTTTCTACTTTCTTTACTTGATCACCTTTCCATCACAAAAAAAAGAAACTCTTCCCGCTATTAACAGAAAAAGGAAAAATAAAACCCAAATTGAACAAAAATAAATAAATCAACCCCAAAAAGAAGCTGCAAAGCCAAATGGGAGCTTTCCTGACACTGCTTCATTCAACATAACCACAATCCAATCCCCATGACAGAACACAAGGAATTCATTCGAGATTTATAAAGTTAACGACACTATCAGTTGAAATTTTCCATTCATATATCCCAAGCTTCACAAAGATTCATGGCATGGGTTGCTTCAGTGTCCTGTTATTCTAAGTAGCTCAAGAGGTTAAGTGAAATAAACCAGCCTGAATGCAAATACACATTTCACAATGACCACAATGTTAGCAGTTCCATGAACGACAACAAGATACATAATTGCTGCCATGGATTGGAACATATGGAGCATTAGGTCGTAAACAAAGCCTCACTTGTAGGCATTTCAACCTTTTTTTTCTACAAAAAAAATGCCCATGTTTGGCACATTGCAAATAACAAAGAAGACTGATACAAGACCTCGAGCAAGGCCAAATTGCCACACTACTGACACAAGTAAATGGTATTCAAATAATAAAGTGCCCGAGAGAGAATAGAACCTCCGATTCGATAATCTTCGATTTCAAATATATAAATGAATGAACATAACAGAACACCACCCCACTTCGAAGACGAAATGCAAATTGGTTTTGGAAATCAATCAAAAGATAGCTTTTTTTTTCTTCTTCTTCTATTCCTTATCGATCATTTTCATTTACAAGACCCAACAATGAAATATTAGCAACCCTAAAACAAACACATGTATATATCAGTAGTTACATCTGATACAATAAACAACAACAGCGTAAACCAGATTTCACCTCGAGAATGTTCGCGCAAACGGTCCCGGCAATCCACTTCGCCGCGTGAAGATTCTCTCCGGCAATGATAGTCAAATTGGTGATGATCGGCTTCGAATTGAATGTCAGTTCCGCGAGCGCAGTCTTGTACCGACTCACAAGCTCTTGATGCTGCTGCTGCTGCTGCTGATGCTGCTGCGGGGGCTCCGGATTGTACCCCACCTCCCCATCCCTCTCCGCCCTGAATTTCACCGATCGCGAAGGAAACGGAGCCCGACCGAGGACCCCATTGGAACCGCCGCGGTCCCTTATCTCCGGCGGCGCCGCCTCTTCCGCCAATCTAGGCTTCTTCAACCCCGGCTCCCTCGACCTATCAATAGATCTACCACGAGAATTCTCCATTTCCACCCCCACCATACACACGAACTCAAAAATTTCCAAACCCTAACCCTAGCCACATCGGCTACACACACACAGCATCACAGATACATCAAATCTTCAAAGTTTAACCTAAAAACAGAACCAAAACAATGAATCTAAGCATGAATCGCTAACTACATATATAAAAAAACCAACATTTGCACACAAATTGCACGAACTCGTCGAAACCCTAACCCTAAATCTCTAAATCGCTAAATTACATCCAAAAAGCTAACAAGCGGGATCGTCGGACTCGGGAGGCGTCGCAGATTCTTGAATCGGGAACGAATTCGGCGACGGAACGCGAAGCGATGACTCGGTTGGCATCTGAAGAAGTGGCCCTTTGATGGATGGGTCGATCGGGAGAGCGAGAGCGAGTGAGGTGTTCGCTTCGCCGGCTTCAGTGTCCGGGCATCTATGGTAGAGCTGCTGCTGTTGCTGATCTACTAGGGCTTTGGTACGACCTCTCTCTTTGGGGAGACTTCACGGTGGGTATAAATAAGGTAACGAAAATGTACAGAGGGACACGTGGCATGCATACGGATGTTGGTCTTTTTTATTTTTAGGTCTGGTTTTGATTTTGGTTTTGGAAAATGACGGGTTGACCCACTTTAGGCACGTAGGAGGACGTATGAGAGCCTAACCTCCTTTTGATTTGTTAAGTTGGAATTGGTTGTGACTATGTATTTGGGTTTCTTAATTAGAGGTTTTGAGTTCCAGTCTTATAGTTTTGGGATCCAAGTGGAATACCTAAATATCGTTTCTCGTAAATCGTAAAGATCCACCAAGGACGAAGATTCTTAGTGAGGGGCAATTTTTATTCCTTGCGAGGAGTGGTGTGAGGATGGGGTTGATTTTCTTTGACAGGGATTCCCCACCCCTTCGATCATGAAATCCCGACTTTATAAGAAATTTTATAATTTTTTTTTAAAAAAAAAGCTTATGCTATATTTAGTTTTAATATGATAATATATGATAATTAACTACAAACTTATTTATTAAGTATCAAATAGACATCGTACGTATATGCTTTTAAAATCATATACCTTTTAGAAAATATATCATAAAAATTTAATTTATTTAGACTTAGCTGAAAATTTACTTAAATTTTCAAATCACCATGTATATACGCAAATATGATTTAAGAAATAGGTTCATATATAATTAGCATAATTGGATCTCCACGAGGGCATGAAGTGGGGATGTTGGGTATTACAAAATAAAAAACAGAGAAGCTAACAATGCAAAGAGCGAGAGAGAACAAATTTTTTTTTTTTTTTATTTCATCATATACTACTACTCTCTCTCCATTTCTCAACACACACATTACATACTTATAGACTATCACATTGACTTGGTCTCAACCCACTAACATAACATGCACCACTTCATGTGTGCACACCACCAAGTCAATAACTAAAACTACCCATTAATAAATACCATAACTTAATTAATAACTACCCATTACACATGACTCTAAATATAGAAATGAGCGTAGAAATTCAACAATTACATAAAATGGGTAAAGCAACAACAATTACATAAAATGAACGTAGCAGAAATGACGATGCTTAGGTGGATGTGTGGTAAAACTCGTAAAGATAGAATAAGAAATATAAAAATTCAAAGACAAGTAGGAGTAGTACCAATTGATACAAAGATTATGGAAGGGCGGTTGCGGTGGTTTGGTCACCTGCAAAGACGGCCTACAAATGCCCCAACTAGAAAATTTGACTCAATAGAAAATGTAGAAATTCGACGAGGTAAGGGCAGACCAAAGTTAACATGGGATGCATTAATTAGGATGGATTTGAATGGTTTGAAAAGCTCACCATCAATTGCACTTAATCGAGCACAATGGAAAAGTTTGATCCATGTAGCAGACCCCAGTTAATTTGGGACTGAGGCTATGTTGTTGTTGTACACATGACTCTAAATGGACATTTGTCTCACTACTAAACTTTAATATAATTTGAATCACATATTTCAACAGGAGATGAGAAAATAAGGATCCCCACAAGAAGGGGAGTGGACGGGGAACTTGCAATGAAGAATTCCCTTACGAAGCCTTCATTTTACCATAAAAGCTCATAAATTATTCTTTTCACTCAAGACTCGAACTTGAAACCTAATTCTGAGGACATTATTAACTACAAATTTTAATGTGAAAACAAGGCTGAATTATTAGAGGCCTTGTGCTTCATGCACTAATCTCACATTATTGGCCTGTTCGGTTCAAATTTTAACAAGACCCAAGGCCATGGGATTAGTTTGTAATGGGACTAACACATGAGTTTATGTATTAGTATTTTTTATGGGACTTGTTCGGTTGGGAGTTTTAAGCTTGAGAATAAATGTGATTCTAAAAGGTACATTTACCAAATTACCCCTCTATTTAACATACATCTCCAACAAAATCATCAAAGTCGATTTCATTCCCCCTGTTCATCATCTCCCTCGTTCATGCTTTCATTGTTTCTTTCCCCCTGTTCACCCTCTTCACGATTTCCTTCCTCACCGTCTCTCAATCTCTATCGTTTCTGGTTCTAATACATTTCTACCCGTCACTGTAAATTGTTGGTGTAAGTAATGGAAAATAAATTGAATTTTAGTTTCGATTTTGGTGAACCGTGTATGTGTGTAATCAAAAGAGACGTTGAGGGTATGATTGAAGGTTTCATTATTGTTGTTGGTTGTATTGATTGAGGGAGAAAGGAGGAGGTGAGGGATCGACTGTTTAAAAAAAAAAAACAAAAACAAAATAACACACAGTTGAGGCTCGAATTTGAGGAAGAAGATGACACAAAGGGATGTCATCTCTTATGTGTATTCGACCATGAGATCAACCCCAGATTATCGAGAAATTAAAAAAGAAAAAAAGAAAAAAAGAAAAAAAAAAGAAAAAAAGCGTGAAGAACGAAACTCGTTCTAAAGGTTGAAAAAAGTGTGTAAAAAGGAGGGGCAATTTGGTCATCTGTAATGGCCAAGCATTGGGACTAGTTAGTCCCACCAAAATTGGTGGTTTACTTTAATCACCTCTACTGAGTATTACTTAATTCCGTGGCTTAGTTAATCTGCGAAGCGAACACTAGCTTAGCCAGTCCAGTGAGGTTAATCCACCTTAAGACCATGAAGCGAACGAGCCATATATGTTTCACTTTATCTAAGTCACTTGGAAAAAAATAATAAAAAAAAGCATAAAAATGAACTAACAACATTATCGTCTGCAACTCCAAGAGTGCAAGGGTATGTGAAAACTGGAACTTCAAGAGTGCAAGGGTTCAAATTCTGTAACAATTATAATACATCAAAACTAAAAAGAATCGTCACTGAGTATAGTCATTGTTCCACCCGAATAACACACATACAGTCAACCTGGCTAACCAGGCCAGATACACAACATCAAATTATAGACAAGTTAACCAAAAATTGGGGGCGAAACACAATTTAATCAATAGCAACCAACAAACAAAGGAATGTTACATCTGTTTAGCAACTGAAACTGTATAGACAACTAATAATGCCGGTGCCATCAGCTGCGTTGTTAGCTGCTTTGTTAATTTTTACAGTGTTGTACAAACAAGGTGTGTTGGAAGAACATACGATACTCCTCACAGCTGATTTAGCAGTCTCAGAAGAACTTTGGTGAGAGGATGGCCAAAACTGGTCGAGCTAATTAGTTACACCTTTGTAAGGCACGCAATTTACCTTCTTCGTCTGTGCATAAAAATCAGTATTATCTGTTGGCGAGCTATGTGCAGAAAGACCCTGCAATAGGAAAGACCAAGCTTAAAATATGGTAAGTTTTCTTGAAGTATGAAATTGCAAAAGAGACAATCTGAAGTCGAAAGCAAACAAGTGAACTACATGCTTGTGAGAAATAGGAACAATACAGATGTAATATGAATGATTGATGTTGTTAAAGGACAGTCTCAATCTGCACGCCTTGCTCAATTTTATCCAGTTCATGTCTCAGAAATTTAACTTTTTTTTTTTTTTTTTTTGATATTGTGGTGCCCAAGATAACCCCTGACTATTCCACATGAGACACACCCCACCCTACAAGATGTATGCCTCAGAAAGATAAAAGATTCGAACTTGTGACCACTCGCACCCAAGTGAAGTTACTAGTAGGTCCCAACAACTGCACCAAGGCAATGATTGGTGAAATTTAACTTGTTACCAATAAACAATTCGAAACACGAGAACTATATACAATCTAGTCATGAATTTTTAAATTCGATATGAATTGGTGAAATCACCCAAAAAAATATATCAAAACAAAAAAGGACAATGTTTTATATCAAACACACAACTCCTTTAGCTACTTCCAACTGTCACAGTGGAAAGAGCAATTCCTGCTACAAAAATTGCAAGCATCGTTATTTAATAATATAGGAACAACGTAGGAAATATTGAATTCAGAAATCACAACTATGAATACTTACAAATGGCATGAACGAATGAATAAAGTTCATAATGTGCAAATAATTTGAACAATTGAGACTATGTGCCTAATGCGCAACAATTTCAAGGAGCAAAATAACATCAGGTTGTCCAATCTTGTCATAAATGTTGAAAAAATAATCATGAAGCCGTGAACAATATCAAAATGAGAAAATAACGTCGGCGAAGGTGGGCGTAGAACGCCTCCAGTGAATAGAGATAAAATAAGTCATCAGCAGTATGCTGCTTCTGACTAACCTTACATCAACGACAAGCCTGCTGCTCGCAACAGCAGTTGCTGCTAATGCAACGGCAGTAAGAGCAACAGGGCAGCACACAACCCGCTGCTTTTTTTGTAGCAGCACTGAATGCAACTCCATTGCAAAAACCAACTAAACGGATCCAACAATGGTCTAGATTGACCCAGCACCACAATAGCCAGGGGAGAAAGAGAAAGGGGTTTTCTTGTTTGTCCCCTTTCACCTTTCTTTTGCCTCCATTAAAGTAAAAATGAAATGAAAATTGTGGCGATATAATTGCATTTATACGAATAATTATAACAAGATGCAATTCTCTTTTAAACTCCACCTATGTTGTACACTATGTGCGCTACATAGCCGGTCCCAAGTCCGGATAAAGGAGGAGGACTCTGACGCCCATTTTTTCATACCGAAAAATGGGTAAGGGAGGTCCCAAACTCACTTTTCATACCCGAAAAGTGGGGAAGGGAGGCCCCAAACTCATTTTCCATTCTTGAAAAATGGAGGAGGGTTGCGATAGGTTGACAACCAGCGTAAAACTTTTGTCACTTTTCATGAAATGGATCAAACATATATAAACGTTGGGGCGTTCCCACCTAGCGACGCGCTGCATCGGAGCCCGGGTGTAGTGAGAAATGAGCAAGGGTGTGTTTCACATCGCCGCCTGGGTGTGAAGAAAAATGAGCAAGGGTTCCTACACATAGGACGTGTGTGGGTAAAGAAGCTAGTCCCTTCACATCGTCGCCCGGATGTGAAGAAAAATGAAAGGGTAAAACTCGTAAAGATAGAATAAGAAATATAGAAATTCAAAGACAAGTAGGAGTAACACCAATTGATACAAAGATTATGGAAGGGCGGTTGTGGTGGTTTGGTCACCTGCAAAGACGGCCTACAAATGCCCCAACTAGAAAACTTGACTCAATAGAAACTGTAGAAATTCAACGAGGTAGGGGCAGACCAAAGTTAACATGGGATGCATTAATTATGAGGGATTTGAATGGCTTGAAAAGCTCACCATCAATTGCACTTAATCGAGCACAATGGAAAAGTTTGATCCATGTAGCCGACCCCAGTTAATTTGGGATTGAGGCTATGTTGTTGTTGTTGTTGTTGCAAATGCAAAGAAAATTAAATAAATGCAGCATCTAAATTTGAAAAGTAAAGGAAATTAAAAGTGTCAAGCCACAAGGCACCTCAAATGGTGAGGCTCAATCCTCAGTACATACACACTGAGGCTTTAGCCTGCATCCCCTTTTTTTTTTTTTTTTCTAAAACTTCCTAGAGACTTGCCTCCAATGATCTTTCAAGCATTGTGTATGTATAGCAGAACATGCAGATTTTATTTTCATATTGACCTTTTCCAATAAATTATCAAGTTCCCCAATGTATTTTCATATTGACCTTTTCCAATAAATTATCAAGTTCCCCCAATGAACCAGTTGCAATCTGAGTTTTAATTGAAAGTGAACTTTAAGCTTATTCCTGAAGTGAATATGCCGAAAATAGAAGCCAAATGTATCGGTTAAGAAATCTTTGATGTTAGGTCCATCCTACATCCAAATTTACTTTGATACTCTTTCAAGCACTTTTTCCCCGTTGCACAACTCAAATATAGGAGATACATGAAGACCAATTTTCTCTACACTTATGAGCCCACTTAATTTTTTAGTTTGGTTCTTGATGCAAGCTCACTATTAAAGACACCATTAAAGACAAGAAATGCAATGATCTTTGAAAGTTTGTCTGAGGTGGGAGAAGCCCATAGCGTAGGGGTATTAGGCATGAAACACCTCTCGGTAAAGCAATTTGCAGTTTAAAAGAAAGAATATCCATTATGCTCTTGATTATTTTAGTCAGGATGAACATGATTTTGGAATTATTCAAGAAACAATTGAACCATCATCTAAAATATATAACTCAGTACGCAATTAATCAGCGATTGGCAGTAAAAGTTGAAGCTTTGAGAAAACCGCACCTCGAGTGATCCGTGTAGCGGAAACCATTGTCACCTACAAAATCCATCAAAAAGTGTGTGGTGTGCCATATAATACAATGTCGTTCAGGTCATCTGTGCTATATCAGAGTGGAATGGCTGAGGTGTTGGGGGTTTGATCATTCTCTTCAAGGTCTCCATGATACTCGAAAAGGAAGGGCGCTTCCAGGGCTCACTGCGATTTATGAAGTTTTTAAAGTAAATTTTAAATGAATGGAGATCTTTCTAAGAAGAAATCGTAAATGCATGGAAATATAAATCCACAACAAAGAATTGATTAATATCCCACTCGCCTCGCCCAGCAGATCTCAATCAATGCTGCCACTTCAGGATTTACATTGCTTGGAATCTCAAGCCTTCTGTTCTTAAAACCAACAGCTGCTACCACCTGCAAGAAGAGAGATTAGAAGATTCATTCAATCAACCAAAGAAATCAACATATACCAACAACTATTTACTTGTATATGGATAAAAAAGCTCAAAGGAAAATAAAAATGATAATGATATGCAAAGCGATGAACAAATGCATGCATGTATATAAATAGTATGCCAAATATATATATAATTGTTGCAATCTTGGCACTTCATAAACATTCCACTAACTTTTTTCAAGACAACTATCATCTTTGCCATATCTGTACAGCACTTAAAAGTCAAAACCCTCAACTTACATAAACATTAAGTAAAAACAAAATATACCAACCTGTGCAGGATTTAAATTGATCCATGGAGGTTGCAATGTCATAATCTCCCACAAGATCACGCCAAAGCTATAAACATCAGATTTCTCATTTGATGGCTCATCACGAAGTACTTCCGGTGCCATCCACTCAGGCTAAGGATAATAACCACAACAACAAAAACAAATCCTCAGACCCCAAATTCATATAACAGGAAAGAAATGAGAAAAAGTAATGGTTTGTGCCTTGAGTAGCTAGTCCAACATAAACAAGGCCAGAACAGTAAAGCAAATCCAAACTTACAGTTCCTGCTGCAGATTTAGATGATAGGAATGTGTTTGCCTTCAGGCGGGACAAACCAAAATCACAGACCTAAAGCAACAAATAAGATAAAATAAGAAAATGGTAGGAACATCCAACAAAATTAGTAAGAAAAGAATCATCACCAAAAGGCAAAAATATATTGGTAAGAAAAAAAAAAAATGCTTGGATTAGGCAAATTGCCCAGTGACACCATCATTTTCATCCATTTAAATCAATCTACGATTTTTTTTTAGTGATAAGAAACCAACTTAATTACAACACCCTTCACTCCAACATGAGTCAAACCCCCCAACCTAACCTTTGGCAAATGATGCTTCATCCATCTCAGTAGATATGCTTTGGCAAAACATATCAAAACACAAATCATCTCTAGTTTAACATTGAGTTTCAAGATATCAACAAACATGGCAAAAGAGAATTTGCACTAAGATGGTTGCCGGAACAATTTGACTAGAAGACCTTTAGACAGTGCTAATTTTCAGGATTAACAATAACAATCTGATCACACGACTAGGCATCTGATCCAATGATTAAATACTATAGATTCCATCCAGTTTCTTCAGTAATAGAATCACATTTGTCTTAAGACGCCAATGCACGCTGGTAATTCTAAAGTCCTATCAACATCCACCAACAAGATCACACAATGTCATGCAAATGACTACTTTTTATTTGAGAAGAAACAAATCATAGACTTTATAGGCACAAAAAAGGTATAGGTCTGCAAAATGAAGACTCGGATATTCAACACCCATAAAAGAATCCATATAAGGCTGTGCCATTATATAATACAACCACATGAGACACACCCTTTACAAGATTCAACCACATGAGGACGTGCCCACGGACTCATTCCCATATTACTTTCCCAACTCACTAGCTTGCCTTTCAAGATTCTTCCTTTCCCATTTCATACAAAATGCTCAAATAATGGTGAATTTAAATCAAGGATTGCAAGGCGCCAAGGCGATCCTGAGGTGATTTCCCTGGAATAGGCGAGGTGATGCCAAGGCGGCCAAAAATTTATTATTTATAGGTCCTTAATTAACGATGATTTCTATTAGCCACTACAATCCGCATCCAATATATACTTCAAGGATACTAGTAAAACTTTAGGTCATTATGTAACATTAATTATGTAAATATTTTGCTTTTTGGTAGGTATCATTGTACCAAACTTAATTGTAATTTTCCCCTTCAATTTTAAAAAAAGTATTTAGAAGGACACCGCTTGCCTAAGCGCCACCTTGCAATCACTGATTTAGATCACATCTCCCTTGTGTTGTTTCCTGCTAATTGCTGCTCATAAAAAAGCTTCTGCTGAGACAGAACCACTGATTTTGCCTCTAAACACATCTCCTTCATTCATCTCAAGTATTTCTATGTAGATACAATTGCCTTTGAAGAAGAAAAAACACGCTAATACAAATTAACAAATCAAAGATCAAGTGTAACACCTTATCTATACAGTTCTAGTTCAATCTAGAGATCAAGGCTCTTGTCTCATACCTTAACCGTATATTTTTTGTCCACCAAGAGATTTGGAGACTTCAAATCTCGATGAACAATGGGAGGATTGCGTCGATGAAGATAGTTCATCCCTTTTGCCTACATAGAGCAATAAATGTCTTAGAATCGTAAGGATAAATCTGGCTCAAAGAGCACAAAAACCATAATACGAGAGAAAAATATCTTGCAGGAAAACCATATGATATTTTACGCATTACAAGTAACCCAATATTAAGTTCTACCTCTCTATGTGTTCATTCCAACTCAGAAATTAAACAAAACTCAAAATAAACTTACTACGACTTACGACATATGTTTGAAGATAAACTAATCTAAATTGCATAAAACATGTAATCCAAGGTAATAACCACACCCCAAAACGCTACATTAGTCACCAAATGCATCTCACAATGTCACCCATCTATGTCGCTAAGAATGTGCTCTAAAATACAACAGGAGAGCCTCAGTATTTATTTATTTTTTTCATTATAAAATTTAGCAGTGAATCCAAGTTAAACCCATATTTTTACATATGCCGCACGACACTCACATAGTTCTACTGCAGTGCAGTATGTTAATGATGCGTTTTAGTAATTTATTCAAAATCATTTTTAACATAATGAAAGAAACCATGTAAAATCAGCACATACTTCGCTGATTTCATTAATCAAATAAGTATAAGGAATTGTCTTGATTGATCAAGTCAGTGCAACAGAAAGCATCAAGCTGGCCCATGTACTTGAAAAAAACAGCTAGTGTCAAGTTTGGTTCAGTAAGTCGATGCAACCAGATTTCCCAATGATTACTTTATTCCCCAATAGAAGTCGAGGGCATCAATTCCAACAAACAACAGGAAACCAAAGTACTCCTGAAAAGAAAAAGATGGATAGATACAAAGGTAAGTAAATCTATGAGGTATCAAGATTTTATGAGGACTACCACATCATAAGCCATGTTTAGCCTACGCCTCTCATCCAACACTTCCCTTGCACCAGATTTGTGCAAAAGTCTATACATGCTGCCTCTGCAATGAAGAAGTAACAATTCATGGTTAAAACAAATTTCTGTTCTTCATTCACGACGAGAAGACAAGTAAAGACCTCAATAGGGAAATTAAAGAAAAAGTTTTAGGAGAAACCTTGATAAATATTCTGTGACAATGGACAAATGTGGAGGTTTTGTAACAGCTCCCATAAAAAGAACAATATTTGGATGCCGTAATCGTTTCATTATAGCAACCTAAATACAACATAGAAATTGGTGATTATTCAAAAAAACCAACATGCTGATAACAAAGAAGGCGCAAGTGAAAAATTAAGATCAAAAGTAAATACAGTCAGCATCTGTTAATGTTCCAGACCTCTGATAGAACTCCAATATAGACTGTTTGAATTAAGATAAACGGCAGCGATCACACTCGAAGGAAACCCCAGAGAAAGGTCTTAAAACCCTCTCAATCCCAAGTCACTCAAAGAGTGCCCAAATTACAATACAATTTCCAAGATGCTGATCTTACTCACTCACACCTATTTATACTATCTTATTTCCACTAACTCTATACGGCCTAGATGTGGGATCGTATCATTACTCCCCCCTAAAACATCCACCTTGTCCTCAAGGTGGACAGAAAAAGAGACATAAAGGAAAATTGAAGAACACTAGAAACATAGACTTATTGTGAACAAACACCTATTGTGTACTGCAAAGAGTGCAAAGTTAGACCGACACATATTTCTCATCGCAGCGGTAGCAGAGCTGATGAGCCAGACGTATCCGTACGGGTCCTTGACCTTCCCAACGCGAGTTGCATTTTCGCCTTCAGCGATTTCGCCCTCAGCTATCGCGCCAGCCTTCACGGCCTTCGAAACCGCTCCTTCGACGTCATTGGTCTCCAGCCAGAATGAACCTCCAGAGAGAGCGGGAGAGCCTTCAGAGTGATCGGCGACGATGAACACAGACGATCCGACCTTGAGTTCAGCTTTCAGGATGAGAGGGAGCTCTGTTCCGCCTTCCTCTTCGTATGCATCTCTCGCTGAGCTCCTTCGCTCCGAACGCCGCCTTGTAGAAGCGCACAAAGACGGAGCCCTTCGACGCCTCCACGACCACCGAGGCTTCGAGCCGTGAACACCACAACCTTCGCTACTCCGCCGTGCTCCGCCTCTCCGTTTCGCACTCCGGCCACCGCTACGCTTTCCTGCGCCATCGATTTCGCTTCGTCCGAGACGATCGTTCGCTCAGAAACCCTAACCCTCTTCCGATGCTCGGCGACTGTGGGGTCCTGCTTGATAGCAAAGAACGGACGACGAAGGTATAAGGGGTTGGTCTCTGTAAATCGTCGGCATAACTGGGCTCGCAGCTCCGTCCACCTGTTGAACGGCGTCTCCGATTCCTCGTTCGTAATCGGATCTCGAGCGCAGCCCTATCAAACAGATCCGCGCCGCTCGAAGTTTAGACGACTCCGACATCTCATGCAAGGCGAAGTAGTGCTCACGCTGGTTGAGCCACACCGATAGATTCTCCCATCACGTGGTCGGCATCTTGATCTTGCGAACCTCGGAGCCCGATCGATAAGGCGGCCTCGCCGAGCCGAGCTCTCCGTGACGGATCGAACTCTCCCTCCCGATCGCGGCGGATGCGCGGATCTGGCGGATCTGGTGTGTATCCACCCCCCTGCGGCCTGATCTGGGTTGCTGACCCCGATTCCTGTTCACGCATGAACAACTCCTCCATCCAACGCGACATCTCCGGATCGCTCGAATCCGCTGATCGTGTGTAGATCTGCGCTCGAAACTCCGATCGAAGGTCGTGGATCGACCCCTCCAGCTCTCTGAGTTTGCGTAGATCGGGGTTGTAAACTCTCGGATCCCGCGCTCGCCGAGTCGGAAACCCCAGATCTGGCATCTGGAAGTCCAGATCTGGCCCGGAATCGTCCAGATCTGTCTCGATCTGTGACGCTCGAGACGTCCCTCCCGGATCTCCTCCCTTGGGATTCAGCAGAGCTTTTGCTTGTAAGAAGAAAGACTCCATCCTCTGTGTCAGCCCCCTGATCTCAGACTTCACCTCCGCAATTTCCGATCTAACATCCGACTGGAGAATCCCCATCCGCGCTGCCAGACCGTCATCGACAACTCCAGATCCGAGATCTTGTTCAGCTGCGCCGGCAACTTCTGCAACTCGGCCTCCAGGTTTTCCACCCGCGAATCCATCTTCGACGGCATCGAAGGAGAGAGCTCTGATACCATTGATAGAACTCCAATATAGACTGTTTGAATTAAGATAAACGGCAGCGATCACACTCGAAGGAAACCCCAGAGAAAGGTCTTAAAACCCTCTCAATCCCAAGTCACTCAAAGAGTGCCCAAATTACAATATAATTTCCAAGATCGATCTTACTCACTCACACCTATTTATACTATCTTATTTCCACTAACTCTATACGTCCTAGATGTGGGATCGTATCAACCTCACTCCTCAATAATCAGAAAACTAGTTAACCATATACTAAAGGAATAGCAATTGAGCATACCTCCCGAGAAACTCCTTAAGGCGCTCCGGGTGGAAATCTTGCTCCATGAGAATTTTCACAGCAACATCCTGGCAATCATAATTACATAAAGAAATTCCATTCATATATTAATACCATATCAACTATTGTTCCCAGTTAGATGGACATATCATTACATATTCATAGTTCCTAATTACTTGAAAATAACAAACTGTGTATTACAGCATATGAATGTTTCAACAGTTTCAAAATCATGTTTACTAATTTCTTTTTACGAAGGTTCTATTTTCAAAGTTAGTAATGATTAATATTTAAAAGGACAATTCACTTACAGAACCATTCCAATCAGCATGGTGGACAGTTCCAAACGAACCTGAAAATCACTGGATCAGTTCAAGTACATTGCATTTTGAGAATAAAAAATAGCACCATAAATGTATCAATACATATACGATGAATTACCAAACAGCCAGAATTCTATCCAGGCAAACAAAAAGTATTACCTGCTCCAACTTTCTCCTTTAAAATAAGATCAGTCCACGGAATGTCCAGGTCATCCACATCAATAGGAATTTCAGTATTTAATTTGCTTGGTACCAATTGAACTCCCTCCATGAACCTTTGGTCCCTACCAGCATTTGCCCTTAGATTTGATAAGCCCAAAATTGATTGACCATCTTTAAGCCCATATGGTGGAATGTGTTTCAATGGCATAGAATCCTTTTCCAAGTCTATTGAGCCAATAACACTCCAAGACCGATTCGATGTGCTCTTAGATTGGGAATTTTTGTCATGGTCATTTGGACGAGGAGCTCTTTGGGGGGGCCGCGTAATAGATCTTTCATCAGTTTCATCTGAAACAGAAATCTGGTTACCGTCCAAATGCTTAGTAAACAAAGGACCGGCCACTTCTTTTCCATCATCAGCAGTCTCTGTCATGGTGAAATAAAGAGTTTATGCATTAGAACCCAGATTGGATCATTAAAATACATCGTTCTCGAAAGAAGATTAAACTACTCATCTGTAATTTTACCTTTTTATGATTTCTTTAGGTAATACGTAAATCAGATTTTAAAGGACAAATTTAAAGAAGCGAGGAGATAAGGGACTGCTCAATTTCCACTCAATTTCCAAGCATCTTTATGGTTGACAACTTGTCATTGGCAAAATAATTCTAATCTTTCTCTTCGGCAGATGAGCTAAGGGATTGGAAAGTTATCCATCCGTTGCATTATTTTATGTTTTAAATTATTATCGTGTTAATTGTAACATTTGGGATGATCCGTTGACCTCCATTTTTGTTAAGGAACTAAATGTTTCTTTCTTATCGAAAAGAAAGGAAGGAAGAAAGAAATCTTGACTGCATTAGGGTAAAAGAAGGAAAATAGAAGGATGAAATCATATGGCGAGCATGCCTGCGTATAGCTGAAGAAATCAATCAAAACATACACCCATAGTCACATGCATCCCTAATAATTATTAGCAACTTCAGTTTACACTTTAACTACACAAATGATAGTTAGGCTACCGCATTTAATTGACAGGAATTCAAGAGATAATGGAAATAGTACATTTCTTCAAGCAAACATGGAAAGAGGAATCCAAATCATTAGCTACTTCAAATTAAGTAAAAATAAGCAAAAAAAAAAAGTATAGAGAAATTCGTACGAGTTCAGTTTCGCATCCTCATTCATACTCACCTATCAAGTAGTTAATATTGGGGCACAAATAATACAAAGCAACAGAGGGAATACTGGGTTTTCATTTTTAATATCGAAGTGCAAGTAATACTCAATTATCAAATAATAAATTTCAAAGTTCTAATCATTTTAAGTAGTAGCAGAATTGACAAAAATCTCAAGCATTCTTGCATGTTGTCCCCTTCCCTTATGATTGTCTGAAAAAAGTCATGCTGGGCATCATTTAATTTCACTTAATTGTATTTTATTTAACTAAGATTTTGTTCAAATATCAACACCAATATTTCGATAGTTGTCATAAAAAAGAGTGTGCATGCGAATTTGTCAGCAGAAAAATCCTGAGAAATCTGCCAATGCACATGAACAGAGAGACTTTTTCAACAGTATTATATATCTGTTTGTATGCCTATGTGCATACTCAATTTTTCCCTAAGTAAATTATACATCCAAATGTTACATGAGAATCACCTGTATGGGCAGGAGTGTCAACAAATATGACATCCAGTGATTGATAATCCGTGAAAAACTTTTTGGCCAACGAGCTGTAACTTTCATTTAGCTCTGTACTAAATTTTGGAAGGCGTAAAGGTGAAGAAATAGATATGGATGATGGACCATTGAGTAAGGAGTCTGGTTCGCATAAGCATCCTGGCTTTCCAACCAAATCAACTAAATATTCCCTGAAAAACAAATAAATGTGTTAGCACTACATAATACTTAATGCTACTTTTCCAAATAATGTTAAACTAACAATAATAGGCACAATAGGGTATGATGAATTTATGGGAGAAGCAGTAAAAGAGAACGATATGAGGTTCTTCAGGATAGGGATGAGGAAAAATAACTGCCACTTCAAAATCCGCCCAGCCCGCTAACAAATGCGGAGGTTTTGTAAGTTAATAGTCGAGTCTTCCTCTCTCTCTCTCTCTCTCTCTCTATCTCTCTTCAATCGAGTGGATCTAACGAGCGAGAGAAGATCCATGGTTACAAACACTTATGTCCTCTCCTCTTTATTCTTACATTGACTATAGAGGGAGTACTTTTGTGGCAACTTGCATATAAATGAAAGACACCCTCCCTACTTTCACTAACCATCTTGCTTGAAAGATGAAACTTGTTGCCTTGAGGCAAGGGTTAACTTGCTCTTAAGCAGATGATGAATCATTGAAATCATGTTTTAGCGTAGGGGTCAGATAAACTCAACATCCAACCAACTTTATACCCTACCTGTGGCGCATTCATATCAACACAAGTATTTCAGAGGTCAGTTAGTCTAAGTTGGGTGTTAAGATTCTCACATTAACTTTTAAAATTATTGCTATTTCAGCCCACGGGGGAATTGGGGGCTAAAGGACGCTGATGTACCATGAGAGTTGGAAATTTTGGTACAATGCATTCCCCGTTCAAGAAGTATAGTTAAGAATGGCCACATCGAAAATGACTGATAAGTAATCCATACTATGATCATAAGAAATTGAGATTCAGGATGGATTCAAGTAGGCTATACAGATTTATGTAGTTGAGAAGGTCCAATCATTGTTGATGTGATCATCCCAAACTCTAGTTCTCGAATCGGGCGTGTATTGTATCAACATTTTCGAACCACTATAGTGCCCTTCAATCCTCAATTTCCCAGTGGACTAAAATTGCGACAATGTTAAGGAATGGTGCTATGTACAATAAAACTTAAAGTTAATGCTACACTTGCAAAAAAATAATAATAATAAGTTCATGCTTTTTTAATCAATAACCTGATACGATTCAGGGTCGTCCACCCATCCATCAAGTGTATATGAGAAAGAGATGTGGGAACAAGAGGTCCAAGTCATCGGTGGGTCCAGCTGGGTCCAATTGAATCAGCAAGAGTCTATAGAATAACAGGCTTTACAGTGAGTATAATTGTGTCAATTTGTGTGTCTATAGGGTCATAGCAAGAGTCTTTGTATAAAAGGTCAGTTGTGTGAGTGGAGGGCATCTTGGGTTGTTGAATGTTTTTGGTGCCTTGGTGTCTGGTTGAGAGAAGTTACTCTCAGGGCGATTGTGGGGAGAGTCCCTCCTCCTCTCGTTGTATCCCTGTTTCTTTTTTCCCCTTTTGGGGCTATCAATAAGATCTTCGAGGCGACCCCCTCGTTCCTCCGCTCGGGCTCGAGCTAACATTGATATCAGAGCACTCCAACGATGCCACCAAAGATCGATACTCGTGTGGAAACCCTAGAGGCGGAGTTGCAGAGACTGCCGGCGTAGTTGAGCAGGATTCCGGATCTGGAGTCGTCATTGGCTGGGATATCGTCGACGGTGGGAAACTTCCAATCGGAGGTCAGATCTAAGATCTCGGATGTGAAGGCAGAGATACGGGGTTTGACTCAGAAGATGGAAGCCTTCTTCTTCTTCCAGGCGAGGGCTATGTTGTCTCCGAGGGGTGGAGATCCGGTGAGCGTTCCTCGGGGGTCACAGATCGAGGCAGATCCGGGAGGTTCGGGTCCAGATATGAGTTCTCATATGCCAGATCTAGCAAATCCGGCCCGGCGACAGCGAGATCCGAGTGCATACTCAGCAGAGTTACCACCGTATCGTGGGGACCTGAGGTACGGAAGATCAAAATGCCCACATTCGACAGGGAGGACTTGATCGTGTGGCTTAACCAGGCGGAGCACTACTTCGCCCTCCATGAGATGTCAGAGGCATCCAAACTCCGTGCAGCCCGGATTTGTCTGGTGGGAGCGACCCAAATATGGCTCCAAGCAGAGGAGCAGGAACGAATCTTCGTCTCATGGGCGGACTTGAAGGCAGAGCTCTCTCAGAGGTTTAAGGGGGCTCATCTCCTCGAGTTATGTCAGCAGTTCTTCGCCGTCTGGTAGGAGACCACGGTGGCCGCGTACAGAGAGAGGTTCGAACTGCTTTCCTTGCACCTGGGCTCGGTGTTATCAGAGAACCACAAAATGGTTGTTTTCATCAATGGGTTGCAGGAAAGGGTCAAGCTGGAGTTGCTAGCGGACCCGCCGGAGTCGATGAGAGTGGCGTTGGATCGAGCTGAGTGGATCGAGGCCAAGCTTCTTGGGCTTGAGAATCTCGGGCTTTTACCTAAAATGAGCCCCAAAGAAAGGACCAGCTCCATGGGCTCTTCTTCAGAGCCCGATCTAAGGCCTAAAGGGTGGGTAACCCATACGATCACGGGCTCCGTAGGGACAAACTCGTCGGGATGCACCCCAGGGCCCACTCCGGTGTTGGCCCCCCGTCAAAAGGCTCACCTGTTTCTTTTGCTTCTTCATCCACCTCCCCAACAACCTCTTCTCGTCGCCACTCCCACTACGTCTCCTCCTAAGTTTAAGAGACTTACTGACGTAAGCGAAGCTCAAGCACGGAGGAGCAAAGGGGTGGCTACGGTGCGATGAGAAGTACTTCAATGGCCACCGTTGCAAGGTCCGGAACTCCTGTGTCATGCTCGTCGATGATGAACAAGTGCGAAGTCGACGTTTCTCCCGAATCGGTGGAGATGGAGAATCTGCGTAGACTTAGCCGTGATCGAATTATCTCGCTCAGCTATCGAGGGCTACCCGGGGCCGCGAACTATCAAAGTTAAAGGAGAAGTACAAGGAGTGGACGTGGTCATTTTGATCGACTGTGGGGCGTCACACAACTTTGTGTCCGATGCTCTGGTGAACCTCCTCCGGCTGCCAATCTCTCCAACATCCAAGTATGGTGTCCTCGTGGGTGACGACTATCAGGTACAACGCTCCGGGATGTGCAAGGAGGTCGCTATCCAGGAATCACGGTGGTTGATGATTTCTTTCCGATGTCTCTTCCAAACTCGGATGTCCTGTTGGGAATGAAATGGTTGTACTCGTTGGGAGTGACAACCACGGATTGGCCGAACCTTACTCTCACGTTCGAGCCTGAGGGCAAGGAATATTCTATTATTGGGGACCCTAACCTCCATAGAGCATTGATTTCTTGTCGATCATAACAACGGACCTATGAGGATGCTGTGGGCTGCTTCTTGATTGAACTATGTCAAATCTCGGCTGATTCGGAGGAAACATAACTCCCTGTGGTGGAGCCTTGCATTCAATCAGTGTTGCAGTCTTTCACCTCTCTTTTCCAAACGCCCACTACCCTTCCACCTCCCCGTGACTTTGATCACGCCATCGTGTTGAGGGAAGGCACGGATCCGATCCGGGTGCGCCCATACCGCTACCCCCACATCCAGAAGGAGGAGATTGAAAAAATGGTGTCGGAAATGCTCAAAGTCGGCCTCATTCAGCCAAGCAGCAGCCCATTTTCAAGTCCAGTCCTGTTGGTGAAGAAAAAGGATGGTAGCTGGAGATTTTGCGTTGACTATAGAGCGCTCAACAAGGTCACGGTGCCAGACAGATTTCCTATTCCAAACATTGATGAGCTGTTAGATGAGTTGCACGGAGCTACAATCTTCTCCAAACTGGATTTACGTTCGGGATACCATCAAATTCGAGTGCGGCCTCAGGATGTACATAAGACAGCCTTCCGAACTCACGAGGGCCACTACGAGTTCTTAGTGATGCCTTTTGGTCTTTCCAAAGCCCCGGCGACTTTCCAAGCGCTAATGAACTTTATCTTTAAGGGTCTTCTCAGGCGATGCATCCTCGTCTTCTTCGACAACATATTGGTTTTCAGCCGCTCGTTGGACGAGCATGTGAGTCACCTAACACAGGTCCTCTCGATCCTCTCCGCTCATTCTCTTTTTGTCAATGTTAAGAAGTGTTGTTTTGCTAAAATGGAACTTGATTATCTTGGCCACATCATCTCTGGCAATGGAGTGATGGCCGATCCAGGGAAGGTGCAGGCGATGGTGGACTGGCCGACTCCCACAAATCCTAAGGAGTTGCGTGGGTTCCTTGGGTTGACGGGTTATTATAGGTGCTTTGTACAAAATTATGGGAAAGATTGCAGCTCCACTTACCCGGTTATTACGTAAAGAAGTTTCTTGGTCCGAGGAGGCCTCATTGTACAAGCCTTAAACAGCCATGGTTGCTGTCCCAACACTAGGATTGCCCGACTTTGACGCCCTATTCATCATCGAGATTGATGCGTCGGGGTAGGGGTGGGTGCAATCCTTTCGCAACATGACAGCCAATCGCTTTTTTTCAAACCAAGCTCTTTCTCCTCGCGCTCGTCAACGTTCAAAGATACGAGCGAGAATTGATGGCTATTGTGTTAGCCGTACTGTAAATGGCGCCACTACCTTTTGGGACGAAAGTTTGTGGTCCGAAGCGACCGCCGTAGCCTTAAATATCTTCTCGAACGAACGAGTGATTGCTCCGGAGTACCAACGGTGGATACTTAAATTGTTGGGTTTTCGGTTCGAAATCCAAGACAAGCCAGATCTTCTAACACACTGCGCCGACGCCCTTTCTCGTTTCCCCGTGTATGGAACTTGGTCCATCACAACTACTTCCTTCTTGGACATGGCTCTCATACACTCGGAGGTTCAAGCCGACCCTTTCCCGGCTCCCATTTTGCTAGCCTTACAAAGAAGAGGCCGAGGCTCCCCGGTGGTCCTCCGTCGAGGGCAATTACGCTTCGATGATCGAGTTGTCCTCTCTGCGTCTTCATCACTAAAGGAGAAGATCTTAACCAAGTTTCATGCGAGTCCGATTGGAGGTCATGGGGGCTTTCTAAAAACATACAAGCGGATCATGGCGAGTTGTTTTGGGTAGGCATGAAGGGCGACATTAAGTTGTTTGAGCCTCCTGCGATGTCCGCCAACGCCATAAATACGAGACACCGGCCCGCCGGCTTGCTCTAACCTCTCCCGATTCCGACGGCTATTTGGGAACACATTTCAATGGATTTCATTGAAGGACCGCCACTTTCGTCGGGGTGGAATTGTGGTGGACAAATTCAACAAATACATCCACTTCCTTCCCTTGAAGCATCCTTTCTCGGCCTAAAACAGCTTGCGAACGCCTTCCTTCATGGGGTGGTACGCCTTCATGGCTTTCCCATAGCATCGTCTCGGGACCGAGACAAGATATTCCTTAGCAACTTCGGTGCAAGCTCTTCCGCCTCCAAGGTACAAGGCTAAATCGGAGTTCGGCCTATCATCCACAGTCTGATGGGCAAAGCGAAATGGTTAATCGCTGTTTGGAGACTTATTTGCGTTGTTTTATCAGTCAACGTCCGAAGGAATGGTCGAAGTGGCTGAGTTGGGCCGAGTATTGGTATAACACATCATTCCATTCGTCTCTTAAGTGCTCTCCGTTCCGCGTCGTTTACGGACGAGACCCGCCCCCACTGGTTCGCTTGGGGACAACCTCCTCATCAACAAATACCGAACTTGATGCACTGTTGATGGCCCGTGACGTTGCCTTGGTGGAGTTACGTGACCAATTGTTGTTAGCCCAGAATCGGATGAAGCAGCAGGCGGATAGCGGCCGTCGTGAACTCACTTTTGTCGTCGGCGATTGGGTGTATGTCAAGCTCCGCCCTTATCGTCAGCAATCGGTGGCGCGTCGAACAAACATGAAGTTGAGCCCCAAATATTTTGGCCCCTTTGAGATCATCGCAAAATTTGGCTCCGTTGCCTATAAGCTCGCTCTTCCTTCCTCGGCGACAATCCATCCAGTTTTCCATGTGTCCCAGCTGCGTAAGGTAATTGGTAACCACACTGCTGCTCCTGCCCTCCCTCCTTTTCTCTCGGATTCTCTCATTCTTCCTACTGAGACTGAGGAGGTCCTAGCCTATCGGAGCGACCCTGCTGGACCGATGGTGTTGATTAGGTGGCTAGGGTTACCAGATGCGGATGCCACCTGGGAGCTTGTTAAACATGTGCGCCGCTCTTTTCCGGCTTTCCACCTTGAGGACAAGGTGGCTCTTCATGGGGGGAGTATTGATACGATTCGGGGTCGTCCACCCATCCATCAAGTGTATATGAGAAAAAGATGTGGGAACAAGAGGTCCAAGTCATCGGTGGGTCCAGCTGGGTCCAATTGAATCAACAAGAGTCTATAGAATAACAGCTTTTAAAGTGAGTATAATTGTGTGTCAATTTGTGTGTCTATATGGTCATAGCAAGAGTCTTTGTAATAAAAGGTCATTGTGTGAGTCGGTGGGCATCTTGGGTTGTTGAATGTTTTTGGTGCCTTGGTGTCTGGTTGAGAGAAGTTACTCTCAGGGCGATTGTGGGGAGAGTCCCTCCTCCTCTCGTTGTATCCCTGTTTCATTTTTCCCCTTTTGGGGCTATCAATAAGATCTTCGAGGCGAACCCCTCGTTCCTCCGCTCGGCTCGAGCTAACATAACCCTAAAAATTTAACAAATTCATGCAATTGATGTCTCAACAAATTCGAGTAACATAGCTTTTCTATTTTTCGATCGAGAGAAAGGAGTGCTTATAGCCCAAAAAATAATAAAGCGCACCTACCTTTCAAGACCAAACCGAACAAGACAGAAGAAGCATCAAATCTCTTGCAATATTTGCGACCCTTGGCAATTCTAAGCACGGCAAATTGATAGAATCAGCCAATACCTGTAAACGATAAATTTAAACTTCAAATAACTCTTATTTGTCTTCTACAAACAGCTCATTTTCAATGTGATTAAAAAAAGAAGAAGTGCATTTTCAATCAAGGAACAATTCAAAGGAGCCTTATCACCCACGCTCTAATAATTCCAGCCAAAAAGGAAAATCATCTCACATAGAAGAAAAATGAAAAGCAAGTATGGGGAAAATAAAAACTTAAGTTCGAAAACTTCAAATATAGACAACTAAAATACACACTGAACAAAATATATATATATATATAGACAATCCAAACTACTCAAGTCGAGTTGGAAAAAATTGTTGGTAACCCATTGAACTTACCTTGAATAGCAATGCACGATGCTGACAAAGGCCAATGGCTAGATTTCCCATAGGAAGCACAACAGAACCTAAACAATCTTTTAAAACTTGAACACATTCTTTCCATTGTGGATCCAAACTATCCTCAGTAGCAGCCGTGCCCCTTGTGATAAAGAAAAACAAAAAACAAAAGATCCTGTTAAACAGAAGAAAGGATATAGATTTATGAGACATTTTACTAAATATGTACAGACAACTTACCCCAACTGATTAGAAACAAGCTTTGCAAGCTGCTCGACCACCTCTTCTGTGGTAATGCAGCTGCAAGAAATGCTAATTACTCCATTTATTAGCTCCTTTAAACTGGGGTCACTGCGTTTATCAATCAAAACCACTTCAATTGATGAATCAACACTAGGATCAATTGCCTTAAGTGATTCTATGGATGGGATCCGACCATGTTCCTGCAAATCATTGCATACCATCCACACGTACGGATCCATCCCATGGATCAGGTAAAATCCATCCGGTATCTTATCGAAGTAAGATAGACATCCATTCACCTGTCACGAGCGAAATTTACAAAGACATGGACAATTATAAGGAACTAGTTACAGGTGATGTAAGATCACTACTTACTCAAAAATCTTCAACTCCATGTCCAACAAAATTTAAACTATCTACAGAAAGCCCTTCTTCCCACTAAAGCATTCAGTAGTCACTAAAAACTCATAAACCCCTATAAATAAACAGCTTCATATCGTGAATCAAAACCGAGGCCTGTCGATAAGAACCGCAGAGACGCGTATAGATGAACAACAACAACAACCAATATTCAATCCAGCAAATGTTAATGTGCAATGACAATAATCAAATGTATGTAATTTATGATAACATGTTCAAAGACCAATGTAAGGTGTTTCGGATTGGAGGCACAACAACAAAACTCATAAACCCCTATAAATAAACAGATTCATATCGCGAATCAAAACTCACCATCAATTGCACTTAATCGAGCACAATGAAAAAGTTTGATCCATGTAGCCGACCCCAGTTAATTTGGGACAGAGGCTATGTTGTTGTTGTTGTTGTTGTTGTATATCGCGAATCAAAACTTGAGGCCTGCCGATAAGAACAACAGAGACGCGTATAGATGAACAACAACAACAACAACAACAACAACAACAACCAATTATTCAATCAGGCAAATGTTAATGTGCAATGACAATAATCAAATGGATGTAATTTATGATAACATGTTCAAAGACCAACGCGGCGCGGACGGACTCGATGTAAGGCGTTTCGGATTGGAGGCACAACAACAAACACAAATACACAAACATAGAACAAACCCTAAACACCCAATTTCAGGAACTCCAATCTCATCCAACCAGAACAGATACAAGGTCGCGAATTTCTCACCCAGAAGCGATGCGACATCGCCTCGGCCGACGCCGCGGAGCCCCTGACGGCCATCTCGTCCGGCATGGGATCCAAGAAATTAGGATCGTCGGCGGAAGTGGCCTCGGACGACAGCCTCAACGCCAGCGCCAACTGCAACTGGTAGCTCTCCTCCGTCTGCTGCGCCCAGCTCTTGTACGAGGACGACGACCCCGCACCCTCCGCCCCCTTCGCATCCGACGCCACGTAATACTCCCCGGAGAGCGAGAGGCAGCTCTCCCCGTAGCTGCTCCCGCTGGACTGGCGCTGCAGGCCGATCGACGGGAACACGGCCCCACTCCGCCCCCCCGGCTGCGGCGGCGGAGGTGCCTGGGATTGGGCGGCGCGGTCGCGGTCGCGGTCGCGGTGGTCGGTTGGGAGGGGGTCGTCGGGGTGCTGGCTGAGGAGGGAGTAGGTGGAGCGGCGTCCGGGCATTTCCATTCAGATGGTCGGCGACTAAGGGGATCTGTGCGGCGCCATTTTCGATGGAGCGAGGGACGGTCTGAGAGAGAGAGAGAGAGAGAGAGTTAGGTCCGGCCTAGATTTCCTGCGAGGGACTGTTCGTAATTCCGCGTCGATGAAGGTCGGAGAGGGGCGAGGGAGGGGCACGTGCGCGCCTGTTATGTGCGACTAAAAAGGGCCCTGTTTGGAGGTGGGGCAAAAAAAAAAAAAAAAAAAAAAAAAAAAAAAAAAAAAAGTTGGCTCACACGAGTCGTCCGCGCGGCCTTGACCCGGTCTGACTTTTTGTTGTCATTCTAGCACTTTTCAATGGCAAATTAGTGTTTTTTTATATGATAATGGTTGGGTGATCTGTTTTGAACACTCAAAACAGACAGCTGCTTGTTGATGTTTATTGATTTCGTGTATCGATGTTTATGTAGACGCGAGTCAGAAGTGTATTTCAGTGATATTAATAACTAGATGTCTATTTTGTGTGTTCCAAGTGGATCACCGAACAAACAGGGCCGCTAAGGGCACCCCACCAATTAATGAAGGCACCCCACCATTAATGAAATGTGTGCACAAACCGATTTACGTTGGGCACCCAAAAATTAGACCCGAAATACCTAAACTACCCCTCGTTCAAATCCATCCGCACCCCAAAGACCCCAAGCGTCATCTTCACCGCCCGGACTCCAAGAACCCGTTTTTGTGTGAACCGTGCAATGGGTGGAATCTCCGAAATCGTGTCTCCCGTGTCTCGCCTTGTGTTTCTCCTCCGTTTGACGGTTTTTTTGCAGCTCGTCGAGTCGTGGTGTGGGCAGATTTCGTCTCGGTTAGGGTTCCGCCGAACATCTTCGAGCACACATTATTTCATGGAAATCTGGCCGATGAAGGTACGTTTTTAGTGTTATTAAGTTACATTTGGAAGAGTAGTTGTGATTTACAAGTGGTGGGTTGTTCATTAGTGTAAGAACTGGAATTCGCAGCTTCTCGCCACACAGGGAAGAGAATGTGGTTATGCTCTCTGACAAGGATGACCGAGAGAGTTGCCAAATTTTGGGAAATCGAACCGTTGGCACAAAGGCCGACAAAGATCACACACAGCCTCGCCATCGACCACCGAGATGACTATAGGTCTCTCTGGCCGAAATGTGACGAGAGATGGAAGTACTTCTAGGTAATGTGGTGGCGGTGGTGTACAACCGAGAATTTGGGCGTACTATTGGTTGTACCATGCGCGCGTGAGTGTGAAGGTAGGCTCTGGCCGTGAGTGGCCGAGAGCTTGTAGAATTCGAATGGTCAATTCATCTCGGTGGCGCAAAACCGAGACCGTTTCATTAGACTCGGTGTTCAATGTCGATACATTGGAGGAATTGTCTGGCCACATGGGTGACCGAAAATATATGTCGTTTCACAAACCTCGTTTGACCGAGACATAAGAAATGGATGATTTGGACTTTTTTTTTGTAAATTTAAGTTGGGATCTGTTCCATGCGCTTATAAGTTGTAATTTATGTGTATGGCTCGTCCGAAGCAACCTAAGTGACTAGGGAAGAGGCCGGAGCCGAGGTCCCGAGGCCGAACAGAGGCGAGGTGGCCGGAGACCCCAGACAAGATCGTACCTGAAAGAGAAAGAGAAGGAGAATCGGGATGGTAAGGGCAAGGCGAAGGTAGATGGCAATCGTGGAAGGTTACATTTGCACGATGAGGTTCGACCTCAATGCCGGCGACCCGAGGATCTTGTTGTTGCCGTGAGGAGAAGAGGAGGGGCATGCATCGGAGTCAAGTAGCAAGTGACTCTTCGTATGCCATGACAACCATGATAGACACGATCGTAATGTGGGGGGAGCGGAAGAGGTGGAGTCGGCCATGATGAAGGAGAGCCGTAAGTGGCTTTTGAGGCGCGTGCTCCATTCCCCAAGTGGTCCCATAGACGGGCGGCGTTGTCAAGAGCTTCAAGGATCATGTGGCTTTATCGATTTGGAGGAATGAGGTAATTTCAATATCATTGAAATTATTAACTTAACACTCATGTCTTCACATAATGACGAAATGTTTTGACATTTGCAGAGCGCCCGTTCTTAAGTTGTATCAATCACGAGCTCAAATAGCGGAATGGGATTTACAGCCGTGTCACCCGACACGGCGGACTCCGAGGATTATTCAGCGTTCCGGCTTGAATGCGCCGATAGATCGCTTCATACCGCAAGGCCAACAAGGAGTTGATCTCTCGCATTTGTGAGTGGAGCGGTGGCAAATGGAGACGAACACATTTCACCTACCTTTTGGTGAAATGTCTATCTCATTAGAGGATGTCGCCTTCCTCCCGAAGATCCCCGTGACGGCAAAGTTGTAGAAGTGGACAAATTTGCTAGGTACACGGAGGAATCTCGCTCCGACGCTATCAAGATGGTTTCCAACCTTCTTGGGGTTAGCGCCGAGAGGCTGAGGAGGAGGAGGTGAATATCACCAAGGGGCTCACAAAGGCGCAAACATTGGTTGAAGAGTCGATGGTGCCCCAAAGCCGGTTCGATACCCGTAAATTATCCTCCCGTGGAATGCACACCCGAGCGTACTCGCCGTACTTGTTGTCGTGCACTCTTTTTGCCGATAAGAGTGGGTCTCGGTGTCGATCGCGCCGCCGAAGCTACTTGAGGACTGGACGACGTAGGAACTACATGGGGGAGCACTGCGCTGGCCTACTTGTATCGACACTGGGGTCCGCCACGAGAGTCCTAGTGTCCCGTATTGCCGGCTACCTCACATTGCTTGAGGTTTGTTTTTAAATATACTAATAGGCATTCTTTTGTTCGATTCGCCCAAATTGCAATTGTGGAGTAACTAACATTGTAACGTTATATGTGTGGACGGGTGTATGACCATTTCAAACTTGGTCCGCCACGCCCAATGCGAAGTACGTGGACTACGTGCACCCTCGTGTCTCCAGATGGATTCAAAAGCACGAGACGGCTGCGAATGTTGACAAGCTCGGGGCCATTAGGAGAACCTTGGATAGGTTGCGACCAAGTGAGGTGAGCCGCCTATCCATTACCTCTCGATGTCCTCTTAAGCACGTACTCAAATTTGGTAATTTACTTTACACCCGCGCTTATATGTTGAATATTTTGTAGGTCACTGGGACCCATATGTGAATTTAAGTGGAAAATGGCGTTGTGCAAGCGATGGCCTTTTACAATGTGGGAAGATCAAGTACATGGATGTGGTGGAGCCCTACCACCCGAGAGGATTCTAAGACAGCTTTGGCCACGTGCAGCCGATACCGATCCTCCTTACCGTCCATTGGAAGCACACAGAGGCCCGCTTGCAAACAAGTACTCCGTCAAGTATGGGTTCGAACAAGACAATTGGGAGCGATGGAGGAACCATGTGTTGGTCAAGTTAGGGGCGAGAAGGCAAGATTTGAGTTTCTAGCTACACCGCACTACCTCCCTGGTTCGTCAAAGTGTCTCATCCCGTTATCACGAATCCGGCCTTTGAGGACCGTGTAATGGTCGCCTCAACCATAGCAGAGAACGAGATACTTGAGGTATTGGAATGGTTATACGTAATGTGGCACTTATAATTATTTCCACAATGTCGAGTATTTGACAAGAACCCGAAATTTTTCACCGCAATAGGCGAGCCTTGGACGCGGCGTTGCGATGGATGGACCTCCCCGCAGAGATGTCTACTTTGGACTCGGCTAGACCACATTGATCGCAGTGGTCAACCTCCTTTCGGGAAGGAATTTAAGTCCCACCCCCACGAGTACATTTCCCGCGACCGCAACCTAAGCACAACCGCGACAACCGGCCCTACCGCGACAACCGGCCATACCGAACCTGTGCCCGAGGCACTCCCACCATGGTAGCACTTCCACACCCTCGCCCAGCCACATCTCGGCCCGCTCGACCGATGGTGGCACCCGTAAGAGAATGCATGGGAAGGAGTATCGAAGGAAGAACGTGAAAAACCCAAGCAATGACCAACCCTCAATGTTGGAGGGATAGACATTTGTATTACATTTTACATACACTTTTTAATGGTTTATATGTCTCCCGTGCTCGTTGAGTACATTATCATGATCGTTTATGATGTTTCATTGTCCATCTCGTGTGGCCGGAATTCGAAGAAATTTTTTCATGTTGTGTTTGGCCACTCAAGACCGAATGTCGTGAAACTTTCGGCATCCATCACCGATACTATAAGGACGGTTTCTGCCTCTCATAGCCGAGCTTAAGCGTTAAGTTACGGTGGCGAATGATCGAGAGTTTGAACATTCTGCTTTGGCCATGCATGACCGAAACGAATGTTCCAAAGAACTATTTTGAACAACAAATGAAACTAACTTTCAATCATTTTATATCCTAACTTTGAAAATTACAAATTGTACAACCAAACTATTTGCATTGTTCCAGCTTGTAACACTACGGTGTACCCAAATCTACAACGGATATGGTGGCATCAAGTAGAGTTGCAACGGCGCGATGTCTCGAATACGAACTGTCTCGCCAACCTTTCGCACTATCCCGAGCATACCGTACCCACGACGGTATACGGATGGCAAGGGTGCATTCGTGCTCAAGAACACCGTCAATGTGAACAAGACACCATTACCATATTGTCGGGAAACAACATAACAATTCAACCAAATTCGCATCACATACCCTAGCCAATGTATATTCCCGTCATTAATCATGGCAATGACAGATTCGTCGTGACCTGGTGGATGGTGGAGCACTACGTAGAGGTAGAAATGTGGAGGCACTCCCACGCGATAGGTTGACGAGAACCACATTGATCGCAAGTGGCTACTAACAATCCCATGTCCTGGAAGTGTGAACCATTCTTGGAAAGTTGCACCAACTTGATTCTCTACGCAATGCACCGCAATCTTCACACTCGTAACTCGAACCCAAGCACTTCGCGCCAATGGTTTTCATGCCCGATAAGCTCATCGTACATCCTTCTACGGACGATCCGCCACCCGTCGTCATCTCGGTAGTCCAAGCCCATGCGCAACACACCTATATCCACAATTCCCATCGGCTAGCACATCGATGATGCCCTCAACATGTAGCAACAAACCGGATCTACGCAATGACCGTAAGCCATGTTAGTTGTTGTGCTTTGCGTCGACTACCACGACGCAGCTTTAGGAACAACTTTACTTCTTCTTCGCCTAGAACTTGAGGCCTCCCGAGTCGATAGCACGTACTCAAACTCACTAAGCAACCGTCTCGTTGAAGAATCGGGACACTCGTGTTTTCTCTTCAACGACCCCTGTCCTCCCTTTTGTCTTAATTTTTGCGGCACGCACAACACCCGGGAGTAGACGACGGCCGACTAATCTCCCCGAGCCGCCGAATAATCTTGAGTCGATCGTCCTCATTACCGCATGCATTAAACTTTGCCAACACCCTTTCAATCTCATCGTGCACGTTGTACCCTGACGAGTCCACCGACTCTCGTGTATCATACTCAACTTTCGCCAAGAACATGAATGTCCTGGAGAGAGGATGGGCGTCCCAAAGAAATATATGATGGTTAAGCTCATGTGCACAAGGAAGGCCATGTGTGGTGCGTATCGCGCAACCACAACGAGTGGAATCGTGACCAACATCCTCTCCCCGGCCAATTCATCTCTAATTAGCCTAAGCGCCCGTTGAGACACATAACCGCGCAATCGTCGATACAACTCATCAACGTACTCATGTTGGACGACATTCAAACTTAGCTCAAACGATGCCTTGATATTGTTGTGTTGGATTCTAAGGAGTCCATCAACCACATTCCATAGAGTCTCAAAATTAGCCCGACTGCTCCCAAGGTGTACCTTCGTAGTAGAATGTGCGTACTCCACCCTCTCGAGTTGTCGTTTCCCAAAGTGCGTAAGTCTATCCGTCCAAGCCGAGACAAATTTCTCCTTGTAGCTCTTTAGCCATGTGTTGTCCAAGTACTCCATAAGACCCTTTACATGCCCAAATTCAAAACGGAGGTCATTCACCCTAACTTCAAATAACGCCTCCGACTTGGCATACATCACGCTCGTCCAACTACCCATAAAACGCGCAAAACCATCGTTCTCCCCAAACATCTTCTTAGTCTTAGACAAAACAACTTTGTTGATGTGCCAAGAGCAAAGGAGGTGAGACGAGGCCGGAAAAACTTCTTCTATTGCACTAATAAGGGCTAAGTCCCTATCCAGAATAAGCACGTCAAAGCTTAGGCCACCCATCCAATATGGATCTCAACTTCTCAAGTTGTCCAAACATAATGCCCATGACTCTCTCGATGATAAGAATGCGAACCCAACGGAGAACGTCAAGTGCGTAGAAGTGATGCCAACAATCTCCAACAAAGGCATTCGGCACCTATTTGTCTTGTACGTGCAATCCATCAAAATAACCGATGGAAAACACCCGACCAACTTTATCGAGCCGGGATGTGACCAAAATAACTCCGTGACAACATTCGTATCGGATCCTTCCTATGCCATGACAACCACTTATTCTTCTCCAAAATGTGCAAGAGTTGTTGCATTTGAGTCCTCCCACCCGCATCCTCCTTTCGGCTTTTTGTCTTGCATTATATATAGTCCTCATTGTCGATGCGTTACCAACGTCTCTTTGCTTCAACGTATTTAGGATGTCCCTTGGCTTCACATTCCCTTGTCATTTGCACCACAACTTCCCGCTCCGCCTTATCCAATCTCCCGCAAAAGAATGGCCGTCCAAGTGTTTTGCATGGGTCGTGATTGTGCCTCCCACATATAAAAAGTTGATATACCACAACGAGTCAAGCATTTTCCTTCACGTTGATAAGGAAAGGGCATCCACATTTCTTCGTACTGTTTGAGTCCTCCCCGTTTCGTCTTCTTCTTCATTTCTTGGTTTCGAAGCTATTTTTTCCGCTTTACCCTTACCAACTCTTTGTGACATTCCCCCGTAAGTCCCCGACCTCTCACAGCAATTTTCACCCTACCCCGCGCTTAATGCCACCGGCGTCGAGTGCTTTGTCACTAGCACGAACATGTTCTCACGCCTATCATTTGAAGCCATGAAACCGTCGCTTCTCTACTTGGAAATGGCCTACAAGGTGTAAACGTGTCCGTGTAGTCCGGAAATAAGGCGTAAAACCTAAGCATTACCTCGCAATACAAACAAAGTGTAACATTATAATCAACCGAAATGTACAAAGACAATCACACTAACATCCAAAAAACATGTTTTCTGGCCGTACATGGCCGCAACTAGCTTAGTGGTATCGCTCACGTACGACCGAGCGTCAACGAATACTATCGGTTTAATGGTTCCGTCGATACGCGAAACATTCTGGCCCTCTACGACCGAGAGATTACATTACATCTCTGGCCCCCGCGAGGCCGAAACAATCGCGCACCACCTGCATGTAACCTTCTGCTAACCGCAACGAATACACAAAACATTTTCAAAAATACCTCAAGTACGACCTCCTCTCGGCACCGAAGCAAACATAATCCTCCATTATATAGTGGAGTCAAGTTCGGATTGGAATAAATTACCAAACCCTACGTTCACAAACAAATCATCATTTTCATAGTTATACACAACTCAACTTTTCTAAAAACACGAATATGGTTGTCAAACATTGTTACCTAGCTGTGGAATTATGACAATCCGCAATAATCGATCAACGCCGACAAACGCAGCGTGGATTTGTGGTTCAACCTGTGGTGGGGTGCCTTTTTTCTTTGTCAAAATGATTTGTGAGGTTGGAATCACTATATATACAAGGGCAAAATAGTCTTTTCCACTTTTGCTGAAATTTTTACAAATACTTTGGGTGCCTTCATTAATCGAATGTGGTGGGGTGCCCTTCCTGAGATTGTGAACTTAATTGACAATATTTCGCTTTAGCCTTTATAATGGTGACAACTAGACCGGATTGATACATGTGCACCTTTGTCGATTGTGTCCCAATACAAGTTGTACTCCTATATTTTAAATATTTCAAAAGTTAGAACCGGTCAACGTGAGTTTTTAATTAGTGGTAGATGAACTTGACCAACCATTGCGTAGCTCGGTGAATTAATGTCTAGTAGGTTGTACTAACATTAGTCTAAATCCAAATATTTTTATGCTTTTCATTTATTAAACCTTAATTAGTGATGCATTTGCACTTCTTGAAAGCCCTCAAATGAGCTTTGTGACATGTTACTCTCATTTTTGTGGCTTCAAGTACTGTATATTAATCTTTTAAACTCCAACTAGTGGACATGGAATATATATAATATATAATATACGTATATAGGGAGATTTTCCTATGCTAGCTAGCTAGCTAGCTTTAGGTAGTTGGCCATCCGTATTTCATGTAAGAAAGAAGGGTCGCGATGGACTACGACTAGCTAATCGCCAGCATAGAACATTGTCACTCTATTAACACAATTAAATTCAAGAGACCCAAATTACAACCTAGCCAGCTGGCTAGCTACGTTGAAATAATATTTTTTTGATTACAAAACTCGACAAGTAGAATTAAACTGAAAATTTTGATTAATTAGGAAAAATATTGGCGTGCCTCAATATATATGGACACGCACTTGCAGGGGTGTGTTGATTTTTGATTTGCATTGTGCATGCATATATCTCGACGTATGTTGTATGAACACTGACAAATACGTGTCAGTTACGTGCGTCCATTTGATTATACATGTAACTTCCTATCAAAGCCCAGCCACTTTAACTTCTAACCAAGTGAAGAGCTGACACAGTGAGTATTATATTTTTTATTATGAAAACTTGAAAATAGCTTGAATATTGTACAACACCTTGATGATTATTATTTTTTTAATAATAAAGAAACCAACTTTTTTACCTCTTAGGAACTCCAACCATCACGAACATACTATTAACCTCCTATCGTACTATTGTGCCACCTAAATGTTTGTATTACGTAGTTATAACTAGCTAGTACCTCTTGATGATATTTAAATTTCAAAATAACTTTCAATGGTAATGTAGATTTAAAGTATGACTTGATGTCAAATTATTGATATGAGGAGGATGTCTATCTTATGCGACACTAGATAAACATTCGATTTTCAAAATGATCTCCAATGGTAATGTGGATTTACCATGGATTGTGACTTTAATTTTCTCTTGTCTTCATATGGATAATGTAACGGCCAAAAATGTACTAATAGTAAATTAGTCCATAATTTGGGTTATTGACCCGTGATGTGGCCGAGAGGGTACACTGTCTCGAATACTCAATGTGAGGACTAAGTAATATAGTATTTTTGAGTAATGGATGCCTAGTGTGATGTATTTGTGTAGACTATTAAGTCTGTGACTACCCCAACCCTACAAATTAGGCACCGCCCGGCACTAGGCCTCCATTAACCCCCGATAAACTAGTTTTGAGTTAATAAAGACCTAGTCAACCTCACGTACCGGTTTTCAGTATCTGATAGTCCATACAACAGAGTATATATATATATATATATGAAATCATGTGCAACGGAATTTAAATGCGGTGAAAACGCGATAACAAATAAATCAAACGCACAACAAGTTTTAGGTGTGGAAGCTAGAATGTAGAATCCCCGTACAACAAATACAATATACAAAGTATAGTATCTCTCAACTCAAATATCCATTTATAAAACATAGTAATTATAATTTAAATTCATCAAATGACATATATATGTCGCACATCAATGTTTTTGAGCTTGGGGATTATACATGCAATTGTCACCAAAAGCGGAGACAATCCCTGTGAGTAAATCCAGGAGAAGTTCAACATTGATTCAGATTAAACAATAAATAAGTCTATAAATCATGCAGGAAAGAAACAAAGTGCTGAGGAATAACCCATAAAACTAGGGGTGGGCAGCGGTTTCGAAACCGCCTAAACCGCCCAACCGTGTAAACCGCATGGTTTGATCTGTTTTTTAAAACTCGCAGTTTGGGGGCGGTTTAAAAAACTTAAAAACCGCAGAATCGCGGTTTGGTCGCGGTTTTCATTTTAAAAAAACCGCGGTTTCACCAAACCGATGGTATTTTAATAAATACCCAACATTTACAACTCAAAACCCTAAAACTTAAAAAAAAAAAACGCAGAATCGCGGTTTTCATTTTAAAAAAACCGCGGTTTCACCAAACCGATGGTATTTTAGTAAATACCCAACATTTACAACTCAAAACCCTAAAACTTAAAAAAAAAAAAAAAAAAAAAAAACTCAACACTGTTGAGTCAACATTAGAAGATTTTGTATCTACAAATCTTCCACTACCGTTCATCCTCCTCACTCCCCGTCTCACCGCTGCCGCCGAACTCATCGCCTTTATGGTATGTAATATGTATGATTGTTTTTTTTATGTTTTGTTGTATCTTATGTTGAATTTTTGATGAAAATTTGAACATTAAACATGTATGGACTTTATGGTATGTAATATGTATGATTTTTTTTTTTTGAAAATGGGTCGCATGAAAACCACGAAACCAAACCGACCAAAACCAAACCGAGCAAACGCGCGGCGGTTTGGGTGCGGTTTTGATGGTTCGCGGTTTGGTGATGGTTTGCAAATCGGTCAAACCGCGAATCCTCGGTTTGGTTTCGTTTTATGGTTTCCACCACCAAATGGCGGTTTGCCCACCCCTACATAAAACGCATGATAGACGGACCACAATGGTCAACGATAAAGACCAAATGGCTCGGAAGCAAAAGATAAACGCCTAAGTGGTCTTGACATTTTACACGTGGGCTTAAAGCCACTTGATTATGAATAAGTGTCAAATATCGATACGGTGGGACCAAGTTCGCTTCAACCGCACCTAATCCATTCGGACCTTTGTAGGCTCACTTGAGCCGCAACCAGAGAAAACATTCCAAAGGAGCCACAGATCGCAACCGGATGCTCAACCGCAATGGAATCCTTGAAGTCATGTGAGGAGCCACGACACTTGGCGAATGCTTTCTCAGAGGATTCAATCTCGTCTAGGAGCTACGAGCGCAACTCGGATGCTGAACCCACGTGTAAAAAACGACTCAATTCGACCACTTTATACCCTAGGTCACTCGGTAGGGAAGTATAGTCTAACAATGAATATCATTTCCATCAAAATATGCAAGGAAAAGAAAGGAATTAATACTGAATTTCTTACTGGTTTACTTATAAATAACCATGTAACTCGCCAAGTCAAGTCGATCCTTCGAATAACTTAGTTGAACCCTCAACGCGTATCTACAATCAAACAATGTATAACACAATTGTTTTAAGGATCGTTTGCTAAGTTGAGGTTTAATACTTAACTTAAAAGGGACCAATCTACTAGCTCTTTTCGAGATTTAACTCCTTATATTAGGAACTTAACCCGATAAGATGATCTTATATGAGTTTCGCTCTTAACTTAATGAATATAAATCTCGGAATCCCAAGTTCATAAAATCATTGTTCTAGTAATTTAAACATAAACAATACATTTGTCCAAGCAAGTGGTTGTATATGAAAGTATATTTAAAGACGTTGGGTTTTCTTAAATTCATATAACTACAAAATATAGCTTCCAAGTAGCATAGTTGATTACGCAATGCTAGCATTAATATTAAATAGTTCTTTTAAATATGCAAGTCTACTTCTATGTGCTAGTAAAATGAATTTATAAGTTATTCTTAAAGACATTTACACCTAAAACCTTTTTCTAAGTTTGGTTAGGCTCAAACAAGTGATTTTAAATAGTTCAACTCTGTGATGGCCCCAATTTCCCACAAACTGGGCCCCGCCCGGCCTAAGCCCATGTGGACCCCCGAGCCAATCTAGCAAGGTCAATGCAGGCCTAATCAGCCTTCCAATCCATCAGTATAAGTAAATTCATAATTTTGAGTTGAGTTATTAGTATTTTTCAAGTTTTACTATTTAGCGGAAGCAATTAATAAATTAAATAACTCAACAATAATGTAAAAGAGTTGGACAACCTAATTGTGGAACCCTATAAACATGTACATCTTGTGTCAAGTGTTATAACTAAGCAAAAATGATATATCATTCATGTGTATCTCTCAACCCAAATAAGTATCCAAGTGTGATAACAACATATATAAGTAATACAAAAAGTCAAAAACCTACAAAAGTGTGCGGATGAGGGCAGCTCCGATATCCTCAGAGTAGATCGCCAAGTGTCGGCGTCTTGCCCTTTTCTTTGCAGATCCGCACTCGGTCAAACACAAGAATGCCGAGTCCAATAAGTAAAAGCCGGTAGGATCTAAACAATAATTCAAAATAAATGAAGCGATCTAATAGTCATACGGATAGAAATAAAGCTACATGGAATGCATGATAATAAGACCTGTAAAAATGAAAGTACAACGAGGAATGAGTGTCGAAAGAAACAATAGAGAGGTGCCCAAGTAGTCCAAGACCACCAGAGTGCGGGTGCCACGGGGTCGGGGGTCATAGAGTAGCGGCAACGCCAAGCAAACTCGGGTCCTAGGACGCGGCGTCGTCTCTTTGTACCTAGACCGTCGCGAATGAGGGATATCAACGGTGCCCCGAATAAAACACATTTCATTCCGACCAAATACTCAAGTGACTCGAGGTCATGGCCCCGGTTGCAAGCCGGTAACCACTCCAATCAGAGACACTCGTATGATTCACTTGGCCCTCGGACACTCATAAGTGGGTGGAAATTCCAAGGAAGGGACACAATACAATATTAATAAAATATAAGCTCAAATGAACTACTGTGCATTTCCTAGCTGGTTTTACTTACCTTAGATTCACATAGGCCGCCACGTCAAAGTAATCGTTCGAATCCTAGTTGAGTCCTTGCGCATCTACATTCATCATATGTACAACGAAGTCATTTAAGTGGTCATATCGGAATCATCAATGACTACAAGATTTATCAATTAGACTTGTAGTTGAAATCAATGTGGTTTAGAACCTCACCATGGCCTTTAATGGAGGTCTCAACTCCAAAATCCATTTGAAGGACGCAAACTTAGCCATGATCTACACCTTTCGTCTTCTTAGCGAGCAATTCATCGCGTCGTCGAGCTTCGTCGAAGCTACGCCTCATTGTCCACTATTTTTGTGTCTCGTCGGGGATCGATCGGTCCGGCGATGCGCCACCGCGCCTAGCTGCTGCAGCTCGTCCACGAGCTCCCCTGCGTCCCTCGCCGGAGTCGCGTCTTCGCACCACGTCATCCGCGCGCCGCTGCCGCTGGTGATTCACTGCTCCTCCTCGTCGGCGTCAAGTCCTGCTGGTTTGTCCCCGCCGCTACCTGGTGGCCCGTTCCGCCGCTCGTCGTCCTCCCCATAGCCGAACCACCTCCTGATCCACTGCTGCTGCTGGTCGTCCGCGCCTTCGCATCATCCGCCGCCGCTGCTGGTCACCTGGCCGGACTCCAGTCTCGCCGGAGCTGCTGTCTGCGAGCCTTTGCGCGCCGATCTCCTCACTGGCTCACTGCTGCACCGCGAGCCGCCGCCTATGAGCTGGAGCTCCGCCCCGCCCGCTCGTCCTCGCTGGAGCCGCTGCTCCTCGCCGGAGCTCCCATTTCTCTTTGTGTGCGTGTTGAAGAGGAAGAAATAGGGTTTAAACCCCACCCCCCTTTTGTGAGATAGAATCTCATCTCTCCATCCTTTCCTCGATAGAAACAACAATAATGATCAAAGGTCACCACAACTCACTTAGACGTAGATCTAAAGGTCCTCCTGTTGGGGCATGTGCCCTAGGTCAATCCATTACCTGTCTTTATGAATACTTTTAGTTAATAAAATAGAGGATTTCATTTGATGTTTATTATAATTAATTTGCATATTTACATTATAATAAGATCCATGAGTATTTATAAAAATATCCTAAATGTCCATAGTCGATCATTATACTTGGGAACTATGATGAATTAAGACTAGTGTGAGTCTTGATTGATGATCATATGATGATTATACGTATAGGGATACGAATCAAGATCACGAGTACTTGTTAGGGAACAAAGTACTTGGACCGACCCGCTATGAGAACATCACATGGATTAAGTCATAGTTGTTTCTCATGATAGGTATATTTTTCGGTCCTCGACTTGAGATTACCAGAGACTTCAACATTAGGAACACAAGTGATTTGACACAATCAAACGTTGTCTTTAAGGACGATTATAAAGGTTGTGATTGTTCATTAGTGTGTGAGCAATGTGATGAAGTTGTGTAATCAAGATATAATTTGTCCCTCTCATATAAAGATAGATATCCAAATGGATCCTCGATGTGTTAGATCGTTGTTAAAAGGCCTAGTCTAAGTGAATTGATATTGATCAATGTCACTTGGATGTTTTCGATCTACCTAGAGATCGAAACTAGTACGATTGAACATGTTGGATGACAATTCCATGCCTTATGTTTGATCAAAAGGATATCGTGCGACAAAATGATGTTATATACATTATTGATTAGGTTGTATCGATTTGATATTCGTACAACTTGGGTAGTCATAATGTCTTGCTAGAGGCCGCTTATGACTTGTATACCAAAATGAGTTTTGGTACACTGCCAACGTTGTATGAGCCTATTGGGTCGCACACTAAGAATGGTTTTGCGAGATTTTAATATGGTTCAGAAAAATGAATTTTATATGATAAAATTCGTGACTGAAACATCCTTGTGGTGTATTACACTTATACTTCTTTAAGTAGGGGTATATGTGTAATTTACTTAACCGTCTATATACAAGGGTTGTATAAATAGACGCTTTAAGTTAGAACACATATAGGAAAGATTAAGGGCCGAAACTCTATTTTCGTTCAAGAAACGAATTAGGTTTTTGGAACGCTCTGGATCGTTTTGGAAAGAAACAAAAAGGTTTGGTATTCTCTCGAAGCTAGCACTTCGATGGTTTAAACGTTTTTAATGGAATTAGATTCGGATCCTGTTGGGGTTTTTGTCAAAATTGTTTTGTAATTTCCGCTGCGTATGAACCCCAAAACCCAACAAGTGGTATCGAGCCATCGAGTTCGATTCCATTAAATTCATTGCATGTTTTCTTCGATATATACATGATATATGATTGAAAGCATGTTAATAGTTGATGTATATGTGATATACATAAATTTTATGTGAGATTTATTATCATGTTTTGTGTATATGATACATATATTCGTGATTTAATTGAAATCAGTTTCGTACATGCTAGTAACCATGTTAGGTTAATTCGAATAATTTTAATGAATTGAGTTTCGTGTTCTGTGATCCATGGCGCCATTAGGTTCGATTGAGATATTAGTTCATGATTCAATTACATGTTTGTGATTATTCGGACGAGGACCGAAATTACAAATAATTATTTTTCGAAATTATTTATTTATCTCGTTATATCTATTTGTTATGAAGTTTTATTTGATAAGAGATAAATAACAAATTAGATTATGAGATATAAGCAAAATCGGTTTCGTTATCCCTATTGGATAGGAGATACATATCGAGAATCTTGTTATTGGTGATATGCTAGGATTCAAATATCTTAAGTCATAATTGGATTAGGATAAGATGATTAGTTAGATGTGGGCCCGGGTTAATTAAAAATGTTTTAATTGACTTAATTTTGGATAAATTAAGGGGTAAATTTAGGATATTAAAATCAGCGAAAAATATGATTTTCTATAGCGAATTTTAATTTTCGGAATTGAAATTCGTCTTCTAAAAAAAAAAAAGCGGGGCGCTGTTTTTTGTTTCCCGTCATTGACGTCAAGTCAATGGGCCATACTGTCATTAATCGGCCAATGGACTGACGTCTAACTAATCCTAGCGCACATAAATTCTTTTATTAGTGAACAGTATAAAAATTTCCAAATTGTTTAGTGATTGAACAAATCAATAAAATATATGATATTTCATTGTTTACATAAAATCACTAAAACTGAATAAAAACCCCTCTATTAAATTTTAAGTCTCGAGTCATCCATTTTAAACACTTGTCAAGGCCTCGATCACACTAATATAGTTTCACCATAGGTGGGTGTATTGTGTTATCTTGGTAAGACAAGTTGGGTAAGAGTTACATAAATGTTTAAAAATGGTCCGACTTAATAAAGCTATCAAAATAGTTTTGAGCTTTAGGCACATGATGAGATAAAAAACATGCTAAGACATAAGATGTCCCGTATCTCATAAAAGTATTTAAAATTACATAAGATGTAATTGGTAATCGTAACCTACCTAAATAATCTAGTTCGTGTTTCATGCCATGCCATATTTGTCATAGAATTAGGTGAAATATGGATTTTAGTCCCCTAAATAAACAAGTATGTTTTAGGAGGGTTGTTAATTTAGTGGGAGTCTATTCCTCTATACTAAAATAAACTTTGCATAATCTTTATTGTAGATCAATGGCCTCTTCAAGTAACAATAATCCCCTGTCATCGCGATCTATCCTTGAGAAGGATAAGCTATCGAGACTAACTTTCTTGACTCGGTTCGAAACTTGAGAATCGTTCTCAAACATGAACGCAAGTTGTATGTCCCTGGATGCTCCAATCCCCGAGGACCCACCACCCAATGCTACGAAAGTCGTGAAGGATGCGCATAATAAGCATGTCAACGATTCTACGGATGTTGCATGTATTATGCCGCAACTATGGTTCTGAACTTCGAAGGACATATGGAACTAATGGAAGCCTACGACATGGCCGTAATTTGAAGGAAATGTTCCAACGACAAGCTAGGCAAGAAAGGTTCGAGATAGTCAAGAACCTACATTCTTGCAAGATGACCGAGGTGCGTCGTTAGTACTCATGTTCTTAAGATGAAGGGCTATGTTGACCAAACTTGATAGACTCGGATTTCCCATAAGCCAAGAGTTGGCTACAGATTTGATCCCGAATTCACACTGGGAGAGTTACTCACAATTTGTGATGAACTACAATATGAATAATATGGAGAAATCAATTTCGAGTTGCATTTGATGCTCAAAACTCGCCGAACAAAATATCAAGAAACCCTCTAGTAATGTGTTGATGGTCCAAAAGGGAAAGGGAATGAAGAAAAGCAAAGGCAAAGGCAAGTTGCTAAAGTTGCCAAGGCCGCCGCCGCACTGTCGCAAAGCTTTGTAGAACAAGTCAAGCCTCACTTGTTCCCGCTTCAAAACACCCAAAAGAAAAGGAAGGAAATTGTCATTTCGCCATGCACCCTGGACATTGGTTCGAAATTGCAAACTCTATATGGAAGATCTAAAGAAGAAAAAGGGTAGTGTGACTACCACTATGGTATTTATGTTATTGAAATTAATTTATCTACTAGTGATTCATGGGTATTAGATACCGGATGTGGATATCACATTTATATAAATGTGCAGGGACTCACCGAAGTAGAAAGTTGAAGAAAGGAGAAGTCATCCTCCGCGTAGGGAGTGGAGCAAGTTCTTTGCCGTTGTTGGATCATATGACTTAGTCTTACCGAGTATACTTATTTTAACTTTAAATAATTGTTATTTTGTGTGCATGCCTTGAGCGAAACATCATTTGTTTCATGTTTGGATATGGATGGTTTTGATTTTATTATTGCGAATAATAGATGTTCCATTTCTCGTAAAGGCATATTTTATGCAAATGTTGATTTGTGTGATGGTCTTTATATTCTAAGCATGAAAAGGTCCTTTGAAACTCAGTCTTTAACATAAATACAAAGATATTCAAGTCAAATGATTTGAATCAAACCTATCTTTGGCATTGTCGTCTCGGGCACATAAATGAGAAACGCATAACGAAGCTCCATAAATATGGACTTCTAGATTCATTTGATTTAGAAACATATGAAACGTGCGTATCTTGTTTACTAGGCAAGATGACTAAAAGTCCCTTTACTGGACACAGTGAAAGGGCAAGTGACTTATTGGGTCTAATACATACTGATGTATGCGGTCCTATAAACACTGTGGCTAGAGGAGGTTATCAGTACTTCATTACATTTACTGATGATTTCAGCAGATATGGTTATGTATATCTTATGAAACATAAAGTGAGTCATTTGATATGTTTCGAACGTTTCAAAATGAAGTGCGTAATCAACTTGGTAAGACTATCAAAACACTTCGATCAGATCGAGGTGGTGAATATTTGAGCCAAGAATTTGATGATCATCTTAGAAATTGTGGGATTGTCTCCCAATTGACTCCACCAACAACTCCACAATGTAATGGAGTTTCGAAAGGAGAAATTGAACCTTATTAGATATGGTTCAATCTATGATGAGTCATGCAGATCTTCCATTATCCTTTTGGGGTTATGCATTACAAATCGGCTTTCACTCTAAATCGAGTTCTTTCTAAAGCGGTTGATAAAACACCATATGAGATATGGTACGGAAAGAGACCTAGTTTGTCTTTCCTTAAGATTTGGGGTTGTGAGGCTTACGTAAAACGACAAGTCTCAGAAAAACTAGCACCTAAATCTGACAAGTGTTTATTTGTGGGGTATCCTAAGGAAACAAAAGGATATTATTTTTATAATCCCGCTGAGAACAAAGTGTTTGTTGCTTGGTATGGTGCCTTTATGGAAAAACAATTTATTTCAAAAACACTAGTGGGAGAGAAATAAATCTTGAAGAAGTTCAAGAATCACAGATAAACACTGAACCGCTACTGGAAGTTCAACAATGTTCTGAACCAGTTGAACCTCCACAAGTGACACAAGGCTCACGTAAATCTGGTAGGGTAAGACATGAGCCAGAGAGATTCGGATTTCTCATTACTAATAGTCGTGATGTGTTGCTTATGGATCAAAATGAGCCCACCACTTATCAGGAGGCTATGTCTGGATCAGACTCAGATAAATGGCTAAGTGCCATGAACTCTGAGATGCAATCCATGTATGATAACCAAGTTTGGAACTTGGTTGATTTACCTGAAGGTGGTAACACCATTGGATGTAAATGAGTTTTCAAGAAGAAAACTGACATGGATGGCAAAGTGCATACTTTTAAAGCAAGACTTGTAGCAAAAGGTTTCAAACCGGACTCAAGGTGTTGATTATGATGAAACTTTTTCGCCAGTAGCCATGCTTAAATCCATAAGAATTTTAATTGCCATTGCTGCATATTATGACTATGAGATATGACAAATGGATGTAAAAACAACATTTCTTAATGGAAAGTTGCTTGAGGACGTGTATATGACACAACCTGAAGGTTTTGTACATCCTGAGAATTCTATGAAGGTATGCAAGCTTCAAAGATCCATTTATGGATTAAAGCAAGCTTCTCGGAGTTGGAATCTTTGTTTTGATGAAGCAATCAAGGATTTTGGTTTTATTAAGAACGAAGATGAGCCTTGTGTATACAAGAAGGTCAGTGGGAGTGTAGTTTTTCTGTACTGTATGTTGATGATATATTACTCATTGGAAATGACATCCCAACATTGTAGAATGTCAAGTCTTGGTTAGGGAAGTGTTTCTCAATGAAAGACTTAGGAGATGCAGCCTATATCCTAGGGATAAGGATCTATAGGGATAGATCTAAGAGGCTAATCGGCCTAAGTCGAGTGCTTACATAGACAAGGTGCTGAATAGGTTCAGTTTGCAAGACTCTAAAAGAGGATTGTTGCAAATGTCTCATGGCATAAGTCTCAGCAAGATTCAATGTCCTAAGACAAATGATGAGCGAGACCGTATGAATAAGATTTCATATGCATCAACTATTGGATCTATCATGTATGTCATGCTATGCACTCGACCTGATGTATCATATGCTTTGAGCACTACAAGCATATATCAGTCAGATCCTGGTGAGAGTCACTGGATAGCAGTAAAGAACATTCTTAAATACTTAAGAAGGACTAAGTAAGTGTTCTTGGTCTATGGAGGTTTTGAAAATGATCTAGTTGTAAATGGTTACACAGATGCAAGTTTTCAAAATGATATAGATGATTTTAGATCGCAGTCTGGATATGTGTTTACTTTGAATGGGGGTGCAGTAAGCTGGAAAAGTTCGAAGCAAGAGATCAAGGGCAGATTCTACAATGTGAAGTTTGAGTATATGCGCGTCTCGATGCAACAAAGGAGGCGATTTGGATCGAAAAGTTCATTTCGAACTAGGTGTGGTTCCAAGTATTGCTAACCATGTTTGTTTGTATTGTGACAATAACGGGGCAATAGCACAAAGCCAAGGAACCTAGATCACACCATAGATCCAAACATATACTCAAAGCGTTTTCATCTCATCAGAGAAATTATTGAGAGGGAGATGTGAAGATTTGCAGAGTACCATCAAGACAACGTTATGCGGATCCATTGACAAAAGCTCTTCCACAAGCAAAACATGATGGTCATGTTAGATCATTAGGCATTAGATGCATGTATGATTGGCCCTAGTGCAAGTGGGAGATGTTGGGGCATGTGCCCTAGGTCAATCCATTAACTGTCTTTATGAATACTTTTAGTTAATAAAATAGATGATTTAATTTGATGTTTATTATAATTAATTTGCATGTTTACATTATAATAAGATCCATGGGTATTTACAAAAATATCCTAAATGTCTCTAGTCGATCATTATACTGGGAACTATGATGAATTAAGACTAGTGTGAGTCTTGATTGATGATCATATGATGATTATACGTATAGGGATACAAATCAAGATCACGAGTACTTGTTAGGGAACAAAGTATTGGACCACCGTTATGAGAACATCACATGGATTAAGTCATAGTTGTTTCTCATGATAGGTATATTTTTCAGATTCTCGACTTGAGATTACGAGACTTCAACATTAGGAACACAATGATTTGACATAATCAAACGTTGTCTTTAACCTGGACGATTATAAAGGTTGTGATTGGTTACTTGTGTGAGCAATGTGATGAAGTTGTGTAATCAAGATAAAATTTCTCCTCTCATATAAAGATAGATATCCAGTGGATCCTCGATGTGTTAGATCTGTTAAAAGGCATAGTCTAAGTGAATTGATATTGATCAATGTCACTTGGATGTTTTCAGTCTACCTAGAGATCGAAACTAGTACGATTGAACATGTTGGATGACAATTCCATGCCTTATGTTTGATCAAAAGGATATCGTGTGACAAAATGATGTTATATACATTATTGATTAGGTTGTATCGATTTGATATTCGTACAACTTGGGTAGTCATAATGTCTTGCTAGAGGCCGCTTATGACTTGTATACCAAAATGAGTTTTGGTACACTGCCAACGTTGTATGAGCCTATTGGGTCGCACACTAAGAATGGTTTTGCGAGATTTTAAGATGGTTCAGAAAAACGAATTTTATATGATAAAATTCTTGTAAACGTCCTTGTGGTGTATTACACTTATACTTCTTTAAGTAGGGGTATATGTGTAATTTACTTAACCGTCTATATACAAGGGTTGTATAAATAGACGCTTTAAGTTAGAACACATATAGGAAAGATTAAGGGCCGAAACTCTATTTTCGTTTAAGAAACGAATTAGGTTTTACGGAACGCTCTGGATCGTTTTGGAGAGAAACAAAAAGGTTTTGTATTCTCTCGAAGCTAGCACTTCGAATCTCTACGCCGTTCGTGTGTGGAATTTCTTGGTAGAGGTCATTCGTCGTTGCGCGCCTTAGAGATCGATCAACCTTCGTAAAGGTATATTGCGACCGATGTATGATTAAGTTTTCATGGTTTAAACGTTTTTAATGGAATTAGATTCGGATCCTGTTGGGGTTTTTGTCAAAATTGTCTCGAACGCAACCACTTTATAGTTAACTATACAACAACGATCGAAAGATTGCTGATCCTTGCAGGTTGGGTAATCTGTTTAATCGTCACCCGATTCAACTTCCGGTAGCTTCTGTGTACATCCTCACATTACTGAACGATCCTTCTTTCTTCACAAATAATACCGAGGCTCCTCGCACATGCTAGGGAGTATCGAAACCCTTCTCCAAATAGGTCATCCAACCGCCCTCCTAACCCTCTCGCGCTTCCGATTTGACATCCGGTATGTCTCATGAAGCGATTTATTGAAGACTCGGCACGCCCTCAACGATGAACTCAATCGCTTCGATGGTGGCATCCAAATCATCCTGAAATATGGTATGAACAAAGTCTCTAACTACCGGGAATATCTTCTATCCCTACCTCCTCTACTCCCCCACTTCGTTCACTATTTTTCGCAAGAATGCCTCCATCTCTCGAGTCGTAGCTAGTCGGCTAGTAATGGGTGCTATAGCGACCCAGAATGTAAACTGAATCCCCGAAACCCGAACGTGACAGCTTTATTGAACAATCGTCACGTGATGATATGTCGCCAACCACCCATCCCTAAAAAGCGCATCAACCGTATATCGCAGATTATCGAACATATCTAAGAACTACGTCCTCTACTCCTTATCGTGTAAGTGTGCTTCCGACATATCCGGTTAGTGGCATATTCTTATCCTCTCCACGCCGTATCAGACAAGGTGCGCTGTTTATGTTCGCGATGCTAACCCTTAGTCCCACTACGTCCAAAGAATAAATGATAACGTACTTCACGTAATCTATCAGTAACATGACGTCTACTCATAATAGATAATTGACTCTCGGATTTAGAATGTCTGGTCGCATTCGACCGTCGCTGACGTGATGTGCTCTTCTCACTCACCCTTCGCTGCGTTCTGTAGCGCTACTTGGCTCCGGCATCGTCTTCAGTGCCCTCTCGACCACAACGATAACAATGACGCCTCCCCGGCCCAAACTTCGAATCTCTCGATCCCGACTCCTGGTCTCTTCCGACTCCCCGTCACTTGCCTCCTCGATCCTTTATCCTTGATTTCGTATCACGCTAAGCCGAGCGCCGCGGGCCGCTTCCGTTATGCGTAGGAAATGCGTGCACGCGTCCGCCGCCTATCCTCGTATCGAACCGGCTATCATCCTCGACGACCTCTATTAAGCTTCGATCTCTCTCTCGTCTCTTCTGGCCTTTGATCCGACCGAGAACTCGACCCGCTCTATACTCGCAAAGGCCTATCGCACGTCCGCTCTTTTCGTCCAAGAAAGTTAGTTGTCTCATAAGATAATGCTCGATCATACACCTCCCGAAGAGAAAGAGTAGCACTGTCGAGACTATCGCGTCAAAGAATCCGCTCATCAACACCACGTACGAAATAGTAAACTGAAGCGTCTATGTGCCCGCTACATCCATCGAGAACCGCAATAGTATGCGCAGATCGCCGTCCATGTACCGCATCACCGATCGACAATTACTATCCCGTCAGAGCCGTAAAATCCTCCTCAACTCTCACCTCACCCGCATTTGGGATGAACTCGTCATAGAACAACTCTCTAAACTCCGCCCATGTCGCCGGCTCCGGTGGATATCCAAATAAGTCATCCACCAAACCGTCGCATTACCTCTCGTACATGCGTTCTCCGATAAACGCGCTCGTATGCCGTCATCATTCCGCATCGCTTATGAAACGCTCATGCGAAACTATCCACTTCCCCGTCGCTCGTGGGTCTCCACCTCGAAAGTATCCCGCCGAAACTTCATAAACTCTCTAACAAGCTTCGCTCTCCTGGGGGTCGAAGGTGAATGCGGAAGAAAGAAATGCAAGTAGCTGCTTTACCGCTCAAATGGGTCATAGGTAGGGCGTAAGAGTCGAAGTCTCTAATGGTATCACCATACCGGCGAGACTCCCTCGCCCGGTCTCCGAAAGTGGTGTATCGCAGGCATAGTGATGTAGCCTCGGGGGCGATTTGATGTCCCAGACTGTGCGCACTTCGTAACCTGGAACTAATGTCGTCCGCGGCGATGTCGCGCCCGAGCTCTAAGTAGTCGAAGGATCTCTCGTCACGGGAATCGGGTCGCAAGTCGATCCTCTATACTCGAGTCGCTACGTAGTAGTAGTGCGACGTCCCTAGTAGTAGATCACTACCGTCCTATCTCTCTCGGGTCGGTGGTCGTCTCGTCCATCGTGATCGTATCGAAAGTGCGTGCTTACGTCGGATCGCCTCGTATATATATACGTGTTAATATATAATTTACAATAAAACATAACATTTGTATAAATCTTAATTCTACCCGTCTCACCATCACTTCCCAACTAGAGTTCTAAGGCAAGACATCGGTTTCCACATCTAAATTTTAAATTTTTAAGTCTTATGCTCTTTCAGCTAATTTCCCGAGGTTCCTCGAAACTCTCGCTTTGATACCAACCGTAACGGCCCCGAAACCCGAGGTCGCCACGTGGGGAGAGCGCTGGCCCCAACATCCCGTCGATCCTCGACCTCTTTGGGTCCCACGCGCCACTCAACGTCCCTCGTTACATCATAACTACTCATTATGCATGTTAAGCTCATTTCGTAATCAATTTAGCTCAACAAGCTTTAATCATTTTTTTATGGCATTAAAAACAAAACAAATAAGTCTTAAATTTAAAAACAAGTAAAACAATTAAATTTATCATCAAAATGAGCATCAATTTAAGAGCAACACCTATTCGTGGAAAACCCTGGGAACAAGATCAGATATGACGACAATACTACAAGAATATATACCAAGATGTATGTCTATCCTGCCTCCCAATACCCAAAAGTAAAACAAAATATCAAAACCACACGTACTAGTAGTCCTCGACCGCGGCAATCGTATAAAGTCGCCCAAAATACCTCGCCTCTACTAAGCACTAGATCTCGCACTCGACCATCACAAAAAGCAGATGGAGAGTACGCAGTTAGTAAGATTTCAACGAAGTACACCGAGCATTTATAAGAAATAAATAGATGTCAATAAACATGTCAAATAATCATGCGGAAACTAAACAAAATCGTGCTAAGATCATCACATGAATAATTAACACGAAAGAACAAAGTGTAAGTGATCGTCCTGTCAGATTAAATCAGACTTCTCGACCCCCCAGATCCTTTCTACTGGTGCCCCCACTTCCTTTCACCTGGGTTCTCGCGCGGCTTAACCGACACGTGCACCCTTACATCGGTCGCACAATTCACCGAATGCCCGATCACACGCTGAAAAGATAAGCAGTGCCATAAGTACACAATCTAACAAAGAGTAACTCACCACCAACCCAAACATATCACTTAATAGAATACAATAACAAGGAATAGAAAATCAACGATGAAAGTGTAAACCCTCGCTGACTTTCGTATGAAATCTTACGTACCTCAAAAACGCACTCCAAGTCTCACTCACGTCTCGAGAAATGCGCCCACTCCCGATTGTGATCTCTTAAGTTCCTGTGTCCCATTAAATCATTTTAACTAGTTTAGAGTCAAATTAAGTGAATTTATAATAAGTGTGGCCAAATTATGAAAATTTCTCATTTCAAAAAGTTTTGTTCTGACACCCCTTTCGAATTATACTGGGTGTCAATCTGCCGAAAAATTCTCAAATACCATTTTTCTATCTTTTTCTCATTTTCTCATATTTTTTTCCGATTTTTTTTTTCTAGATTTTTCCCATAATTTCCCACATATTTTTCATATTTTTTCTACGTAATTTATTTTAATTTAAAACTATTTTTAAATTAAAATTTCATATTATATTATTTTAATATATGGCGGGTCCCCCGGGACCGGTCAAACCCGTCCACCCGGCCTGGTCGACCTCGGTCAATCTGGCTCGCCCGACCTGGTTTCGACCCACGGCCGGCCTGGCCGTTGCCCGATCGCCCAAACTGCCAGTTCGGGTCCCGGACCGCCCCCGATCCCCTCCCCCACTTCCTCTTCTTCTTCCTCCGTAAGCACGCCTCTCGGTTCACTTTTTTTTTTTTTTTTTTTTTTTTTCTTTTCTTCTTTTCTTTGGCCTGGGTCAGGTTTCTCCACCCCAACCCCGGAGTCGATGGCAGTGTGGAGACACCCCGCCATCTCCATTCCTCGGACCGGTTCCTACCATGGCCGAACCCCTTCACGGCCACCACGGCCGACACTTCGACCACCCAACAATCAACAATGTAAATGGCTTACCTCCACCCCGGTTTTCCCCGCGCTCCAGCCTCTTCTTCTTCTTCCTCCTCTCCTCCTCCTCCTCGTTTCTCCTCCTCCCCGCCTGGCGAGTGTGCGTGTGACAGGAGAGGTCCGGGAGAGAAATGGGCACAGTGGAGAGCAGGTGAGGTAGGACGTGATGAGAGAAGTCAACATGATGAGGGGAGGTGAGGAGGTACATGCGGGTAAGCTAGTTGACCCTTTCGTCTTGACTCCAAAATGCGACCCACTGGGACATTCGCCTATGTTTTCGAGCACGTTTCGACGTCCGGTTACGCGTCCGATCGCATACGCGATGTACGCGTACACGCTCGGCATTAGTCACCGAACATCTATTACATAGTAATTATTTGACCATTATTTATTTATTTATTTATTTTTGTGTGTTTTAGTTTCTCCGACCTAACAGTACCCATAAGTTCGTCTCCTCCGCACCCGTATCGACACGTTTTTCGAGACGAACACCCGTTACACTATCTCGCTCTGCCTCGATGATAGAATTACACACATGCGATGTTAATCGAATAACTCGATGCACAATATCGCAAATAGGCAAACAATCACACAAAATTACTATTTACCTAATCGCATGCCCCGCCTCTATTTGCGGTGATCCACGCGTGAGAGATCGATCAACCTTCGTAAAGGTATATTGCGACCGATGTATGATTAAGTTTTCATGGTTTAAACGTTTTTAATGGAATTAGATTCGGATCCTGTTGGGGTTTTTGTCAAAATTGTTTTGTAATTTCCACATTGCATTTAACCCCAAAACCCAACACCTCCTTCGTATGAACCCCAAAATTTACACATTTAGCCTACACAACCTTTGTCTTGACCTCCCTTAGCCAATGTTCAATAACTTAATAGTCTAAGTGTCGTCATCGCGCGGATTCAATTTAATTAACTCAAATCATTTGCGATGGCAAATACTACACGCAGTACCATGCCTGACAAAATTTAAAAATCATTTTGTTATTAATATTTAAGCACTTGGACTTACCGCGACCCTTAGTCAGATTTTAAACCACTAATGATTTGCGATTAGTGATTAATCAACGAATTAAAAATACGGGTCGTTACAAACTCTACCAAACCATTACTATTTAATTTCATGAAAGTCAAAACTTCTTCCAATATCAATTTATAAGTAGTTTACTTCAACTAGCCAAGCGTCGGTTATTATATCCTTAAAAATACTTGCATATGATGAACTTCATTATTTCAATCTAATTACTCTTTTATCCATATAAATTTATACTCTTGAATTTGGAAATAGAAGACAAGTTTCCCTTCATGCATTATATCAAACACTTGGAGTGCATTCATTCAATGAACTATTTTAATTTCAAGTTTTTCTTCCTAATTATGTCCACAATCTCTACCTCACTCAAATCAAGTATTTTAAAGCATCAATGCAAATTTAGAATGAAGTCTAACTGTAATGGCCCAAAAATTTGACTTGTGCCACGTGCCAGGTCAGGGTCGTATGTGAGATCCACTCGTCGGAATACGTATGTCCGAATATCGGGTGGAGACACCGAGGTATGATATTTTTATGTGATGTGTAGTAATATCCAATTTGCGATTATAATGGTAATTGTTGAGCTGTTGTACGAGTTGGTATACGCGAGGAATTTGGTGAGCTGAAACACGAACGGGGACGCGCCTCGAGTCGCGTGCCGACATGGGACCGAGGTAGCGGCTTAATGTAGCTATAGTGGTTTTAATGTGGTCACATTAAACAAATATACATTGGATACACCTCGTGATGCGTGTGGCGCGAGTGTCGAGATTGTGAAATGAGGTGGTAGTGGTGTGAATATTTATGGTGCATTGAGATGAGCGCTGCCCAATTTTTAAGGAAAACATCGAATAAATATGTTTTTTATGTGCCTCGAGTTCCGCTCCGTACGAATCTCGATGACACATTTATTTTCTTCTTGAGGAAGAAACAAAAGAGAGAGAGAGAGAGAGAGAGAGAGAGAGAGACATAGAGATCGGATAGAGAGGAGAGAGAGAGAGAAAAAGAGAGAGAGAGAGAGAGAGAGAGAGAGGGAAGAGAGAGAGAGAGAGAGAGAGACGAAGAAGAGAGACGGGGTGTAGGGAGCTCGGCGAGAGCGGGTGCGGCGGAGCTCCACTCACAAGGCACGGCGGCTCGTAGAGACGGGGCGCAGACGGTGGTTCGCGGCGACGCGAGAGCGCGAGCCGCTGCCGGTGCGGCGACGAGCGGGGAGGAGACCGATACGCAGGGGAGGTCGCGGACGAGTGGCAGCGGCTCCGGCACGGTGGCGCGAACGGCGGTTCCAGGGCCAAGAGGTGGCGCGGCTGTCACGGAGGACGCCGGTGAGGAGCAGGGAAGGGACGCCGGCGAGGAGAAATGGTGTCTCAGCAGCGGCGCGACAACTGCAACGACGCCGGCAGCGACGCGGCGACGGCTCCAGCTCCAATGAAGCGGCGTCGGCGCGCAGCAGAAGCGGCGGTGGTGCGGGGAACGGCGTGGAGCAACGGTGCGGTGGCGCGTTGTCGACCGATCGATCCCCGACGAGACAACGATCGTGGACAAGGCGTCGTGACTTCGACGAAGCTCGACGACGCGATGGATTCAAATGGATTTTGGATTGGAGACCTCCATCGAAGGCCATGGTGAGGTTTACTTCAATTAATTTGGTTGTGATTTGTATGACTTAGTAAATTAGCTCTAAAAGGTATAAATGGACACCAGGGACTTATGAGGCAATAGTCGGGTGCGCAAATCGAAGCGTGAGCGAGACGTCTTGAGGATGATTTGTGATTTCTCGAGGTAAGTAAACCGCCTAGGAAATTGTACATTAATTTCATTTTACTCTATGGAATATTGTTGTTCATTGCTTTGATAGCTATCTTTGAAATTGATGTTGGTTGAGTGGTCCATTGGCAAGCGAGTCATGGTTACTATTTATCCGCGATATGAGCTCTTATCCGGACGCCGTCAATATCTCCCAATTGAGTGTACGTTGGGGAACTTATCCGGTCTGTGGATATCTCATAGTCGCAAGGGTTAGGTCCAGGGGAGGTGTGTCTCGTCTTGAACCCGAGTTTTCGGGCTTTTGCCGCGACTCAACGACCTTTTGGTCGGGACTCCTTGCTATTTGGCCTCACTTATCGATTGATTTGTTTACATTCTTTTTATATTCATGCGTTACTCCATTGGCAAGGGAGTCATGGTACTGTTGATCTGTGATATGAGCTCTTATCTGGACGCCGTCGATATCTCCCAATTGAGTGTACGTTGGGGGCACTTATCCGGTCTTGTGGATATCTCATAGTCGCGAGGGTTAGGGTGGGAGAGGTGTGTCTCGTCCTGAACCCGAGTCTGCTGGGCTTTTGTCGCGACTCAACGACCTTTTGGTCGGGACTCCTTGCTATTTGGCCTCACTTTCGCTTGATTTGTTTACAGCCTTTTATATTCATGCGTTACCTATTCATTTCTTTCTATTTGCATGAATTCGACTGTTTTAGTTGTTTTGAAATGTTGTATATATGTCCTACTGGCGTTACTTACCCGGGCTCGTCATTCTTTGTATCGACCGAGTGAGTATCCGTGGTCAGCAAGGAGAAGGCTCCATAGCTAGGTGAAACTTTTGTATATCTTGTATTTACTCTCATCTGATAATGATATATTTATGCAGGGTTCCACAATTAGGTTGTCCAACTCTTTTAACATTATTGTTGAGTTATTAAATGTAGTGATTGCTTCCGCTAAATTGTAAAACTTGAAAAATACTAATAACTCAACTTAAAAGTTTGAATTTACTTATAATGATGGATTGCAAGGTGACTAGGTCTCTGCGTTGACCTTGCGAGATCGGCTCTGGGGTCCACGTGGGCTTAGGACGGGCGGGGCCCGATTTGTGGGAAACTGGGGCCGTCACACTAACCATCGAAAATTTGAATTTTCATTTCAATAGTCTAAGTTAGAGTTAATTCATGAAGTTTAGTAAAAACTCAATTTGAGACCTAATTTTTGTAAGTTCAAATGCATATTAGTTTAAATCAATCAAACCATGCTCAAAAATCGGAATGAACAAGTAAACTTTACTTGAGTCATTTTATCAAACATTTGGTGTGTATGTTCTACACACCAACTAAATTGATTATTAATTTAGAAAAACAACTTCAACAACTCATTCAACGCTATCACAAGCCAAATCTAACTAACAACGACTCTTGGTTCATGATTTTGATCTTAATTTAAACTTAAAAGAGAGTTAGATCTTACTAAAACTTTTTAACGGAGTTTCAACTCCAAATTAGTTTAAATCTATCTATGTTTTTTCCATGATTTCATGCAAGATCTCACCTCCTTCGAAGCTATTGAGCAATTAATCCCTTTTGTTCAATCTTTCTTCCCCTTCATTTTTATCTTCCTTTTTTTCTTTTCTTATTTGAGAATCACCTCATCTCTCCATTTTTTTCTCGATTGAAGCAATACTTAGATTTAAGGTTGATATGACTCACTTATGACTAAATTTAATGGTTGAGACTTGTTCTGGTCACTTTGTGACCCCAAAATTGACACGCCTAGCACACACAAATTTTGTCTAGACCTTAATTTAGCCAATTTTCAATAATTAATAGTCTAAGGCCTCGTTGCCGCACAAATTCAGTTTAATTAACTCAAACCATTCGCGATACCATATACTACACGCAGTAGCATGCCAGACAAAATCAAATCATTTTGTTTATTTTTTTATAAATATTTGAGCACTTTGACGCGCGCCGAACGCGTCAATAAAATAAATTACCTAAACCAACTATTTGCAGAATAGTGGCAAAGGGTCGATCTCACAGGGATTGGTATTATTCCAAAGGTTTAGAAACAACAAAAAGAGAAATCGGGGTTTAAGAGAGAATGAATTAATTAACTAATCTAAATATAAACAAAATAAATAAAGCAATGGAAATAAATTTGAAAACAATTAATAAAAACACCTAGGTCAAGACATACAAGTTCGGTTCGATAAAAGATTGGATTTGGTCGTCGATTTATGTAAAATATGCAAATCAAAATATCCTAGTGTAGCTATAGAACCGGTAACGTACGCGGTTCCTCGCACTTCCTAATCTCGATAGCCAAGGTACGACGGTGACTATTTCCTTAGTCAAACGTATAACCCTATACTCAAGCGCATTAGATTTAACACGATGATCGCAATGTGTTTCGTGAAGGCACTACACCTAGACAATCGGATCACTAGTGTGTCCGATTTAGCTTAGATTCCTAAGGTATTCAACCGGTCCCAAAAGCGGTCAATTAATTGGTAGGATTGATTGCCACTGGTGTGGTCTTGTCGCATAAGTACGAATGCTTACGACTCACTGACAAGTAAATCAGCGTTTAAATATGAATTTAACTCTAATTGTTCAAACAATACCAAAGGCAATAAAATATAATGAAAATCAATGCAATTAAAGTAGATAAATCTCACAAATCCATTGATGAACACAGTCGAACATCCCTCGCAGTATTGCCTAAGTCATAGGTTTAGTCTAGCATTGTTGAAAAACACAAAAAAAGAATAGAAAAATAGTATAAGAGAGGAGAGGCCCCATTGAGGCCGAGGAGAGAATGGTCGTATTATAGCCGAGAGGCTTTTTTTTAAATAGAAGTCAGTGCCCCTTTATGTTTCCCTTTGTGCGTTGCTTTCCTTCTATTTTCTTGGGAAAAGTTACAGATGTCCTGTTAAAAATAAAAGAAATGAGTAAAATAAGATAGGTTTTTTTTTATTCCAAAACTAAGGTAAATCGCATTTTCTAAATGCGTTTTTAGATGTACCCAAAATGTTTACACAAATGGCGCATTTTGAGAATGCGCCATTGGTGTCCTACGTGTCACTAGGAAAAAAACACGAATGGCGCATTCTAAAAATGTGTCATTCGTGTATTGTGGAAACAATCCAAGTGGCGTCCACGTGGATTGGCCCCTTACACGAATGGCGCATTATGAGAATGCGCTATTCGTGTATTGTGGAAACAATCCACGTAGCGTCCACGTGGATTGGTGCCTTACACGAATGGTGCGTATCGTACCCCGTGATCGTCTGTTCCTCGATAACGCAAGGAATATATTCCCTGCGTTCTCGAGGTGTGTGCAGTAGGTTTTGTAGGCTGGGGTAGGGGCAGCCATGCTTGGGGTTTTTTTAAGGTGGGTGTTGGTAGGGTGGAGCAACCGAGAAAGCGAGCGAGAGAGAGTCCGGTCCATAAGGGAGAGAGCAAGCGAGAGAGAATCCGGTGCGGGAGAGACCAAAGAGAGGGAAAGAGAGAGAGAGTAGCGACCGAGAGAGAGTTAGAGAGACCAGAGAGGGAGGAGAGAGCATCAAGCAGAGAGACGGAGAGGAGGGGGCCGAGAGACCGAGAGGCGCGAGAGAGAGAGATAGAGTAGGGTGACGGAGAGAGGGAGAGAGTTGGGGGACCGAGAGAGAGCGAGAGAGAGAGAGTTGGTGACCGAGAGAGAGAGTGGGGGGACCTTGACACCGAAAAAGAGAGAGAGAGAGAGAGAGAGAGAGAGAGAGAGAGAGAGAGAGAGAGAGAGAGAGAGTTGGGGGTGGCTTGGGTTGGGTTGTGGGGTCGATAATTTATTTTTGGTGTGATAGAGTGGGTGAGTTGTGGGTTTGGGTTGTGAGGTGGGTCAAATTTTTTTGTTTTTTCAGTGAATATCAAATAGAAGATAAACATTAGTGGGTTTGATCTGGGTTGAAGGCTTTTAAAAGGTTCGAATTTTTTTATTTATTTTTTACGTCATTTCGTTGTAGTTAGTAATATTTATATAAGTAAAAACTAATTTTTTATTTGTTTTTCAGGGATAATCCAATTGAAGATAAAGGAAAAAAACAGGGAAATTAGTAAGTTAAAAAATTTATTTATTTAAGTTTGAGTAAGTTTGACTTGCTAATTTAGTAAAAATAAATAAATTTATTTGGAGTTTGTTTGTTTAAAAAAATTAATATGTGGAGTTTATTTGTTAAAACCAAAAATTTTTATGCTGAGTTGTTTTTTTTTTAAATATGCCCTAATTTGACATAGCTGATATAAATATGAGTTTTTAATTGATGTCATGTAGACGAATGAGTATGCTCTGTAGTTGCGCTATTAAGGCGATCCTCTACATCAGAAAGTTTGCTTGCGATTTAAATCCTCGATTTGATGAACGAATGGCGTTTGATATATATGCAATTTTTTTACATCATTATTGTCAAATAAATTATGTAGGTCATGGAAAATAGGAACATCCCATTTCTCTTTTATGCGAACGGTGAAATTGTAAATGGCGGGAATGACATTAGGTACAATGCGCACCCCATCGCCAGTTGTTGATGTTTAAGTTTGGGACGAGTAGACAACAATTGATGGATCACGTGTATAACACATTCAATATCTCATCTACGAAAACAATGTTAAGGATGACTTATCGTCACTCGATAACCCTCCCGAGGGTTCACGTATTTTGTCCACGTATAGCCTGGAAAACGACACGCACTTCGACCGATGTGGGCGACAGTGGCCAATCTACCATTAACTTTAAGGGTAGATATTTATTTAACATTTGAGCCAATCGAATATTTTCAAAATCGTACAGTTCAATCGCAACTAGTAGATGAAGATGTCAGTACGTCAAACACTAGATCGATGATGGAAAGATTGCATATGCAATCACCACATGGTGATGATGAACCCAACGACGATGATGACGTTAATGACGCGGACGAGGACGTGCGTCCCGCCGAGGATGCTGCACCATCTGTCGATTGGGAAAACTTAAATGTTGTCGCGGATGACCCAAGGTATGAACCTCTAGGGGCGGAAAACGTGCAAGATGATGAGCAGTTTGCTATCGATGAAGAGATTTTCATGGAGGAAGCAATTGATGATGAAGTTCACCAACCATTGCCGGGGTATAATGAAATCGATTGGGAGGTGGCTAACTCCACTGCGACCCAACATTCTCATCAACAGACTGGGGGGAACATGTCTAATTTTGATTTGGAATTAGGGTTGTGCTTTGACAACAAAAGACTTACAACATGCCGTCAAAGTGTGACATGTTACAGACATTGTCAATATCATGTGATGGAGTCGACTACAACTTTTTGGGCGATCAAGTGCGTAAGTACGCAAGACGGGTGCATGTGGCGTCTTCGTGCTTGTTTGCGAAAGAAAACACAATTATGAGATATCACACAATTAGACGTGACGCCGCACAATCCGTATAAATCTCGACGTAGACCGCGGTCATGCTGAACTCGATGCGAACATGCTTGCGCGAGAGATCCAAAACATTGTCCAGATAGATCAAACAATAACTATCAATGGATTAATACAAATAATTAAGGGAAAATACGGACACGAAGTGAACTACAAGCGAATGTGGGATGTCAAAAGGAAGGCAAGCTTGCAAATGCATTTGGAGATTAGGATGAGTCATACGCTAGATTGCCAAGTCTGGTTGGCGCCGTGAAGATTAAGAGTCGGGGACGGCAATTGAGTGGTCAAATAGACAATGGGCTTCGATGAGATAAGGATCGAGTGTCCTCAATTTCGTCGAGTGTTTTTCGCATTCGAAGCATCAATAAAAGCTTTCAGGTTTTGCAAGCATCTGCTTCAATTTGACGCGACTTTCTTATATGACAAATATAGTGGTAAGCTACTGATTGCCATCTCTGTTGATGGTAATGGACACATACTACCTGGGTAGCGTTTTTTGTTGCGTAAACCGAATCTACGGATTCATGGGGATGGTTTTTGAGGATGTTGCGCAAACACGTAACGGATAGAGATGGTATTTGCATTATTTCTGATCGTCACCCTGGCATTCTGTAGGCGGTCAACACCCCAACCAATGATTTTTGTCCCCCAAAAGGATACCACCGTTATTGTCTGCGACACATGGTCAATAATTTCAACACCCAATTCAAAAATGAGCCCTTGAAAAACCTACTTTCTCGAGCAGCTGGTCAACATCAAGTTCGAAAATTTAATGCGTGCATGGAGCGCTTTGCATACTTATCATCGCGAACCCCTCAATGTCTGCAATATGTCAATGCGATACCCAAAGAACTATGGACTCAATCGCATGACGGAGGCATGCGGTACAGATGGATGAATTCTACTGGTGTTGGTATGTATGACATGCAAATTTTGTTTTGCATTCAACGATTTAGTTTTCACTGAAGTAATATTGCTTACACAAATTTATTTTTCAATTGTAGAGTGTTTAACGGTGTATTGAAGGGGGCTCGATTTTTTCCAATAACAAGTGTTTAACGTTGTATTGAAGCAATCTCAAACGGCAATCGTACGCGAAATATGTCACGGATAAACTCACACATTACGAACAAGCTCGACGTAAACAAGAAATCAATGAAGCAATCTCAAACGGGCAATCATACGCGAAATATGTCACGGATAAACTCACACATTACGAACAAGCTGCAAGGAGACATCAAGTCAATTTGATAAATCGTGACATAAGTGAGTTTGAAGTGCTTACTGGACGACATGGAGATCGCATGCATAAAGGCAACAATACACAAGTCGTTATCCTAAAGGACCGCATGTGCAGTTGCAATAAATGACAATCGTTTGGTTTCCCTTACTCACACATGTTAGCTGCATGTTCCTTTCTTCGAGTGAGCTACTCGTAATTTATTGAACCATACTACCGGATATATGTGTACGCGCAATGTTACTCCTTCAATTTCAAAACCATTCTAGATGAGAAATATTGGCCGGTATTTGCGACGAAGATCATACCAGACCCAAGGTGCAGACGTGGCCGAGGGAAACCAAACGGAACGCGAAGGCAAAATGAGATGGATCTTCCCAATGTTTCAAGAGCTTTGCGATGTGACATATGTCATCAAAAAGGACATAAAAGAACAACATGTCCCAATAAAGATCGTGATCGAGTCCCTACTAGGAAGAACCGATGCAAAGATTTGTCGTGCGAGAGGACATAAAAAAAAATTGTCTAGCCGTAGCTCAATCTTCCAATCAAAACCAATAGTCTATTTTGTATATTGTTTGTTCATAGTTTAAGTATGTAATTAGATTATATTGAACCTTTTGAAGTATCCAGATATTTTACATCATAAAATGTTTACGTATTCGTTATATTGAACCTTTAATAATGATTTGTGACAACTTTTCAAACAACACGACTAATTTATAAAACTCCATAAATTTTAGTTCGTACACAAATGAATCCAGGTCCGTCAGATCCTTCACTATTACATCTCCAATCTACACACAGATCCTCGCGAGCGTAAACGGGTCAGGTAAACCTTTTAAGATGGATACTTCCAATGTTTATGAATTAACGTATAATATGCATATATATATATATATGACAACTTATTTTCAATTCTAAGGTGTACGAGACATTGCGCATGCGTCGATGATGGGCTGACGTTGATCGAACGGTGGAGTATCATTCTCGAATGATCCCATATCTACGTTCCAGTGGCTTTTATGGGATTTCGCGCGTATCATTTTTCAGTCTTGATTGGGCTTTGATTACTGCATTCGTTGAGAGATGGCGCCCAGAGACACATACATTTCACATGCAATGTGGCGAGTGCACTAATACACTCCAGGACGTACACGTACAGCTCGGCTTACCTATCGAAGGTATGCATGTGACAGAACCACCGATACCAGACTATGTTGAGGTGTGTGAGAGGCTACTTGGTCGAATTCCTGTTGGAGATGACCTTCATGGAAATAAACTAAAAATCGAATGACTTGAACGTAACGTACCAGCCTATACATGACGACAGCGATGATGAGTTAATGCGACGGTATGTTCGATCGTACATTCTCCAACTAATCGGTGGTTGTCTATTCGCAGATAAGTCAAATCGATATGTACATTTGATGTTTCTACCGTTGCTCGAGGATTTTGACATAGCTGGACAGTATAGTTGAGGGAGTGCTTGTTTGGCTTTTTTGTTCAGGGAGTTGTGCCGCTGATTTCGCGCGGTGCACATGAGGTTGCAGGGGCATCAATTCTTGTACGACTGTGGGCATGAGATAGATTTCCATTCATAGCACCAAGGCGACTGGGTGTTCCTAGAGTTCAACCTCGAACAATGGATGGAGAAGATATGCTTAATGACGTCCCTTTTGGACACATGTAATACTAATGTTATATCGTAATTTGTATAATATTAACTACATTTTCATTTTACTAATTTATAGTTTTCTATACAGATGGATCGATTCATTTTCAGTTACTCAGAGTGTGACACACGTTTTATCAACTTACCGTGATGCACTCGATTCGCAGAAGGCGGATGACGTGTTGTGGCAACCTTATGCTGAAGTCATCGGGTCTCTTCCTGAATACTGTACCGACGGTCACGGTAGTTGGCTATCGACGTGTCCCCTAATTTGTTTCCACATAGTCGAGCGACATCGACCAGAAAGAGTTTTGAGACAATTCAGAATGATACAGGCCGTGCCACCAAACTGTGATTACGACACTCGACTGCACTGCATCGAGATGCGATGACGCGTTCAACAAAATTGTACGGCTTTTTACGCAAACTATAAAAAACGTGGGAAAATCGTGGTGACAAAGATAGTCACAATGAACAAGAAGAATGACATGATCAACAAGACTACATGACGTGGTATCGATCATCACTAGAAGATTCATTGGACACGACGTAGGCTTTACGTGACTATTCGGTAACCTTTAAACTATTATTCTTCTTTCCTCACGATTTACATCTTAAATTGTGTGTACTAACCTCTTGTTTTTATATCGTGTGACTTGGTGCATCGAGTGCAAACAAGTGTTCATTGAGGATGGGTACGAGCAAGGTCTTGCCGCACTTGATTAATGCATCAAAATCTTAGATGAAGATGAAAGGCAAAGGTCTACTCTATGGAACAGTGGAATTGATGTCGAAATGGCCATAGATGAGGAGAATGAAGAAGATGATCAAGGCGAATCATATAGAGATGTGAGAAGAATAAAAACACAAACTCGTCACGGCCTAAATAATTAATACACGTTTACTTCGTTAATCAGACAAAATGACCGTGACGTGGGACCCAAAGCGAGATACGTGTCACTACCGAGGCACGGTGGGGTCGAGGTAAATATTATATTTGTTGTGTTGTTTGACTAGTGTAATGTACATGTGTAGACTACTAAGTCATTTACGGGTATGCAGATACCGAGACGAGCGAGGACGCGCCACGAGTCACGTGCCGACGTCGGCCCGAGGTAGCAGCTCGTGGGGTAAGATTAATTAATTTACATTAAATGTAATTTAATGATTTAATTAATAAATGGCTATAGTGGTTTTAATGTGGTCACATTAAATCAATATGCAATGACCTATAGTTTGCAAAATAAAACAAGATGCATTGAATTTACCTCGAGATACGCATTTCACGATACTCGAGAAATATGTGGTCAAAGACGGTGGAAAAAAAAGATATTTATTGGTTTTGCCTCGAGATTCGTGTTGCATGAATCTCGAGGACATCAAATACTTAACTTCCACCTTATCCCATTCGGTGAAACAAAAAAAAAAACAACAACAAACAAACAACACAGTGGAGACGATCGGGAGGAGAATGAGGAATAAGAAAAAGAAAAAGACAGCGGGAGAGAGAGAGACCGAGAGCTCGAAGTAACGCAAGGTAAGTGGTGTCGTTTGTTGTTGTTTTTTCCGACGGTTGTTGTTGTTGTTCGGGTTGGCGAACTCGAGGAAGGCAGGGGAGTAGTCTCCTCTGCGTAGGCGACCCAACCTAGGGTTGGGGATGGAAGCCCAATCCCAACAACGAGAATAAAAAAAACAGAGCATCGACAAATGTTTAATGAAGAAGAAGAAAAACCGGTCGGGCCGACTCCGGCCCGGTTGGGCGGGCGGCCGGACTCGACTGATCGGATCGGTCGTCGACCCGAATACCGATGGGCCGGTCGGGTTAACCCGACCCACTACAATAAAAAAAATATTTAAATTAGTTAAATGAATTAAACTTATTTTTATTAACTAAATCCCGTAAAATAGAAAAAAAATTATTTGTGACCCAAATCAATAGAAATTTGAGATTTCCATAAAAAGTGATGAATTCGAAGTCTGGCCGAGACGTTATACGAGGGGTTTACCTCGAGAAACGCGAAATGGGCCGAATGGCCGAAAATAAATAAAATATGTTTTTCAAAATTTGTCTCGACTTTGATTTGGCATAAGTGAGACATTATTGAATGATAGGAACCTGGGAACTCGGGCGTTTGGGCACGTACTTCGATTTGTCGAGGGATCGATAGACTAGGACAAACGTGTGACTTGTAAGTACAACCGTGAGAATTTTATATTTCATTTCATTCTCTTATTGCTTTATTGGTCTATTGGTAGACATTGCTACTTGAACTCGCACATTATGTTGTTCTTTTATCTATTCATAGATGAATATTGTGACATGATGCCTTATGAATTGTTTCGTTGCCTCCGATTCCTACACTTGATGTCATTCTTGAACAAAATGGATAAAAAACATGCTAATGGAATATTTTGGATTAATTTGACTTGTATTCGATTTCCTTTGGACTATGTAGCCTAACATGTTTTGGAATCCTAGAATTTTGAAATTATTTGTTTTTGAAACGAAAGTTGGGATTATCTAGTGTCCATTGCACGAGAGATGCGCGGTTCACGGGGACATGGGTCTACCGGGGTTCCGGCACTCACCACTACACTTGCGCGACACACGAGGTATGAGACTCGGGGTGGTCGGCAAGCATGAGATTTATGTTGGAAAGCGTATAGCGTAGCTCCGCTATGTATGTGAGATATGTTGAGCGCATCTCCATATTGTAGTGGGAAAAGGTAGGTGATAGGTCTCACTGCCGACCGAACGTAGATCATCTCGACTTAGCTTGTGTCTGTCTCTATATCTTTAATTGTGGTATTTACTTGCATTACTTGTATCAACAATTTATTTCGCTCATTTATGCTTTTAAATACCATTCGTTTCTTTTGGAAATGTGACATGAAATTCTCCAGATTAGTACCTAAATATCACTATATCTATACTCACCGTCTAGTTTGTTACGGTGGGTGTAGGTCCGTCGAGCAGCAGCAGACCGGGGAAGGAGAAGATCGGCGACTTCCTTTGAGCAGTTCGGCGACTCTCCTCATTCATTTGTATGTCTCGACTTTTGTTGTATTATTATATTTTATGTCATTTTAGGTTGTACATTGGGTTGAGTGCATAGTTTCATATCTATACATGCATGTGATGTTGTCTTTTCTTGGTTTCCACACTTAGGAATGTTTTGAATTACCAATGCTTTCGCTTAACATTTGAATTACCTGTCAATGTGATAATATAACAATACATGGAGATTTGGAGGAAATAGGGACGAAAGGCTGACTAATACGTATTGAAGGCTTAGATCATGTGGATTAAGGCTTGAGTACGGGATTAGGCAGGGCGGTTCCCTATTTAGAAGTAGGGCCGTCACAGTTGGTATCAAAGCATAGGTTTAGCGACCAAAATGCATAAAATACAAACCTTAGTTATGGAAACCAGATATTCAGTGCCTAGACACCATTAGTTGGGAAGTGGTTTCGTCTATGTAATTGTTAATTGCTATATGTATATATATACTAATGCGCTATGTCACGTCGAAGCTGATTCGCGTTCGCTATCCATTGCAGACCCCGATGGCAAATACACGCGGGGAGGAGATGCAGAGCCCAGTGGCAGTTCGCCTCCTACTATAGTGGAGGATTTACAATGATCGTTCGGATCGAGTGACAAACTCAGGGCCGTTAGATTGATTGATTTCATCGCGATGATGACCGCACGTTTTACTGCACCGACATCGACATCAACTCCTACGACTGCTACACCGACGGTCCAGACGCCAACACTTCCTACTACAGCTTTAGCAGCACTGATAGCCGTGACCTCACCAGTGGTGGAGACAGTGGACGTCGTACTGTCTCTCACGCCCGCATCTTCTAGCACTTCAGTGGAAGTTCAGTTAGTGAAGGACTTTATCAGACTCAAGCCAGCTTATTTCGATGGAGTCGGGATTTTCGAAGATTGAGAAATGGATCCCGTGTCGCGGGAGAAGTTACATCGGGTGGCATATGACAATGGCCATTCAAGGAGATTTCGAGACATGGGATTCTTTCTGCGAAGTTCTATCGCCAGATTTTCCGCCTTCCTTCATGAAGCGATTGAGACGAGAGTTTATGGATTTGAGACAGGGGCCAGAGGAGCCTGTGATGTAATACATGGACCGATACGATTATTTGCGTCAGTTTGTTGGGGACTTGGTGAGAGATGAGTCCGAGGATGTATATCATTTCGGTGATGGACTCAGACCCGATATTGGGTATTACGTTGTTAGTTCAGGCGCGAGGACCCTCACCGGGATCTATGAGCGAGCCCTAGCGTATGAGACATACTATTTGGGCAGAGTTGATGATGACAGAGCACCGGGTTCAATTTTATCGGCAGATCAGGCCTTAGAGTATGAGAAGAGGAGACAGATGGGTAAGGGAGCAAGGGCATGGAACCGAGGATCTCAGGGTTCGAGGACAGCTACGCCCCCACTGGCTGTGCTTCCCGTATCATCCATTGCTTCAGCACAGAGCACCGTGAGCAGACTTCCATTGCCACCTCCCATTAGACCAGCCTTACCAGCTTCTATAGTTCCTGCACTTCCCGCCTCACAGCTTCACGGCAGCAACCGCAGGGTGGGAGAGGTCGAGGCAGAGGCCGAGATACGAGACAGAGACCGAACAGTGCGGAGACAGTGGTCACTATCAAGCACTGGGGCCGCCTCGGACTCGGGGTCGGCCGCAGACACGGTTGACATGCTACGAGATGTGGACATGTTGAACACATCGTGAGATAGTGCCCACATCCCGCAGTGTATGCACAAGAGCCCGAGAGGAGGTTCACATGGTAGTCCACCGTACGCCGACGCTACACGAGGTCTTATTGAGTGTACGGTTTCTATTTGCGATCACAATTTATACGTTTTATTTGATTCGGCTCTATCGTATCGTTTATTGCTGGTCGCATGCTAGACATCCTAGGGTTGAAACCTGTTAGGCTTAGCGTACATTTGATCTTGAGTACTGCGGCCGGGGATAGAGTGTACCCTCATAGTATTGTTGAGCAATGTCTCGTCGCGATAGATGGAGTAGAGCTACCTGCCGATTTTAGAGTCCTCGAATGTTTGGCGTTCGACGCAATTTTAGGAATGGACTGGTTAGCTGCATACCACGCTCATATCGACTGTTTCAGCAAGACAATGATATTTGAGATCACAGGGCGTCCGTCATTCACGTATAAAGGTAGTGCAGGAAGAAGGATCGCAGTACGAGAGGTCGACTCCGCGACTAGTGAGGATATGGAAGCGTTGCTTTCGCTGTACACTGAATCAGAGAGTCAGGGACCTAGGGTGGAAGATATATCGGTTGTTAGAGAGTTTCCTGATGTGTTTCCAGAGGATTTACCTGGTTTACCGCCGCCGCGAGAGATCGACTTCATTATCGAGTTGGTACCAGGTACGAAACCGATTTCCATACCACCATACCGGATGGCAACACGGGAGCTAGATGAGTTGAAGACTCAACTCCAGGATTTGGTACAGAAATGATTCATCACACCTTCTATGTCACCATGGGGAGCACCTGTCCTTTTTGTGAAGAAAAATGATGGTACGTTGAGACTTCGTATCGACTATCGACAGTTGAACAAAGTCACAATTAGGAACAAATATCCACTCCCGAGGATAGATGATTTATTTGATCAGCTGAGAGGAGCACAATTTTTCTCCAAGATAGACCTGCGATCAGGGTATCATCAGCTTAGGATCAGGGACGAGGATAGGTCCATTACAGCTTTCAGTACGAGATATGGATATTTTCAGTTCACAGTCATGCCGTTTAGGCTGACCAATGCTCCAACAATGTTTATGGATCTGATGCATCGTGTTTTCAGACCATTTCTTGACCGTTTCGTGATCGTCTTCATCGATGATATACTGGTATACTCGAAGACGAAGGAGGATCACGAACAGCACTTCAGAGAGACGTTGCAGACTTTAAGGGAGCATAGACTATACACCAAATTCAAGTAAATGTGAATTTTGGTTGTCGATGTCAAATTTCTGGGGCATGTTGTGGGAGCAGCAAGGATATCAGTGGATCCAGCCAAGATTCAAAGCGATTATGGATTCGCCAAAGACCGATTTCAAAGTGACTAAGATCGAAGTTTTATGGGTTTAGTCGGGTATTATCGCCGATTCGTGAATGATTTTTTGAAAATCGTTTCACCAATTACTAAATTGACTCAGAAAGATGTGAGATTTCATTGGTCTAAGGAATGTGAGGAGGCATTCGCTCAGCTGAAAAGGTTATTGACTGCTGCACCAGTATTAGTGTTACCGGAGGTTGGACAGGGATTCTCCGTCTATACTGATGCTTCTCATAAAGGTCTGGGATGTGTGTTGATGCAGGGTACATGTATAGTAGCATATGCATCCAGACAATTGAAGATACATGAGAAGAATTATCCGACGCATGACTTAGAGCTGGCAGCAATAGTGTTTGCGTTGAAGATATGGAGACTAAATGGCAATTCATGTCAACGAGTCGTAAACGTGTCGTGTCGTAAACGAGTCACGACCCAATTATCCTAAACACGGACACAACACGTTTATTAAACGAGTCACTATTTGCAAACACGACACACGACACGTTTAAAAACAGTAACCCGTATATGACACGTTTAACGCGTTTATTAAACAGTCATGTTTAACCTGTTAAACTCGACTTGTTTGTGTACTGTTTATCAACCCGTTAAACATGCTACTAAATTAATGATATCTCACTACAAAATCAATACAAACAACATAAAATATAAAATTATAAACCCACCTACCAAGTTATATCAATGTTGTCACATAGAAATGGACAAAATCTAAGTTTAACAAGGAAAAATTAAAAATACAAGTTCTCGAATAGTCAAGTTCAAGTTTAATAACCCAACTACAAGGTTATATGAAGTTAACATAGAAGTAAGAGATAAATTCAAGGTTAATAAGCAAAAAAGGCTTCGAGTTCTCTAGTTTCCAACAGAGTTTGAGCAAGTAGTTGACCGTGGATCATCACTCACACTCAAGTTAAGTACATCTTCTGTAATACTCTCCAAATCCAGCTTGCCATCTTGCCCTACAACAAATAAAAAAGTGGAGTTTATTAATAATTATAAAGCTTAAGATACTAAAGATAAATAGCAGTAAAAATGTCAAAAATAATATAACCTTCTAATCCTGCACATATCCAATCTCGCAAGCAAATAATTGCTTCTGCATTCTTCGGCTTAAGAGAAGATCGATATTGGTCAAGTACACGTCCCTCAACACTAAAAGAAGCTTCTGAAGCGACAGGAGACACCGGGATGCTCAATATATCTCGAGCCATTGAAGCTAGATTAGGATAACGGAATTTATTTGACTTCCAAAAGTCAAGGATATCCAACTTCACATGTCTTGGCATCTTTGGTTCATCTAAGTAAAGCTCCAATTGACACTTTTGTGAATTGCATCTAAATTCGTTGGATGACATTTCATCGAATTCTTAAATCACATAACAAATAACATTTTAAAAAGAAATACAACAATATAGCTCTAATCTCAAATTAATTGGGTCTTACTACATTGATAAAACATACTATATAAAATAAATAAAATAAGATTCTTACCTTGAATGCTTCCATAGTGTCAAAGGTGTCATCATTCCTAACATTAAGGTCATTACCTAATGCATTGGAACTTGAAGGTTGAAGAGAAGGGCTTGACTTGTAAGCCTCAAATAAACTTTGCAACTTGGTGTAGAATCGATGAAATTCAAGAGAACCTTCCTCATAAATCTTCGTGTAGACAAAGTTGATAAAAGTCATCTTATAACGGGATCCAACACACATGCATTAGCCAAAGTTGCACAAAATTCAAACCAATACTTCTCAAATTCAACCACATCTTACTTGCCATAACTTTCAAGTGCTCATTATCCCCTTCTATTTGTTTTTTCAATTCTATGTAACACAAATATACGAAGAAAATACAAATTCGTTGTAGGATAATTGGTGCGTAAAACATTAATGTGGAATCATAGAACACTTTGAGAAAAGAACAAAATTGTTCTATTTTTTCCCACACCACTTTTGAAGGACAATATTTATAGTTTGAATCAATTAAATCCAAGTGTTGGAATGCCCGACGATGATGAATAGCACTTTGCAAAGATAAGATAAGTTGAGTTCCACCTAGTTGACACATCTTGACTTAATCCTTTATTCCCACTCGATACCAAGCTAACACATTCAAGAAACTTATGTTTTCGTGCTTGAGATCCCTTCACATATTTAACACTCTCTCGAATTTTGACAATTGATGGATCAACTCATTTCATTCTTCTTGAACAATCAAGTTAAGAATGTGGGCACATCTCATATGAAAATTATCGCCTTTGTATACAAGTAAGTCTTTAAGATTCAATTCATCTCTTAAAGTGTCAATCGAAAGATCATTAGTATAAGCATTGTCTAATGTGATACTAAAAACTCTCCCTTCAAGCCCTCATTCACACAACAAATTATGAATTTTCGTAGACAATGCAAGTCCTGAATGAGGAGGAGGCATGAACGTATAACTTAAGACTCTCTTTTGCAAAGTCCAATTATTATCAATAAAATGGCATGTCGAACACATATATCCATTAGTGGTCAAAGAAGTCCATAAATCTAAAGTAAAAGATATCCTCCCAGGAGCGTCATCCAACAAAGACTTTACCATTTCCTTCTCCTTTTTATACATATTAATTATATCAGCCTTCGCAGTATTTCTTGTCACAAGTTGAACATCCTTATACAAATAAATAAACAACCTCTTTATGCCCTCTTAATCAACAAAATTAAAAGGCAAATCATGCATCATTATCGCTTCCGTTAACAACTCACGAAACCTTTCAGGATCAAATTTAGATGAACCAAAAGAAATAGAACCACTATCTTGTGAAAGGAACAACTGACTAATATCATGATGCTTTCTTTTAAGACAAGATGCAGTGTGTCGTTGCAAGTTACCTGTGCCGAATCTACTATCATGGACGTACTCCAATTTACAGTAGTTGCACTTTGCCATTTTCCTCCCATCTATGCCTTTTGGAAGTTATTCAAAATGACGCCATACAAGAGAAGTTTTCTTTCTCTTTCATTTGGAGGTTTGTATCTTTATCACAAGAATCATTATCATCATCATCATTAGTATGTTCAAGTTCAGCATCATCAATAGTGTTGGTGCTAAACTCATCATCATTGATCTCATCAAGAATGTTGTCCAACGCAAAGACATAAAAATCAACAACACAAACACAATATTTATAAAAATTAGTCAAAATCAAATTTTTGAGACCTAAAAAAAGAAATATTGCGTCTACATTGACCATTACCAATTCGATGCAATGCAAGGGAAGATCTAGGAAAAAAAATCAACGCAACCGCATCATGTAGCATAGTATGTAGCAATACCTAAAATTATTAAGTAGTACACTAGTTCTTTTTCACAATAATTCATGAAACCCTAAATCCATAATTAAAAAACAGTTGGTAGGAAAAACAAAAAAAAGCCAAAAAGGAAGCCTAATTGAGTTAAAGAAGAAGAGGCGACGGTGGTGAGAAGGAAGAAAGACGAAGAAGGACGAAGGAAAAAAAAAACAAAAATGGCGTGATTCTCATTGATGAGCTCCTCAAACTATCGCGAGGTTGGGGGTTAGGGTAGAAGGACGGGCGTGTGGTGACCGGTGAGGTTAGAAAAGAGGGGGCGTGGGCGGAGATGGGTGAGGGACCGGAGGCGAGAGATGTATGGGAGACGGCCGGACTGAGGAACCGAAGATGGATGTGGGGACTGGAGGACGCCGATGGTGATGTCTGAGGGGGGCCGAGATCTACTAAGGTGGAGATGGGTGGGGGACCGAGGGCGGATGGATGTGGGACTGAAGCCCGAGATGGATGGGGGAGAGATGGGTGGGGGATCGGAGGCGGAGATGGGTGGAAGTCAACAGTGGAGACGGCCGAGACGGAGATGGTTGTCGATAGAGAGAGAGAAAGAGAGAGTGAGAGAGAGATTTTGTTACCTGAGGTTGTCTCCTTCTTATTTGTTGAGTCACGGTGGAGCTCTTGCTTTTCCTCGTCGTCATCGACAGCGGCTAGGTCAATGTGGAAGAAGAAGAGCCGAAGAGGTGGAAGTGGTTACCACTGGTAGTATGTTAGGGTTTTGAAAAGAGTTGAAGAGAAATAAAAAGTTGTATTTATATGAGTGATTAATTATATGTAAATTATAAGTTATATATGTATATAATTATGCGAGTCATAAACGAGTCACAAGGGTTAACATGTTAATAACTCGTTTATTAACCGTGTATAAACAGGTTAACCTGTTTATGACCCAAACCCACTTATGCCAAACCCACGACATGTTTATCACGTGTCGTGTCGTGTTAAACATTTCATGACTCAAATTGCCAGCCCTAATGGAGACACTATCTGTATGGAGAAACATTTACACTCTTTACCGATCATAAGAGTTTGAAGTATCTCTTCACACAGAAGGACCTGAATATGCGGCAGCACAGATGGTTAGAATTTCTGAAAGATTACGACTTTTCCTTGGAATATCATCCAGGAAAAGCGAATGTAGTCGCTGATGCGCTGAGTAGGATACCTATCGGAGATGCAGAGGTTTCTACTGACACTCGAGTTGAGATTTGCGCACATATGAGAGTACAGACCGTATCTACACAGAGAGTGTCAGAGGGTCAGATGACCGACAGGTTGTACTCTAAGTTTAGTGAGTTAGCGCAGAGTGCAGATTCTGTTGATTGGACGGAGACGTCTGACCAGTGTTTGCGCTTCAGGGGCAGACTGTGGATCCCGTCAATACCAGAGCCGAGAGATGAAATTCTTCAGGATTCACATCGTTCTCGATTCACTATTCATCCAGGAATGACCAAAATGTACCATGATATGAAGAGACATTTTTGTGGCCTGGGATGAAAGCGGACGTATAAGAGTTTATCCATAACTGTGGGATCTGTCAGCAAGTGAAGGCTGAACATCGCAGACCTGGAGGGTTGCTACAACTGCTTCCCATTCCACGGTGGAAGTGAGAAGACATTGCAATGGATTTTGTGAGAAGATTGTCGAGAACCGCCGGAGACATGATTCCATTTGGGTTATTGTTGATCGATCGACAAAGTCTCGCTTCATTTTCTACCAAAGTGGCGCACATTATACGTTTGATCGTTAAGTATATTGTTTGAGCGGGAGATTATTAGACCGCAAAGGGTACCAATAACTATTACGTCGGACATATATGCTATGTATACATCCAGGATGTGGCGGAGTATGCGCAGAGCAATACGATACGCGCCTACGCTTTAGTACCACTTTCCATCCTCGACCGACGGCGATCGAGATATTGATACTGAGTTCTCGATGATATGTTACGGGCATGCGTCTTGGAGTTTGGCGGATCATGGGTGGAGTACCTACCGTTATGTGAGTTTGCATATAACAACAGTTATCAGGCCAGTATTGAGATGGCGCCTTTTGAGGCTTTGTATGGTAGACCGTGTCGCTCGCCATCGTGTTGGGCTGAGCCAGAGGACCGGGAGACCGTGGGGCCTGAGATTGTTGTCGATCATACGGAGAAGGTACGATTGATTCGTCAGAGACTCAAGGGAGCCCAGGATCGAAAGAAGAAGTATGCGGACATGTATCGCAGCGATCTCACGTACGATGAGGGAGCTTTAGTATATCTAAAGGTTTCTCCTCGTAAGGGTCATCATCGATTTGGTTTGAAAGGAAAATTAGCACCGAGATTCATCGGGCCTTTCACGATCAAGAGACGAGTTGGAAAGGTTGCATATGAGGTAGAATTACCTCCACCGATGTCGGGAATTCATCCGGTGTTTCATATTTCGATGCTTCGACTAGCCAAGTCAAGGGTAGGCGAGAGGAGACCGACAAATGGACTTGAGTCGATTGCTTTGAGTGAAGATATCTCATATGAAGAGCAACAAGTTCGATTCTTGACCGAAGGTTACAACAATTAAGAAGCAAGTCTATCCCGAAGGTGTTAGTCAAGTGGCGTTTCATGGAGATTCGTAACTCACTGGGAACGGGAAGACTATATGCGAGATAGATTTTCGTACCTCTTCGAGTCGTAAATTTAAAAATCGTTTAGTTTAAGTTCGAGGACGAACTTCCTATTAGTTGGGAAGTATTGTCACAGCCCAAATAATTAATACACGTTTACTTCGTTAATCAGGACAAAATGACCCGTGACGTGGGACCCGCGGCGAGATACGTGTCACTACCGAGGCACGGTGGCCGAGGTAAATATTATATTTGTTGTGTTCTTTGACTAGTGTACTGTACATGTGTAGACTACTAAGTCATTTACGGGTATGCAGATAGCGAGACGAGCGGGGACGCGCCACGAGTCGCGTGCCGACATGGGCCCGAGGTAGCAGCTCGTGGGGTAAGATTAATTAATTTACATTAAATGTAATTTAATGATTTGTTTAATAAATGGCTATAGTGGTTTTAATGTGGTCACATTAAATCAATATGCAATGGCCTATAGTTTGCAAAGTAAACCAAGATGCATTGGATTTGCCTCGAGATACGCATTTCACGAGACTCGAGAAATATGTGGTCAAATGCGGTGTAAAAAGAAGATATTTATTGGTTTTGCCTCGAGATTCGTGTTGCACGAATCTCGATGACATCAAATACTTAACTTCCACCTTATCCCATTCGGTGAAACAAAAAACAAAAAAAAAACAACAAACAAACAACACAAAGTGGAGACAATCGGGAGGAGAAGGAGGAAGAAGAAAAAAAAAAAGAGCGGAGAGAGAGAGAGACCGAAGTAACGCAAGGTGGGTGGTGTCGTTTGTTGTTGTTGTTGTTTCCATCGATTGTTGTTGTTGTTTCCGTCAATTGTTGTTGTTGTTCGGGTTGGCGAACTCGAACGAATTGCTATGGCATTCGTTCTCGAGGAAAGCGCAGGGAGTAGTCTCCCTGCATAAAGCGACTAACTGGGGTTGGCGATGGAAGCCCAACCCCAGCAACGAGAATTAAAAAAAAAAAAAAAAACAGAGCATCGGCTCTGTTTCAGCTAAGAAGAAGAAGAAGAAATCGGGTCGGGCCGGACCCTAACCCGGCGGGACCCTGACCCGGCGAGACCGGGTTATACCAACCGGATCCGCTTTGACCGGTCAGGTCGACCCGGATCCACTACAATAAAAAATATATTTAAATTAGTTAAATGAATTAAACTGATTTTTAATAAATAAATCCCGTAAAATAGAAAAATATATTTGTGACCCAAATCAATAGAAATTTGAGATTTCCATAAAAAGTGATGAATTCTAAGTTGGCCGAGACGTTATACGGGGGTTTACCTCGAAAAACGTGAAATGTGCCGAATGGCCGAAAATAAATAAAATAGGTTTTTCGAAATTTGTCTCGACTTTGATTTGGCCTAAGTGAGACATTATTGAATGTTAGGGAACTACGGGAGAGCTCAGGCGTTTGGGCACGCACTTCGATTTGTCGATGGATCAGATAGACTAGGACAAACGTGTGACTTGTAAGTACAATGTTGTGAGAATTTCATATTTCATTTCATTCTCTTATTGCTTTATCTGGTGCTTTATTGGTCTATTGGTAGACATTGCTACTTGAACTCGCACATCATGTTGTTCTTTTATCTATTCATAGATGAATATTGTGACATGATGCCTTGTGAATTGTTTCGTTGCCTCTGATTCCTACACTTGATGTCATTCTTGAACAAAATGGATAAAAAGCATGCTAATAGAATATTTTGGATTAATTGGACTTGTATTCGATTTCCTTTGGGCTTTGTAGCCTAACTTGTTTTGGAATCCTAGAATTTTGGAATTATTTGTTTTTTGAAACGAAAGTTGGGATTATCTAGTGTCCATTGCACGAGAGATGCGCGGTTCACGGGGACATGGGTCTACCGGGGTTCCGGCACTCACCACTACACTTGTCCGACACACGAGGTATGAGACTCGGGGTGGTCGGCAAGCATGAGATTTATGTTGGAAAGCGTATAGCGTAGCTCCGCTATGTATGTGGGATATGTTGAGCGCATCTCCATATTGTAGTGGGAAAAGGTAGGTGATAGGTCTCACCGCCGACCGGACGTAGATCATCTCGACTTAGCTTGTGTCTGTCTCTATATCTTTAACTGTGGTATTTACTTGCATTACTTGTATCAGCAATTTATTTCGCTCATTTATGCTTTTAAATACCATTCGTTTCTTTTGGAAATGTGACATGAAATTCTCCAGTTAGTACTTAAATATCATTATACTCACCGTCTAGTTTGTGACGGTGGGTGTAGGTCCGTCGAGCAACAGTAGACCGGGGAAGGAAAAATTCGGCGACTTCCTTTGAGCAGTTCGGCGACTCTCCTCACTCATTTGTATGTCTCGACTTTTGTTGTATTATTATATTTTATGTCATTTTGGGTTGTATATTGGGTTGAGTGCATAGTTTCATATCTATACATGCATGTGATGTTGTCTTTTCTTGGTTTCCACACTTAGAAATGTTTTGAATTACCAATGCTCCCGCTTAACATTTGAATTACCTGTCAATGTGATAATATAACAATACATGGAGATTTGGAGGAAATATGGACGAAAGGCTGACTAATACGTATTGAAGGCTTAGATCATGTGGATTAAGGCTCGAGTATGGGATTAGGCCAGGCGGTGCCCTATTTAAAAGTAAGGGCCGTCACACAAACACAGACTGTGGGTGGGAGCACTAGTCGCCCTCGTCCACCACGTCCTTCTTGTCGGACAGAGACTGCTGCTGAGAGTAGCAGACGTTCTCCTACACCACGTTCATCTCGTCCGAGAGCGAGAAGAACAGAGACTGTTGGTGACAGTAGCCAACGCTCATCCCCATCACGTCATTCTTCTCATGGGTACATTCCTACATTGTCCCCAATGCAACAAGAACCTCAAATATTTTTACCTAGCGCCCCGATCGTGAATCTTCCTCCTTACCATTTTGATCCTTATGCACCCGGGCCGTCGTCTTCATATATGGACCATGGAATGCCTAGACATCCAATGTATCCTTCATTGCCTAAATACATGCCGAGTCCATTTACTCCACCATGTTATAATTACAATATATCATATAGTGGAGATGGCTCATTCATGAACATGTTAAGCATGTCGCCGCCTCATGTTCCTTTCGCCAACCACATACAGGAGTCGGTTTTTGGGACGGTTCAACCTCCGATTTTTGGAAGCATCGTATCGAGGTGAGTCAAGTGAACCGGAGGAAGACCATCAATCGAATCAACAAAATTCAATGCAAGATTAGCAACCTCGACAAACTCAACCGGATGTACAAACACAACGTCCAACTCGACATGTAGTACGTCCGCTTTGCATCACGGATCAACAACGCCAACGTAACCTTCGATAAACTCGTATAATAAGTTTTTTTGATAGAATGAAATCATACTTTCCAAACTTTTTTATTGTTTTAATTTTAAATTCAAGACAAAGATATAATGTGGTTTTCGCCTTTACGCTTTTTCACCGTATATCTCTTCTTATGATCACGATTGTGTTGCATGGTTTTTAGTAGATATGCATGGGTTGCTCCCTCGAGATACGTGCGTAACTTTTGCATGGATTGTCCACCTCGAGATATGTGCATGTTGTTTGCATGGCTTATCCCCCCGCCGATACGTGCGTGTCATTTGCATGGGTTGCCCACCTCGAAATATGTTCATGACCTTCGCACGGTTTGCATTGATTGGACGAAATTGTATGAGTTGTCGACCTCGAGATACGTATGCGACGTTTGCATGGATTGTACGAGGTTGCATGAGTTGCACACCTTACGATACGTATGTCACGTTTGCATGAATTGCACGAGGTTACATGGGTCGGCCACCTCGACATAGACGCGTGTCGTTTGCATGACTTCTCCACCGCGAGATACATGCGTGGCGTTTGCATGAGTTGTACACGTCGATATACGTGCGTGTCTTTTACATAAGTTGTCTACCTCGAGATATGTGCGATGTGGGTTTTCCATCTCGAGATACGTACGTGATGCGACTTGTCCATCTCGATACGTACATGACGTTTGCATGGGTTCACCACTTTGAGTTGAACAAATTACTCCTTTTGAGGAGTAAATAAGAGGTTTTGTATTTTGTATAGATGACTCCTTTTGAAAATGTGTCATTCGTTCCGCCTCATTAGTTATATAGATGACTCCTTTTCAAAATGAGCATGGAGCCACATCATCATCAATGACTCCTTTTCAAAATGAGATATATTTTAGTTTTGTAAATAAAAAGTATTCATCCTTATTTCATGAATTAAAAAGTAAGGTTACCTTACTTTATGAAAAACTCCATTTTCTTGTGCGTTGCTTTTCCTTTCTATTTCTCTTCCTCTATTTTTGGCAACCCGTTGCATGATTTCTTGATGTAACACGTAACTCGAGACTCATCTATGGATGAGATTCATTGCATTGCCAAATATGTTGCATGACTTTCATTTTAATTGTATCATGACATCATGATGATGTCATCAACAATTATCAATTCATAAAAGGTCCCATGCATATAGTTTCATTTACGCACGTCACCAATGACCAATAATGCCGCCTTGAGATACTTGCAGTTCGCTTCTTGATGCAACTTGCCATCGCTCACGCTCTTTTCGCCTTCGATTTCGATCGCGAACTTCAAATCCCTAAAAATAATTAATAAATGCAATTAGACTAATATTTTAGAGACTTAAACAAAAAAAATATATAAATAAATTATATATAATTACCTAATTAATGACTTATCACACTTCGACTACTACGACTCTCGATTGGGTATTAGACCACCAATAATTCGTGATTAGCGATTAAATTACTTAATTAAAAATACGGGTCGTTACAAAGTCACTCCTCTTTGGTATATAAATATCGAGACGTGAGTGGGGACGATTTAACCGACAAGGGCATGGTTCTTCTCCTCGCTTTATGTTGATGACATGATCATCATCGGGGACAACTCCATCGGGATTTCGACTTAAAGAATATCTCAAAAGTCACTTTGAGATGAAGGACTTGGGTAACTTAAGCTACTTTCTTGGTCTTGAAGTTACTTCTACTCCCGATGGATACTATCGTTCACAAGCGAAATATGCCTTTGATTTGATCTATCGCTCTGTGATTATTGATCATGTTGTTGCATCCACTCCATTGGACACGAATGTTAAGCTGACTCCATCAGATGGTACACTTCTTTCAGATCCTACCCTATATCGCCAGCTTGTGGGTAGTTTGGTTTATCTCACTGTTGGTCGTTCAGACATTGCTTACGTTGTTCATGTCGTCAGTTATTTCATGTCGCCTCCTTGTACCGCTCACTTCGCTACATCGTTCTCCACATCCTTCGATATGTGAAAGGCACCCTGTTTCATGGTCTCCACTTCTTTGTCAACTCTCAATTTGTATTATCTGGTTACTCGGATGCAGATTGGGCTGGTGATTCGACCGATCGACGTTCTACTACTGGTTATTGTTTCTTCTTGGGCAACTCATTAATATCCTGGCAAAGCAAGAAACAAACAGTCACAACTCACTCTAGCACAAAATCCGAGTATCGAGCTCTTGCCGATGCTACCTCGAACTACTTTGGATTCATTTGTTACTTGAAGATATGAGGGTTACACATGCTTATACTACCATTCTGCATTGTGACAATCAAAGTGTGATCCAAATTGCGCACAATGATGTTTTTCATGAGAGAACAAAACATATCGAAAATGATTGTCACTTCGTCCGTCAAGCACCTAGTTCGGGGTACTCAAACTTTCTTCTGTTTCATCCTCCAATCGACGGTGATATCTTCACTAAAGCTCATCTCCCGAGTCGTTTTCTTGCTTTGGTTGACAAACTCAAGTTGATTTCTACGAACTTATCTTGAGTTTGAGGGGGGTGTTAAGGAAACTAAATATTGTATTTAGTGTTAAGGAAACTAAATATTGTATTTAGCAGTTAAGGAAATTAATATCTCGTGTATTTAGTAGGTTCCTTTTGTGGTTGTACTTTCCTTTTGTATTCTAGACCTGTGTATATATATAGGTTACCATGTACACAAGTTCTCTACACAATAAACACATTCTATTCAGAAAATATCAAATTACATGCACCAAGGCAGTAGTTTGTGAGACAGTAACATATGATTTGCTCTGGACATTGTTTTAACAATTAATTGGTTTATCAGTTTATGTTCACTTTCTCTCTAAATGGAGTACATATCAATATATGTCCGTGTCATCTGCTATAACTTATAAGCCTATAACAAGTGCTTTAGCACGTGCCTTGTTGCCTTCTATTTAAACGTGCCACTGGTGTCTTTCCGCGATCTCATAATTACTCAAAAAAAAAAAATCACAAAGGTTTAATTTAATAAAAATACTAGATTACCTATTTTTTAACACTCGAAATAGACACTCGTTTGTTAGTGTCCATTCATTTTCGCATCGATGTTTGTGCACACACAAACATCGATATGCATTGAATGAACACAACAACCAAGTGTTCATTTCAGGTGTCCCAAAAAAAACGCCCTACCATCTTCCTTAATTTAATGGGGCGAGTACATTGCTTTGATATTATTATGTTCAATCGAATATACCAGGAACAATATTTCCGTGTAATACGCAAGGCCAAACTAAAACTAAATTAAGTTTCTCACACATTCAAAAAGCTTGAAAGATAAGTACTCGTTTCAGACTTTCAGTAACTCATGATGATACAACTATATATAGATATCCATGACTTTACTTTTCCATCAATTTGCATGGTTTGTAAAGCTTTAACATCTAGCTATGCATGTATAGAAACAAATTAAGTTATAAATAATTATGCCTTTTTCACTGTTGAATAAAACCAAGCCAACGTATTGAGAGAGCACAAGCAAACATAGAATTAAAGAGTAGAGAGACAAAAGACAGTGGGAGGTAAAAGATCGGACAACTTTTGTGCACTTGATGAAATTTATTGGATCATGTGCACAGTTGTGTGTGTATATATATATATATATATATTATTTGCGTGTGTGTGCGTGCAACCATAAGCATCTCTAATAAAATATGAAGAATCATTTGCTGAAGGCTAAGGTGTTGTGGGTTGAACTTTTGCTATAGTACGTAGTCAAGGTGTTGTAATTGAATTGATTTCTTATATAAAAAAAAAATGTATATGCATGCATGCTAGTTAGCTGCATCTCAAGATAGATGTATAGGAGTATATGTCAATAGGCATGAATCGCATGATTTTAATTAATGTGTATCTAACCTATGCTAACGACTACCTAACGAATGCATTGAATCAAGAATTTCATATAAAGAATAGAGTTGTGCATGGGATATAGAGCATGCATGAAATGTAACTAGCTAGGGAGTTGGAGCATTTACATCATAAATGATTGCCAATGCAAAACCAATATCCTACTTTTGAATTGCAATCACAACAACAACGCCAAAGCATGCATCTTTAGTGTGAGATGCAATCTAAAAGCCAAGGTTTGCCGAAGGGCTGGTAAAAGTTGTCCAGATCCGTTTGTCCAATTTTGTCCGAACCCGCTATAAACGGATTCGAGCAAAATTCTTGTAAAAAACATACGGGTCTGGACAATTTTTTGTGTCCGTTTAAAAATACGGGACCGGGTCCGGCAACAATTTCAAAAAAACGGGTACCCGTTTGGCGATTAATTTGGACTATT